>VWZS01006228.1:641596-872239 GCA_013397075.1 Rhabdornis inornatus | reverse complement strand
AATATTTAGGAAGCTGTAACAAGCTTGGTGTAAAACCCTCCCCAGGTTCCAAAGGCATTAATTGTCTCACTTCACATGCAATAGGTTTCACTTTTGGAGGGAGAAGTGAAGCTGTGGTTGCTGTCTCCCCCTGAAGATCTCTGGATCTTTAAGCTCCCGTCAGGCTCTGTTAACTGTGCTGCTCCCAAGGAGGGGCTGAGGGGCACCGGGTCCTTTGGCCAGATAAATATGCAGCCTCACATTCAGGATGAAGGTGGAAAAGAGATTTCTGCAGTACCCTGACGTTTACCTCTGTGCTCAAATGTGCTGGTTTATCATTGTACTAAACAGTGTTCAATGCAAGATGACCTTTTCATCCCAAATTCTCCCAATATTTTTGGAAAGCATATGTAATTGTTCTGTCCTTTAAAAGTGTTCTAGCTTTCTGTGTGGTGATGTCAGGAGAGATTGCCATGGAAGATTATATGCTTATGCTGTCAAACTGAATGAATTTATAACGGAAAAGTGCCACATAGTTAATGTGGCTTTATATGATCCTCAAAGTTTTTTGAGGGACTTTAAAAAAAAAAAGATGTGACTATTTTTTCCTCCCCATCTGAATTAGTCAAACTACTCTGTCTCCCAAAGTATAAAGAAGCTATACAAATCTCTAAAATTGCCTAAACCAATTCTCTCAATTTTCACAAGTTAAGTGATTTCAGGAAGACATTTCCAAGCACGATTAAATATAAACACCACCTAAAACATATGATATTAAAAACAATTTATTGCAGAGGTTGAAATTACTTATCTGAATTTTTAGAGTTCTTTGAAAATATAAATTCTACTACATTTCTTTTAAAGTTAAAAATCAAGGAGATGTTTCAAACAATATACATTTTAGAATAGTTATAAATCAGAAAAAGCACACTGTGAATAATAGATATTTTCATAACAACCTTTAAGAAGTTCTAATGTTTTGTGTTTGTGAAAACAACATGCTTCTTGTAACATTTCTGATTTCGAAGTAAGTATAAGCTTACTTTTTATCAACAACGGGAATTTTTGCATACAGAAATTAATAAATCTCTTATTTCTTTTAAAAATTTACAATATTTTAATTTTTAGAAATTTACAGCTATTTTTGGAAATTAAAGTTTTAAGAAGCTTATTAAATATTGTTAGGAAATGAATTATGACTACCATTTGTACCTATTTCTACACTTATGTAATTCTAAAGTATTTTTTGTTCTGGAAATGCAAAAATTTAGGAGTGTGTATTGAAAGAGGAAAAAATTTCTTTCTGCATCCCTGTTTTCTGATTTTACATCAAATTTTTATTTGTGAAATAATGTTTTTCAGTACTTTTCAATTTCAGTATTTTTAATTCCAATTTGTCTTTAAATCACTATAATTTCAAAGAAATCAAGAAAGAATCCACTTGCACTGAAATGAATTTAGAAAGGAAAATTCTAATGTATTATTTGAATTTGAATTAAACTTCAATCAAACTCCATTAAAATTAAAAAGAAATTATGTTATATGCTGTATACAAATTGCTTTCATAAAATTAGGTCTGTACTGTCTTGCTGGAAATAATGAATAAGGCAGTGGTGTGGAAATGGATAACAAGCAATTACCAGAATGAGTATAAAGCAGTTGATTAAAAGAAGCTGGTAGTGGTGGGCAATACCAAGAACTGTGATGAATAGACCAAAACTTTCAGAAGGGATGAGACACAATGTATTGTTTTGCTTTGTGCATTTTATCTGTATTTCTGGAACAGCTGAGGTTCTGCTGTGGATTCACAGTTTGATCTTATAAAAAGCATTCTGCAGAACAACATGAAACTTCCTTTTCAAAGAACAGATTTTCATAAAGGTTTTGGAAAATAGTTTGCTTTTATTAGGGAGTTATTGTCGGGTTTTGTTTATTAACTTGCATCTTCATTCTCAGCTAAAATAGTTTTAATCCATTTTTCCAGGCATTTATCCTCAAGAAAACACCAGAACTGATGAGAGACCGACTATTATAGTAGAGATACATCAGTCAATTATTGTGAATTTGAATACTTAGAATTTGTTTTAAAATGTTAGCATAAATTATGACTTTTTAGAAGTTCCCTTTAGCAAGCTAAAATAGATTCTCTAAACAAAAAAGTAGTAATTATACTGCATAGAAAATTATTCCTGAAAAGATATTTTAGACATCACATCTGATACCAAAGTTGGGAAATAATTATTCTCATCTGTCATCAGCCTTGTTATAGCTGTGTGAAAACGGATTATAAATATATACTATGTATTTTAAAGCTACTTTTAGTGAAGCATAAGCATAATGAGAAAGATGATATAACTGAACACTAAGAATTAATTCCAATGTGAAATATCAAAATATTTTTCATGTGTAACTTTAGTTGAACACATAAAAATGCTAACATATTTACTAACATATTTAGAGACAAATAAGTCATTAACATTCAAACAATGTTTTAACTAATTTAAGTGAGAGAAAGTACTGTCTAATCTATGTAAAACATGGAAGCCACATAACTGGCACTGATTAAGGCATCTAAACCAATTACCGTATGATTGTTTCATTTATTTTTCTTTCAATCAGAGCCTTTGTTTATAGCAGATAATTTTGTTTTACAAATTGTATCTTTCTGTTTTTACAGTAATAAACTATACTGTGGGGCTATTGTTTCTTAGTACAAAGAACTATAACATAATGCCAGGGTTTAAGCATACACATATTTCCCCATATTTGTTTGTATATGCTTTAGTAATTACTGGTGGCAGAAGTGGCCAAGAAAGTTGCCATGTGAAGAACACGCCTACAACTAGCACAAGCCTGTCTGCTCCAATAGTTTCTGTATACTCCTAGGAATGCACCTGAGAGAATCCATCATCTGTATTTTGCCATCCAGCTCTTAAGGCAAGAGCCATTAATTTCCTTGACTGTCTTCAGAAAGTTGACTTTTAGGGATTATAGTGCAATGGATGATCAAGTGCAAAATGTATACCTACTGTGAAGAAAACAGTCTGCTATCTGTATTTGCCTAGTTCACTGAAGCTTTGGCTCAGAACTGGGTCCTGTCTTGGGCTGTCTCCACACTGTGCAGCTTTATACTGAAAGGCAGTCTGCACCACAGCTTGCAGTCAGAGCCAGGGAAATGGAGGGACAGGGGAGTGAACAGATTCGCTGAAAATCACACTGCAGGACAAAAGTGGAAGAGTACAGCAAGAAGATGGATCTTCATCTGCAGCCTTGATCCTATGATCTTGCACAGAGGTAGATACAGTATATATGCTGCAGACAGTGTCAAAGGCAGTGGGGTCCTGGTGGCATGTTTTATGTCACAGGGCTGGCAGCCAGGCTGTGCCACTGTGGAAGCTGCTAGGTAATCCAAATCCCTAACAGGAGTGACAGTGGGGAAACGAGCCAGCAGAGTCTGTTGAGGTAGGGGCACTGCCAGTTCATCCTGGGACCCTGTGGCATGAAGTGTAAGGGGGAACTCCCAAGGAGCTGATGCCATTTCCCATCTGTGGTCCCTTGCTGGCACTCTTCTTTTCAGCCCAGAGCTGAAAGGGTATCTGTCTTGGCCTCAACGTTTAGATTTTTTTGAAAGGGGGCTCATTGGGGCTGAAATATTGGCCACCCTGAAGCTGGCAATAACCAACAATTGAGGGACAGGGTGGAGAAGGGAGGGACCTGTGTTTTATTTACTTCCAAGTGTTTTTCCTAATTTTGCAGTCATTCCTCATTCGTGTTATATTTTACACTTCTTTATGGAAGTGGGGTGGCATGGGTGAGGTTCTTCCCTCTTCCTTTCAGCTCTATTTGTTTTAGTGACTTTTACATCTGCTCAGGTAAATGTGTTTACATCTGTGTCTATATACTTATTGCGTGCTTTCTTTCTTCATGCCATTTGCAGAATGCTTACTCTTAATCTCTGTTTTCCATTCGGTGTAGAAAAGAAGCAGAGAGTTTTCGCTGTGGAAACTGATGTTGTCTGCGGAAGCTTTCGAAGAATACCCCGTTTGATTTGTATGCCATGGTGTTAAACCTTTTGTGTCACTCGTATCTTAAAAAATGACTCAGAATATGACTTAGTTTAGAATGTAGCTATGATCAGGAAAGTTGGTCACAGAAAACAGGACTTTAGTCAGCTGACCTGGTGCCCAACAAGCTTAGTCTTATTTGTTGGTAACAGTGACTAAAACAAGATTTTATGTATTTTTCTTCCATCAGCGTTTCACAGAAAGGGAGTAGACTTTGAATGTGGATAATGCATAGACCAGGTTCTTAAACATGTTCCAAGTGTGGGCTTCCTTCTGTCATGCAGAAAGAACCTACCTTACCCCAGAGTCCACATGGCGTTTATGTGGATAGCCAATAAGCCTTTCCTGTGTTGCACTTGGAAATTAGGTAAATTTGATCTGGAAATTGCCAGTTCATGCAGAACCCCAGCATGCCATCTCTATTGTCCCATTTTGGAGAGAAATGGCTTGTTTGCTTCTGTTTAATGAAAAATGGAGTAGTATTTTTCATAGCATGCTATAAAAACTGATGTATGAGAAAGGAACCTGCCCAAAGTATGGTGCCACTGTAAATTAATGAATATTTAGCCAAAAAAATGAAACAGAAATTTGACCACATATGATCTCTGGTGTCAGTCAGCAAATATAAATGTAATGAATATTAAGTTGAAATTATGTAGCATTTGACTGCAGAAGAAATGAATAGTGTGAAACTGCCGAAGCTGATAAGACTGAAGTCTAAACCTCTAAACCAGCATCGTGTCCTATCAGTCACGTGATGAAGGGGATAAGGAATGGCTGTCCCTCAGCAGCTGCAACAGGGAGCAGTGTTTTCTTTGGTAGAAATAACTGGGGGTTAGACTGTATCACTGATTGGTTTATGCTGGTCTGCCACAGAATCATAGAAGGTTTAGGGGTTGGAATGGACCTTAAAGATCATCTAGTCCCAACCTCCGCTGCTGTGGGCGGGGACACTTCTCACTAGACCTAGTTGTTCAAGGCCCCATCCAACCTGACTATCAGATCTGTGCTGGTTATTGATCCGGATCAGAAACAATTGGCTTAATTTACAGCATAGACCTATGTTAGGCATTAAGAAACACCTTTTAAAGACAAGTATATAGTTAAGCCCAAGTATTCTAGCATAAGGTCGGGCAACCACAAGAGTTGAACATCTTTTGGGAATAATCTAACTCTGCTCCAGAGAACTGGGGTGGACTAGGTCATTCTGAGATCATCTCCCATCTAGCAATATGTGTTTGTGATAAAGTACCATTCCCGAGTACAAACACAGTAAGAGCATATAATCATCAACAACAGCCATGACAGAATAATGTTTCTAATTTTATGTATTCTGGAAAAGCACGGGAATATGGAGACCCTGTAGCTAACTGTTCTCTGGCATTTAATAGCAAGTGTTTAATGCTGTTCATTCTGTCTATGGTGTCACATTAGTGCACCCACCTCTGTTTTTTCCAGTTACCTGGTAAATACATAGAAATGATTTCCAAAGGGGAAAATGCAGTCTGCCTTACACAGTTACATGCATTAAAAAGTGGGATAAAAAAGAAGGTAAAGCTTTAAGAACAATCAAAATTAGTAGTAATGACAACAAATTATACCAGCCAGTATGATTTGCCCATATTGGGTATCCAGTAATGACTCTTTTCGTCTAAAACAGCCATACACTTTACATTAGAAACTCTATTAAAGATATATTTTTCTACATTACATTTGTTACATTGCCTAAAAAAATTACTATATTATTCTAATAGCTGTGAATCCCTTCTCACCTCTTCAACCTATACAATGTTGAAAAAGAATTCTCTTTTTTAATTGAATAGAGGCTGTTGAGAATTATTTATATCACCATGGTGCCATAGGGTAGGAACTGATAGCTTCTGGTAAACAATTCTTTGTTATTGTCCATAACAGAGACTTAGAAATACAGTGTCATTGAATCCAATTTGTAACTGTTATTGATTTTATTATACTGCAAATTTGGTTAGACCTTAATATTTCTAGAGTAGGCACAAAATGCAATGCATGCTGAAGCAATGTAGATAACTGTAGTGGGTATAAAATGTTGCTGTCTACTGTTTTAAAGGTAAATTAGACTTTTTGCAAATATGGGCAGCTGTGTTTTCAGGATAAAAACACTTATACTGGTATTCTCTAGCGTATGATGTGATCTCATTGCACATAGATTTACACACATAACTTCTATTAAAATCAATCAATGTTCCTACCATAAATCCTCTTGCTTGTCCACTGGAATACTGTATCCCTTAAGGCTGCAATAGAGTATAATCTATTTAGTAAATGTAATAGAGTACTGCAGTATGAAAAAAAAACTTGGGAAACTAATGTTGAGCGTGCACTAACTCATTTTAGGAACATTCCAGATTCATAGATACATGAGCTTATTATCCACACATACCAGAAAGCTTCTATCAAATATAATTATGCAGTAGATTATGTACAATAGATGGCTGCCAATATTCCCTACTTGTATGACCACTATTATAGAATGGTCTGTTCTAAGTGTGTATTCTTGCCTTCATGAAGCTGCTTTAGAAAATTTATTTTTTTGTTTTCATGCCTGATGCAAACAATGTGCTGCGGTTATTAAAAGCCAACATTGATGTCAGGATGTTGCATTTCTAATTTCTCAACCAAGCGGGTAAACATGGGATTTCAGATACCAGATAATGGCAACAGCTAATTAAAAAAAAAAAAAAGAGAAAAAATAAAAGAAAAAAAGCAGTTCTATTGGGTCAGAACAAAGATCTCTGTAGTGCAATCCCTGACAATGGTTAATAATGTATGCTTAGGAGAATAGTATAAGCACACTACTCTAAGTTCCCTACTCTACTATTAACACTTTCAAGATAAAGGAAATTGTCTGATACCTAGAACTTGGGGTTAAACCCCCACAATTGAAGTTCTTGGCCTTACCTCTGCTTCTAGCATATAAAGCTGAGCAAATAAGAAGCCGTGTGTGCACCAACCCAGCCACTGCTAACATGAATCCCCTATCCCTGTTTCACAGTGTGAACACTTTGAAGGTCCTTCACAAGAGGGCACTGTCATTAGTCACTGTCATTATTTATGACATGTAAGTAAAACCATTATTTACCTCTCCCTAGCTAAGAATATTCTGAACTTTAATGGAAGATTGCATCACCTTTCAAGCGTGGGTGTATATAGGTGCACATACATGTATACACACAGCTCAAATATTTTTCCCTGAACAAGATCTAACATTGCTGACAAAACCTCACCAGGTATTCAAAAGAGATGGCATTAAAAGGCAAAATAATTGTCTTATGATTAAGCTCCATAATTGCATATTTTGTGATAATGTATATATATTGAAATCAGAATTAATAAATGACAAAGTTATGAACAAAATTGTACTGAATACTTGGACTCCTTCTATGCTGAGAGACCTGGGAGAGCTGCAGTATTCCCATGTCAGGGCAAGACCAGGGTGTGTACAGCTCCTTCTTTATCTTCCTTTCCCTATTCTCTATGCCTCACTTTTCTGCAGAAGGTAAACTCAGATTTCAGGGCTGGATAGGATTGTGGAAACTTTCCACCAGAACCCAGTAACTTACGGGGGTTCCTCTCTGCTGATCAGCTCAGATGTGCTTTTGAGATTTCTAACACCCAACTAATATACTTAATGTAGTACTCCTTCGTTTTGTAAAAGCTTTGCCTCATCATAATCTACTGCACATATTTTCTAAGTATTTAGAGAAAAAACAAACCAGAGGCAAGAGTAGAAGCAAATAAAAGAGGTAGGTGTGCATAGCATGCTTCATCCAGCCTGTCCATTATTGGTATAAGAGCTACTCCTATTGAAATATTTTTAAATCTCTCTACTTCACTGATCTGTTTTCATTGTCACAGCTGAAAACATCAACCAGCTCTACCCTTTGACGCAGTTCAATAGTGAACCTCTCCATACTAGTTCTATGACTGTATGTTTCAGTTTATTCTTATATATGGCTCCATTCCAGGAAAGACTAATGCCTCAAAACAAAACTTGCAAGGAATTTGAGTGTACAAATCACAGATTTACAATCACAGTTCCAAAAACTCCCACTCTCCCATTGCCTAAACTGAAGCACACCAAATTCAGTAATTCAGGTTTCTGCATTTGGGGACAGAGCTGTTTCCAGAAATGTATGTACAGTAGTAATGTAGCACAAAAGTTATTAGGACAGTAATTTAAAAACTCTTCAAAGAACAATAGGCTTCTCATAAGTCTATCTGAAGTCAGAAGTTAGACTGGTTTCTTTCCAAGTATGCGTTTACATATTGTTTCCACAGTCCTTGAAAGCTCTTAACGGTTATGAGTAACAGCTTTGCCATAACACCTGCCATTCAGAGAAAACCAGATAGTTGCAGTTAAAAGCTAAAGGTGTTCTTGTATTTATTGTATAGAGTAGTTTCCCAGTACTTTAAACCACTGTTTATCAGAGACTAATTATTCAAAGGATTCTGTTGCAAGATAAGAATCGTATTGCATTTTTCACCTCTTTTATTGCATTGCATAAGCACACAGTAGCTGAAATACAAACATGCTGCATAGGACTGGGTTTTCTCTTGAAACCATGCCTAAAGGAAAAAAAAAGTCAGGTAGCACCACAGAAAATATTGCTTCAGACAAGGTTCCTTCTTTCAGCTTCAGTCTCCTTAGAAAATGATGAATCGTTTTGTTTGCTGTCCTCAAAATGGTGTAAAACTTTGGGATCGCATAACAGATGATTTTCTTACAATGCTTTTCGTCAGCAAAGGATGCATTCCCTGGACTCTTTGCCATATTACAGATGAGAAAGCAGTTGGAAGATCAATGTTTTCCTTCAGTGTTGTTAATGAAAAAATTGACCGTAACTCTTGAAGAACTTGGAAACAGCTTAAAGCTCATAGATTTGAAGTTTTAGGTAGAGATGCAGTGAGTTTTGAGGGCCAGGTAGTCATTCATACCTAATCTCAATGTACTCTATAAAGACCTCGTGAAGCCCTGCAGAACTGCTAAACTCAGGAAAGATATTACATGAAATTTAAGGATAGGAAAATGGAGCCAAAAAGACTAGCGCAAGGCAGAGACAATGGAGGAAAAATTAATTTTGCCATCTTGGTCTGTAAGTGGGTTCTTCCTGCTGCAGAAAAGGGAGTGGCAGGGCTAAGGAACGAGCTAGGACAGGACTCTGCCGAGTTCAGCTAGATCCCGCTGCCACTGCAGGAGGGAAGGGGAGGAACAAACAGAGGCACTGGAAGCCTGTAGGGCTTGGGACCAGCCTGTCCAGCATGGGCACCAGCAGAGCCATTGTGTCCCCACCTTCTGGCGAAGCAAAGCAGGCAGCAAGGCCACAGACACGGTCCTGCACTGTTCCTCCTCTCAGCACACACACACATTCCCCATTTTGCCATTTCGTGGTATACTAGGCTTGTGGAATAAAAGTATTATTGATAGAGCCATTCCCTCCTCTATTGCAGTCATGGTGATCTCTTGCTGCTGTTTTAACAGTCCTTTAGCTTATGTACATAATTTCCTAGGCATGGAGTACATTGTCATCCCCCAAACACAAGTTGTCCGTATGTATCAGAAGCAACAGTTTAAAGACATGTAAAGGTGCTGAGTAATGTAGGGGAAAGGGTGCTTGTGCATACCACAGGCTCTTTCACTTTATATAGGGCCCAGCAATGATGCACTTGAGTAAAAAGGATCATTCTTGAAGACTTTGGGTTCAGCCTGCCAAAAAACTGTGCTTAGGGGAGTCTCAGACGGCAAGAAGGAGCTGAACTACCATTCACTGAAAGCAAAGAAAGTTCAAGGCTTTCACACCACCAAAAGAAGCTCAGTACCTTTTCAGACGTAACCTACAATTAGTTAATGGGGCTATTTGCATTTATAGTTATGATGTTTAGTTTTTTTTCCCCAAGTAGAAGCCACCATATTATGGGAAGAAGGCATGGGCTTGACTGGAAATCTACAGATAGCAGGATGCATTGAAAGCAACAGCTTTTTTTTGTGTGGGATGTGACAGCTTCTCTAAAAAATCTATTAAGGTTTGAGGGAGAAAAGCATGCATATGGGATGCCTGGTTTTCTAAAGTCCATCCAGCAGCTTGCATGAGCTTCCAGGGGAGCTGCTGGGAACTCAAAGGCTTTCAAGGTCTCTAAAGATTCTAAAAAACAGGTCTATTATTTAGATGTCTAACTTGAGGCTCCTGTTTCCTAAGTCATGTTTTATATCTCCGTAATAAGTTAGGAACTTATTCATGCACCAAAAGAAAGAGATCTGAGGGCAAAGATTACTGACTAATTTAATTTATTATCCATCAATGGAATTTTTGGTGCTTATCATCCAAAGGAACAAATTTAAAAGATGGGAAATTAGGAGTTAAACAGACTCACTGTTTAATGTTTAATCAACCCTTAATTTTTCATCACAAAAAAGACATAGGAACAAAACCAGTAACTGTGGTTATTGCTTATCAGCCACACAACAAGAAATTGGACTCAGCAAAGTAAGCTGTCAGTGGTGCACACGTCAGATTAAGCACACAACTGCCTTTTGACTGCTGGGTAATAACCTATGTACTAACTTAAAATGAAGCTACAAGGTGGGTATTTGGAAATCGATTTTTATTTAGTTGTTCAGTCTTTTACTGGAAATGAAAATACACATTGTTCTTGAAAAAGATTAAGTTTATGTGAGTTGTTGCTGAATTTATCCATTGCAATGAATCTGTAAAATTATAGTTTGAAACTAAATTAACAAGGTTACTCTGAATTCAAGCTTGACAGCAAAAGAAACCTAATAAGGACTCCTGCAGTATATCTGTGCCAGCTCAGACATTCAGGAGCAAATTACCACTGATAGGAAACAATATCAATCACTGGAGAGCTATATAATAGTATCTGAAAGCCTGTAATTGCAAAAGTTGAATCCATAGGTAAACATATGAGAAAAAATGGATCTGGAGAGCCAAGTTCCCACTAGTTCTGTTGAAGTCCATTGAGTCTGAGGCTAGACCTTTCTTGTTGCCTTGGAAATATATGACAGTCCTAATTAACTAAAATAGGTTTGGGAAAGGCATAAAAATAACAAATGCAGAAAAATGCAAACTTGTCTTCCCTAAACCTCAGTTTCCCCATGTGTGTTTTGAAAATATAATATAAATAAATATAATTATGAGTTAAATAAGCATTTTGATGCATAAAGGAGCAAGAATGGATCTCTAAGATGTGTTCCAGCAGATACAGCAGTTACCGAGGAATTTACCGTGGTTCTGCAAATGTGCTTGCTATACACTCAGGAGCTGGTCAATCCCTATGATGGAACAAACACCAGTTTCGTCAGGCAGAGGCACCTCCAAAATGTTTCCTGTAGTTCCATATTATTGTCTGATAGGAGCTGTCTGCTTATGTCACTGTGCTGAAAGACACCCATAGTAGAAAGACACTGTGGAGACGTCCATCTTTCCAAATTCTAGCTGTCTAAAGTTTAGACAGCTATCCAAACGAACAAGCTGTTTTCCCTCCATAGTCACTCGAGGCTGGGCACTTCCTGAGAATTAGTCACACTACTGCTTTTAACCATCTTGTTTTAAGGCCAGATGACTCATGCTCTAAGAATCTATGTCTTTCTAAACCTAACACCTATCTTTTTGATCACTAAAGGGAGGTGAGATATATGTCCTCTTTGCTGTAGGGGAATGTGCCTTTCCTTAAGCGAATTTTGCCTAACCAAAAAACACCATGAATGCTCTGTGCCCTCCCAATTGGAATGGGTGGTGGTAGTTAAAAGCAACAAGTTCATCTTTTTGGAGGTGGATAAACTGTAGGATTTAAACCAGGAAATCAACCTAAGCAGTTTAGTTTTGGAACCACATCCTCAGGTTGTGAACCCTAGGTCCCTAATACCAGAGGCATCAGAACTAAGACTGTGATTAGGAGATTTAAGGGAATTTAGACCATTGAAAAATTTAAAAGACAAGTAAGAAGATTTCTTTTTGTCTTGGTACAAACAAATATTTCTAATGGCTTCAGTCTGAAAAAACTTTCAGCACTGGCAATAAACAGCTTGAAGAAATGATGAATGCATGATTATAGTCCTAAAAACCAATTTTTTTTTTAAGGTCTACAATTAGGTTGTTTGAGGTAGCTTCTGGATCCTGTGTCCAAAGCCTTCCATAGTGTTCTGTTCTCTTAATCTTTCAGAAATCTCTCAACTGTCGGCTGCTTCTGATTTTAATTAAAGGGAAATAATGATACAAGGTATCTTCTTTCAGAAGGGAGAATGACAATTATAAAAGGTAAAGAAATACTTTCGACCTAAGGATGTGGGGATTGTGAATTACAGGAAATGTACTATTGTATTAAATATTCTTTTAAATCAGCGTGTTTTGTTTCTTATCAAAGGTTTGCTTTTAGCTCCTAGTCCCACTAACTACCTTTAGAAATGGCTGCCATGACTCTCCATTCTTTTTGTGTTTGTTCGCTTTTATCGATGAGTGGGGGGATTAACATTAGAAAACAAGCAAAAATACTGTGCCTCAAAGTGTGCCATGAAAGGTAGATGAATATCATCACTCTATGGGCAAAATCTGTACTGACTACCTTTTAGATCGAGCCACTGACTGAAATAAGAGTTGGAATGAGTACAACTCAAAAGTTGGCTCCATTTAATATAAGAAGGGAACCTCTTCTGATTTATACCCATTTCTGTAAAAAAGTCTGAATTAGAATAATTGTGTGAATTATTTGCTTTTTTGGTAAGTATTTTTTGTTGGAACAGGCTTTATCTAAATAGAGTCTTTAAACCACAGGGCCCATAATTCAAGGCTTTTGTCGGTGTTACACTTCCAATAAAACAAAGTCCTTCAGTCAGGATTTTTTCAGTGTAATTTACAAGGTAATGGATGGTGATGAGAGGCAGTCTTGCAAAATTTGATGATATTGCAAAGTATTGTAGTAATTTAAAACACACAACTTAGGAATTGCAAAACTCTTTTATTTAACCTTAAGGTCAGTTTCCTTGAGCATCTGAATTACTGTTGAAGCTGTTAACACATCCTGTGATCAGCTTGGAAAAAAAGCTATTTTCCAGAGAAGTTTTGCTATATAGTCGGGCCAGACTCCTTCTCAGCCCTTTTGCTCCTGAAATGCTGCTGCAGTATAGAAAAAATAAGGATTTCTAGATGTTCTACAAATTTAGTTGGGTCAAGAATATCATTAGAGAATCATTCTTGTGGCATTATGAGATCTGGTATCTAAGAAAACTAAGAAGTAGGGAAGCAAAAATGCAACAAAAAGCATCAGAAAGTAGAATATGTTCTCAATACAGTATAAACCATAAACCAGCATAAATTGAGAAAAAAAACAATCATTACCTTTCAGTTTCAATTACATTTAAATTATGCCTATTATTCAAAGAGTCACAGAATGGTCAAAGCTGGAAGGTATCTTTGGAAGTCATCTGCTCCAACCCCCCTGCTCAAGTGGGGTGACTTAGAGCCAGTTGCCCAGGACATGTCCAGATGGCTTCTGAATATCTCTAAGGGTGAAACCCCATGATCTCTCCAGACAACCTGCATAATTTGTTCATGGAAAGAAATGGATGAAAAGAAAGACTTTGTCCTTTTTTCTGACAGGTCTTACAAAAGTACATCTCGCTTCTGGAATCATCAGCTGATTCCTTCCCTCTTCTTCTTCGTGTTTAATTGATATTGATGACCTAATGGCTTCAAGATACAGGGAAAACTGATTTTAGTGAACTTCACATCTAGTCTAAAAATACTTGTTTCTGAAGACGGAACATTGTCTCCCACTGGACAAAATAATGCCTGGTCTATTGCTCTGGAGCCACAAATACAACTTCAGGGCCTTGTGTGTGTCTGATGGAATTCAGAGGATCTGAGGGAATTCCTCTCTGTGGGTGGGGACTGCAGGAGAACTGTGCTTGTTAAAAGAGTGATCCCTGGAACCCATATAAAACAGGATAGGGGCACCTGAACAAACATGGCACCAGAGAGGATCCTTCCTCATTTCTGTAAGTGGCCAAATAAGGAAAAGGACAATAAAGAGAGAAAAGCCGCACACTATAATAAGGGTTCAGAGGTGAGATTGGGGAAGATTAATATTATTAATAGAAACACTTCTTATTTCCTGCCAGCATATACAAAAGAAGGTGGAATTATAAGTGGAGCGGTTGAGATCCACAGTAAAAGGCTGAGCTTTGCACTATGGCATCTTTATGTCCTCTCCAAATCCAGTGATCAAAGGTCAGTGCATCCTACTCTTTGATGGTATTTTGTTTAACAGAGAAACTTGATGAGGAAAGTTATTATCCCCATTGCTATGTGCAGCTCTCCTGTGGAACAATTATTTTTAAAAAATCAACCAAACCAGTACAGAAAAAAACCAAAACCAAAACCAAAACCAAAACAAAGCAAGCAAACAAAAAAAAACAGAACAAAAAAAACCACCCTCAAACCCCAACAACTCAGCCTAGAAGCTAGTGGCCAACAGAAAAGAATGAGAATTGCTCTCTAGGCTCCCTCTTCTGGCTCTGGACTAGTAGCTTTCTAATGAGCATAGCTGCTGGAATCATACTTGTTTCTGTTAACTGAATAATTACTTCAGTGCACAAAGAAATAAAGAGGAAATACTGGGGAAGTGAGAGAAACTCCATTCTTGCTCAAGAACTAAATTGATATCCCCAGTAAAGCCTAGCATCTGTAAGGTGTGGTGGGAAAAGAAATTTAAAAATTAATCAGTTTTTAATAAATCTGCAATATTCAGTATGTTAAGAGGTGATAAATGTTTTAGTTGTAATGCACTAGATTTAGTAAATACTTAAATCAATATCCTTCTACAGCTTTTGTTACTCATTTGTCAGTAATAGGTGTCCTTTTTCCGCAGTAGCTCCAGTAGACCATAGAAAACGATCTTGAAGCCTAAAAGATGTTAAGCCTGTGAATTCAGAAATTGTTGACAAATATAAGAACAATGAAAGACCTGTCAAAGAGGGAATGAAACAAAGCTGCAGCAGAACAGTGGTGCATATTTAGCTTAGGGCATGCCTATTTTTTTCCTCCTCTGGTCATAAAAATAGAAAACAGGTCACTGTTTGAGGAAAAATGAAGTTTTGGGTATGGCACCTTGTTCCTCCCCTCCCAAGGACATAATATGTGTACAGAGCTAGAGATTTTAGTAATGTTATACTATTTTGGGTTTCTGGTCACTTTCTTCAACTAACAGAGAAGCTAAACAACCAAGCTTGCATGTTCTGTTGGGTTGTTTTCCAAAGAAGTTCTTTACAGATTTGATAAATCTTAAAGGATTCAAAAAAGTGCCTTAGAAAGCATTTTGAAAGGCCCCTTATGCTGTGGGAAAATTTAGTTAATCATTAGCTAGTTTTTGGGGAGTGGTGTGTAGTGTAACATGCTCTCCCACAACAGTCAGAAGGAGCTGTGGGTACCTCACAGGTAAATCAGGTCAGATTTCTTTCAAGCCAGAACTGCTAGGCATCAGGTACCAGATTCATTCTTGGGTTTATCATGCTATTGCACAATAAATAGCTTATACTGAGGAATTAATTTGGTCAGTGTTTGCTGGTTTGGTTTGGTTTGGCCCTGTAGTTGTTGAATCCATCTTTCTAACCTGCTGGAGAACTTTTGTCTAGATTAGAATTGCCAAGCAGTTACAAAGATATCCCACCACTTGGCTTCCAGGCTGCTGGACTCCCACTGGGATAAACTGAAACCCATCCTGTCATTTCAGTGGGGGTAACAGAGAGCACAATGACTGCTGTGAAAGACATTGATTTAAAAATAAAAGAAAAGAGGGGACCCCTCCTTAAAGAGAACCATGAAATATAGACTGAAAGGGATCCTTTTCACTGCAGATTCCCTCTGCATTGCCTGATTTGCTTGCTATTAATGATCTGAGAGCAAAGTGCTCTTGGCTTAAATGAGTTTCATCCCTGAGCTTTAAACAATATATTTTTCCTTTGATCCTACTTTTCAACATGTGTTTCCCAGTGCTGTATGCACATATACATGGATATGTCTTTCTCAACATGGAACGGGGCTGCAATAATACATTGTTTATTTCTAGATTTCAGCAGCTCTGAAAAAATATGTGTACAATGCCTACAAAGAGGAAGTCTCCTGTCTAAGGATCTCTATGTTGTTTTATAACAGTTGAACTACAAACATGGGCAGTATGAGTTCCCCTTATCTCTAGGATGCCTAATGCTTTCAACCACGTTAAAATATAATTCATTTTGTTTGAAAACAACAAATATGTTTCACATATCTCTATGGTTTTCAAATAGGCTTGGAAATTTGGTGGCAATGTAGTCTTGGAGTCAAGAAAATGCTTTTTGTGAGAACTATGTAGATCTGTTCAAGACCAGCCAAATTATGAAATCAAAATCCTCGTGTTGTCTGTCTTTCAGATGGCATAGCTCAGTTTTGGCTTAGAACCACAGTTCCGTTAGATCTGCTAATGCTGAATGTACATTTGTTTGTCCAAACTCTTAGCCCTGCTGTCAGTACCCAGAACAAACACTCAGCTAAGACTCACTGAACAGATCCTTCTCCTTGTGCCTCTGCCATCACTTTTATGGGCATCCAAGAGACCGTTCATTCTGGATCTTCTCTCACCATAAGAATGACTTCTTATTCTATTTTCATGCTGATGGCTTGTTAACCTAGGACTGTAGAACCTGCAAAAGGATTCTCATCCCTTTGGGCAGCCAATGCCATCTTGAGGTTTTGCTGCTGACTCTCATACAATCCAAGTATTGGGTACTGGCATACTTAGTGATAGGTGCTTCTGCAGATAAATGCTGTTGTGTTTGAATAAGGAACAGAGCTTCTGTCAGCTAAAACATGTCAGGGCTATGTTTTACTGTACTTTGTTGTTTAAACTGAGAATATCACTTTCCTCTCTCTCTTAAAATTGTGGTTGCAGCCTAGAGAACAGTGCTGTGATGGAGATACCTCCAGGTTCTGGAGTACAAGTCCTGTGAGCAATGGCTGAGGGAGCTGGAGTTTAGCCTGGAGAAAAGAAGGCTAAGGGAAAGCTTATCACTCTCTACAGCTGCCTGAAAGGACGTTGTAGCCAGATGAGGGTTGGCCTCTTCTCCCAGGTAATAAGTGACAAGATGAGAGGAAATGGCCCTGAGTTGTACCAGAAGGGGTTAGGTTAGAAACCAGGAAAGACTTTTTTCACTGAATGGGTAGTTAGGCATTGGAACAGGCTGCCAGGGAAAACAGTGGAATCACCATCTCTGGAGGTGTTCAAAATATGTGGATGTGGCTTTTATGGACATGGTTTAACGGTGGTGCTAGATAACAGCTGGACTTCATGATCCTTAGAGGTCTTTTCCAACCAAAATAATGCTATACTTTTCAAAAACTATGTGGGCAGGGAGTTTTAATCTTGAGTGGCTATGCCCTGAGGTGGGAAGTTTGAACAAACAACTAATGAACAAACCTTTCATATATCTCCTGCAACTACCTACTGAATTTCAGTCTGCACACTGCTGAAGGAAACATTTCCTTTTATTTCTTGGAAAAGCATTGCTTTTGCATTTCTCTCTCTCTCTTTTTTTTTTTTTTTTTTTGTCTTCCGTTGCACAGCTGGGGACATCAGATGGATGAGCTGTGAGTTTCCGTGGTTTTCCTGCGAATTCTCAATATTTTAGTCAGGTATCTTTAAATTTTTATTTTCTTTAGGATTAAAATAGTATTCACCTTTACAAGCTCTGTGTGTACTGAGACTATTTATTCTCCCTGTTATCCATCATTTCACTCTGTAGTAGAGGATTGTAAAGGTAAGTGAATACACAAAGGACACCTTAGCAGAACTGGGCATACAATTTCCAGGACTCTTGTTCTGTATCTTGAACAACGGGTAAGATTTGCTGCAATCTGTAATGAGCTAAGACAGAATTGCATTTAATACCACTATACAGGCAAATGACCATTGTTAAATTAGCTGCTGACAAGAAATAACAGTGCATTTTATTGCAATTCTGTATCTTCCTTTGAAAAGAATCTAAGTTTATCATGAGAAAAAAAATGTTTTTAAAGTATTATTTCTCATATGTTTATCAAAAAATGGTTGTATTCTCCAGTATTCAAATGCCTTTAGCCATGGTACAAGAATTCCTAGAGAATGTGCAGCAGGGATTGCTGATCCCTACAATATATATTCATTTTTATCTTGTTCTAATGAAGAAAACAGCTGGGAAAATGAAGATTATTTTATTTCCTTTTTCAGGTGTTACCAGAACCTTTTGAAAGCCACTATGCTTTTAATAAGCAATTACCTCTCCTATTTTTCCAGTTGGTGTTCAACTTTGAGTACAATGCCTTTTCAAAATAAAACTTCCTCTTTCAAGGCATGAGCTCTAACTGTATCTAATAACACAATGCCCATAGCAGCAACTGGGAAATCTAACTATTATTTTTTATCATCCCAAAGAACACCTGCTCATTATTACTTTGATTTTATCATTTAAAAAAAATGATAAAAACAAGCCATTTGCCAATGATTCACGATTATTTAACTTCCTTATTAATTTGTTATCAAAACTTCTTGAAAACCACGTAAATTACATCTCCCACTTTTTTTTTATCTATGGATTTATAACCCCCCTAGATCCTGTCAGGTTATACAATGCTTACTTGCACTTTGCAGTTTCCATCGGATTCTGATGAGGCCGTGTAGACATGTTGTTCCAAATCCCTTCTTTGATCCTTTTTTTTAACATCCAGTAACAGCACTGCAGTAGTTTTTAGGATTCTGGACATGACTTGTACTCTGAAGAGTGTATTTTTATACTTTTATATGTTTAAATCTCAACTTTTTCACAACTTAATTTCTTAAGGTTGCCCCTCCTTACCCACTCCAGAGTGTTATATCAGCTGGTTTTTTTTTGATTGTGCAGAGTATCTTCCAGGATAAAATGTATGAAGATTATTAGTCTATGTGCCTTTGTTATAGTATTATTCTAGAATTTTTTGCTCTGATATTCATATGAAATATTTTACCTGACTTCTCAATTTGGCTTTATTTATATAATTTATACTGATGTGCTCTCAGTCTTCACTTAGGTTAGGATAAAATTGAAACATGAGGCTGCCAGCTATGGTGCTGAAAGACAGATATTTCAGTGGTGGCTTCTCTGCCTTTTTGTTCACTCTTGACACAAAGCTAAAGGACACATGCTGTATCTTTTGAATTGGAGCTAACTAGATGTTGTTACCATTAATCCTGTGACATTCAGTTAAAACAGGGTCACAATAACCTGATTTTTAGCCAAGTGTTGATTGTGACCACTATCCTGTGTTCTTACTCTTCTCTGCTTTCATTAGTGCAAAACTGGGATTTAATATGTTTTAATTACAGGCTTTAGCAACTGAAGGGGGCACAGGGACTTTATTTGATCTCTTAGTACAAGCCACATCTTTTTACTCTCGCTACCTGCGTCACAGTGAGTATCACGCAGCCTGTGATGGATGTAATACCTTGTGTTCAATTATATTTCAACTTTCACCAAAACTTTTTTCTTTTTTTTTTTAAATAGATACACCAAAAGACAGAGAATCAATTATTTGCATTGCACAAGCTTAAGCCAACTCATGGGCAGGGTAGTGGGATCTTTATTCTAACAGGCTGAACCAAAAGCTTTCAACCTGCATTTATATTGAATTTTTTACAAATCATGTGATTACCAAAAAAACTTCAAAAATGCCAATGTTTTCTGAATTTTGCTATCATTAGAGGAGGGAAGGAAGGAAAAATAACCCAAAAAAAAGACAAAGGGAAAGAGGGTAAAGAGGGAAGGGAAGGAAGGACCAGATACCATCAGTTGCATCTTTAAATTATTTTAGATAAATGTGGGGACAAATGAGAAGCTATCTGTCTTCTTTCAAGAACTGTGAACATAAAGATAACATTCCATGCTGCACAAACAGCAAGGAAATATTATTAAAATGGTATGTAAAAAAAGATTAGCAAGGTCATTTTATGGCACTCCATAGTGACTTAATCTTTTATGAATTTTCAAGCTTATGTCAATTAAACTACATACAGGCTTACTTGGATCAATTAAATAAAATTATTGAAAAAGTGAGGTTTGTCTTATTAGGTCATCTATCAAATGGATGTCACAGTACTTTTTTTCCCCTTTCTATCTTTCCCTCTCTCCCCTGCTCTGATTTTGCATTAAACTAGAAGCTTGGAAAATGTTAAAACTCATCCGTAAGAAAAAAAGCAAACAAACAAAAGAAATATACATTAATAATAATTTAAAGAACCCATATCCTACAAGCAGAGGTGGGATCTACCAAAGATTTTATGAATACTCTAGAGAAATTTGTTGTCATGTTTTTGACAGATTAAAGATTTGCTTGGAAATTCTCCATTGAATGAATTAGCTAAGCTAAATTTGGCATAGCTTAAAATGTCAATTAAAATTTTAAATTTTGGTTTCTAAATTTTATCTGGAATAGTTGATGCAATGTGTGGTATGGTTACAGTAAGAGAGAACTAACATCTGAATTCCACAGTTCCTCTCATGGCTTTTTGGTGGGGAAATTAATTATCAAATATTTGGTCTATTTGATTTACTTTCAATCATCTGAGCATTTCAAGCATTTCCAGCTATTGGTTGAAAACTTTTTCTAATAGGAAACCTTTAACTTTTTTTGAAAAAATAACCACTATATATTCAGAAAGTGAATATATATTTCTAAAAGCAATCTTATTAATACAATTTATAGATTCCTATGAAAGTGTGCATCATCACATGGAGCATAAGAAATGTCAGGCTATACAGCCTTAAAAGAATGGAAAACTGCCTATAAGAGGAACCTGTCCTCTAAAAGGTAGGTGTAATTATGGGTATAATTATTTGTGACTAATCACAGAGACTTTGTGAGAATGAGTGCAATTATTAAAACATTTGGTGTTGGTTACTAAACAAGTGCGGGGGTAATGGATTTCAAACACAATATATTATACTCTATTTTACCTTTGAGGGAGTTGCCACATACTAATTTGAAATAATATAGGAGCTTGGTAAAGATATAAGTGACCTTCTCATTTAATGGTGCAATCCATAGAACATTGCTCCTATGAAACTCTTAGGAGAAAGGGATTTTTCATAGTATTTTCCAGTTGCAAATTTTGGATGAACTCCAAAATTTGCAACTGGAAAATACTATGAAAAATCCAATAGTGCCTGTCATGCCAATATCTTGGGAGATTAACTCTGTTATTAGCAATCAACAACCCCATTTTTTTACTTTCTTCAAATGAGTGTCTGGGCTGTATAATCCAAATGTTGAATCTCCTCTTTAATCATCATAATGTTCTTGTGAGAAATAAATAATAATAAATGACCTAACTAGGGATTAATTTAAGGTCTTTTGGCTGCTATTCTGTCAACCAAACCATTAAAACATGTCAGATCTAATGTTTGCTTTGTGGATTCATTCACCAAGCCTATAACTTCAGATGAAGTCTGCAAGACAGTCTGATGTCTCAGCATAGCTTGCTTGGGTAGATAAATAAATAATAAACCACATCAATATAAATAAACAATATATAACAACACATCAATATAAAGTTTAAAGAGAGTTTACACCTCCCTTCCTGCCTCGCTTATTAAGTGTAATTATGTATTCCATAATTTAAGAATATTGGAATATTAGGTTCTCAAGGTTGTCCACAGTTGAATATTCATTTGTGTGAAAATAGGATCTGAATTAATGGCAATATAATTTTTCCTCATATTCTTGCAATTTGGACAGGAATAGGTTTAACTAGAAGAGGTCTTTTTGTGCCCAGAATTAGATTAATGATTGAACTAAATTAAATTAAGAAAATTCAATAATTCATACTTTATATATGGGGTAGATAAAGAGTATTCATGTGGGATGTGTAGCAGTTTCACTGATTATCCATGTCCTCTTCTCCATGACATCTTAGTTACATGCATGTACTACACATGGGTCATCACAGAGTCATTGAGACCTGGCAGAGCTCTTTGTAGACAAACTAAGCAAACAAACAGAGCAACCTTCTTCAGAAACCTCTTTTGAACAGGCCTGAATGATCTGATGATCTGGGCTAGAAGAGGAAGGAAGCAAAACTGCCAGTCAGCTGCTGAGTAATGGCCACCATGCCACATGTGGTTCATGGTGTCCATGAAATCAGGACTGCCCTGCACACCACCAGCTGGAGTCAGTTTTACCATTGCACTGTGCCTTGCTATAGCCATGGCCACTGCATGTGACATCAGGGGTACAATACCTGCTGGGCAATCATATGTGGTGAATGAGAAAGGAGCTCAGACTTCTTCCCAGCTCTCTCTGGGAAAGCTGACTCTAACACAACCACTTAAAATCCCAGCAATTTGGGAAGCAAACTTCAGAACCTCATTTGTGCTCAACTCCCCTATATTATCCTTTACAGGTATCAGAGGATCTCAAATACAAATGAGAATTGGATTTGATATTTCTTTAGCACCCTGCAGCACAACCAGCCCTACTTCCTATTTAGATCTTCTTTGTCCTTTTCTGCTCCTTTTTTTCTGCTGTCTCACAAGAGTCTAAATTAGTCAGCCAGGACAAATTTAATCTTGTGACACTTTGCTGTGATTAGTTTGGCAAGCTACAAACCATTCCCAAGCAGTGCAACCTTGGTTAATAAAACCCTCTCTGTTTCCTGTAGACTAGCAAAAGGGAAAGTAAGAGCCAGCCAGCCTGTAGAGCCAGCAGAAGAAAGCTGCTGTAAAAGAATGGCTAAGTGGCTTGTGTGCTGCATGCCCTACCTGCAGTGTTTCACTGAACTGCAGCATCAGGGGTCAACATTTTTTTTGTTTACCTGTAGTGGTTCTTTTTGCTTGATCTCCATATATGCCTCCACCTTAAAAACAAGGATGGAAAAATCTCACCTAGAGATTCTGATAACATGCTAATATATTTTATTTGGTTTTAAAAAAAGAATCCATTTGCATTACTAGGACATGTTCAGGTAAAGTTATCCCTCACAGGAAAATTCATATGAATTCTGTGAGGAGGAAGAGGACAGCAACACATGGAATAAATCAGTATCAATTCCAAAACTGCTTTTTTGACATCCCTGGATGCATGAAAGTATTTATTGGGCTATATAAAGCAGTCTTTTTCCTCTGCTCTCTTCCCCTTGAGGGTTAAGTCATTTCCTCAAGGGTTGTCAGGAAGATGCTTCCTTCCCTTTACAGCTGAACCCTCTATCAGGGTAGCCTTGTTCTGGGAGAGTGTTGCTACAAACTTACCCAGTTAGCATTTTACACCTCCTCCCAACCTACCCAGACCTAGTTCTATTTCAAAGACCTCATGGAAACAGTCCCATAATAAAACTATCTCTCCTTCCAGAAAGGTCAGCATCATGCTTCTGCACAGCAGTGGGCAAAAATTCAGTATGAGATACAGCATTTTACAATTTTCAACAATTTTTTGGCAAATGGGAACATTGAAGAAGCCTTAAGACATGCATTGGTTAGACAGTAAGCAAGAGCTGTTGACCAAGTGGATAAACTCAATCTGTCCATCAGACACTAGCAATATCTTACAAATTTCAGGTAGCCAATCATCAAGAATACACTTCCTTCCCTTTAAAACTGTAAGTTCACAAGAAGAATTTCCTTCCCTTCAACTGTGACTCCCTGTCCGCTAAGGCAAAACCTTTTTATAGCAGCAGCTGCAATTGCACACAGCTGGTCAGCTTCCTGCCCCTCCTTGGGGCTGCAGTTAACTCCTTCCCTGCCTCTTACAATGTGTGTGGACTGTACATGGATCCTCACCATCCTTGGCATTGCCCTGCTCTCCATGGCTATCTGAGCTTTCACAAACTCACTGCACCGCTATTTTTTATATGCAACTTAAAGACTCTGAGCACATAGCCTCATAATTTAACTTGCTTGATTAAACAAGCAACTTTTCCCATTGAATTTACTCCTTGCTTTTTGTCCTAGTTTAGGGCAAATCTGGGAAGAAACCTCTGAATGGGGTCCCTCTAGGAAAAAAGATCCAAGCAGTCCCTCCCCCAGTTGGCTTGGGAAAAAAAAATTTCCTCGGAGAGACATGGAAAGAAAAAAAACTGTTTATTCAACAGGCAACACACCTCCCAGCACAAAAACGAACAATACCAAACAGCAAAACCTTTTTGAAGAGATGACAGGTTTAGAAGAGTTCTTTCCGTGGGCTGCCCGGCTCGCTCAGTCTGCTCTCAGTCCCTCCAGTGCTGGGAAATGCCGCAGCCCAGGCCAGGCCTGGTGGGACACAGGTGTGAGCTCCTGGTGCTCTTCTGGATTTTTCAAGAGCAGGTTCAAACAGTTCCAGGAAAAAGGAAAAGGAGAAAAAAAATAAAAAATGCAGGGAACGTCTCTGCCTCAGCTAGCCAGAAAACTAACCAAGAGCAAAGGAGAGCTCTCTCTTGCTGTTCACCGCAGACTAACATAGTCTGTGTGAAGGATGCGGGGGAGCCAATGCAGTCTCTGATAACACACCCTGCACTTCTTCTTTTCCCCCCTTCACTCCTAGAACCAGTCTTAAAGTTGCAGAATTTAATATTCAACACCAACAGAACAGACGATTTGGGGATACAGGCACCATACAGTCACCCCAAGACACCTTTTAAAGACTGAAGCTGGGAAAAAAAGGCATAGATGATGGAAGCTTTGACTATGTAATGATGCTTTCCAGTAAGGCACTGACACCTGGCTGCAACGTGTCAATACCTCCCAGAGTGTTGCTGTGCAACTGGGATTCCAGAGGCACCAGCAGGGTCAGTTCACTCCAGTTAAATCACTGACATGCATATGCATGCTCATGTATACATCTAGAACATCAGTCTTCAATAAGTGGTTCAAGGAACAGAATATCTTTAAATGTGTAATTAGGGATCATTAAAACCTGACCTGTGGAAAGACTGACATTTTCAAGGGAAACTGTTTGCAAATTGGCTGGAGTATATCTGAGAAATGTCTTCACATGTAAAAAAAGAAGTGTAGCCCCTACATTTTTCATGTTCCTATTCTCCTTAAATTTTCAAAACTACCAGTTCTCTTTTGGGCAGAAATACTGTCCATTTCAATCTGATGATCAATTTATTTTAAAGGTATAGCTGAGCGAAAAAAAAAAATAGATGAATAGCTGAGGATTTTTTTTTTCTAAAGCTATCAACAAGAAAGCAGCCTCACATTTATACCTCTGACCCCAGGACTGCAAACAGACAAACATCTGATAGCTCCTAGGAACATGGCTAGTGCGAACTCTCCACACAGTGTCCTTTGTACATATGCAATTCCAGGAAGCCTGAGCTAATTTATCACCCTAATATCTCAAAAAATCTGAGCCTGAGTATCTGAATATCTGTATTTTATATTAAAACATGAAACTTGTATTTGTTAAAAGGACTGTAGACAGGAGCTCTTAAAACAACCAAACAAATTTTCACAATTACATAATAAAGCCAAATTTGAATTTGTTATTAGACACTGAAATCTGAACTTTATTGAACCTAAAAGGAGAAAAAAGTCTCAAAATAACACTTAATTATCTTCTGGTTATTTCCAGACACACAAAGTGCTGAGGTTTTGTCCTTCTTAAGAAGATTATCTTCGCTTTTTCCTCTGGAATGCATGTAAAACAGCTCTTGCCTTGCTGCGATCTTTAGGAAAAAATTTCACTGCTAAATTACCTGTTGTCTGGGGACTTAACATTTTGCAATAAGCTGCTGAAATTGCATTTTAATAAGGAGTCTTGACCTGTACTTTGTATTTCCCTTCAAGGCTCTACAAGCCATTTTGATTATGGAGGTCCTGACCTGGGAAGCTCAACCTGGATAACCACAGCCAGAGGGGGATAAAATGCAACACCTAGGAGATTTCAGTAAACAGTAAAACCATTCCAACTTAATCTGTGCTAAAATGCTTGGAATGTGAGAGCCACCGATGATGTCCCTTGTCTGTGTGTCTGACTGAATCCTTTCTTTTCTGGGAGGAAAGCAGAGGCTGGGAACTAGGCCAAATGCCTGCCACTTACCTTAAATTGATCAGCCACTTTAAGATTAAAAACACTGAAAACTGCAACACCATGAAAACAAGGCTTCCTTCACATTAAATGCAAAATGCAACATTGGGCTTGCTGTGATCTCTTTTTCCATTTTGCTCAGTGTGCAGTTTTTCCATTTCTGCTCAAAGGTAGAAGCCAACAGCATCTTGGCCAAGTATTCATTAAGGTTTATATAAAAAGAAATTTATGGTTATTTAGGAGTTGGCACAAAAGCATGTTATTGCTGGAGAAGAAATATAGTTTTGAAACAGTTCGAAACACTGGATGTCTTATTTGAAGTAGAAGCTATATTCTATCTTTGCCTGTTGTATCTATTAAAGTATTGAAGTATGTGATTGGGATAATTGGCAGGTAAATTTCTCAGTGGTTTTATGTACTGTAAATATTTAGTCAATTCAAGAATTTACTTTGTTCTGCAAGAATTATTTCATTGCTGCAATAAAGATAAGTGTAGAGATAAAATAATGGAACAAAGTCACCAGTCATTGAAGCAGGTGCATCTACATAAGATTAGTTTTTTTCCTGTGTATTTTTTTTCCGGAAGAATCGATTAAAAGAACAGTACCAAATACCTATTTGGCAGAAAAAATTAAGGTTGGATTCATACTAAAATATGGATATTCCCAGATGATAGTACTGGCAAAGTCTAGTAGAATTTGTCTTGTGGATTTATCATTGCTTCGTTAAACAAGAAAATCAAAGAAGATGTATTTAAATCAAAATTATTGAGTCTATATTTTGATTTTTCTTTGTGTGGAGGTAGCTAGAAACACCTTCTGTCTAATATGTTGGCAGAAGTGCCAATATGAAACCTATAATTTCACCTGTTCTCAGTGCTGGATGCTTTAATTAATTTATTTGAATGGTTTCTTTCTGCCGTGTCTTGACACAGTGGTAAAAATCACCATCATATAAAACAATGGTTATTCCCATAACGTCACAACACTGGTGCTGAGCATGTGCAGCCAGTCCTGTGGGAGCATCAGTGAGCTTGTTCGCCTGGGCTGTGGTGTCCATACCAGCTCCCTGGGGACCACCCTGAGCGTTCATGCAGGGGCCCAGGGTGAAGGCAGGGGGAGCACACTCCTGCTCTGCTGCTCCTCTGTGCTTGTCAGCAGCTGGATTTTCTGCCTTCTCTCTTAGGGGAGTAATTTGCTTGTTTTTAATCCTTCTCCTCTCATTTTAAGGTCAGAGCAAGCAGAAAAGACACATGACTTTCTGGCCATGGATGTCTTAGAAGCTGTAAGATGCTGGCCCTCCAATGAGTTGGCTTAATTAGGGGGAGTTCAGCCAGCTAAAGGAGGCCAAATGTAAAACAGAAAAATATACTCCCATGGAGGCAGATTAGGTTGGTTAAAAGAAGAAAAGCTCATGTTAGGTTTACAAAATCTAATACTCAGGAGTGTCTGATTTTAAGTATGTCTCCACATGTTTCTGCTTGTGTAGCAACCTCTGAAGTCACTGAGCACTATCGTGGCACAGGAAGACACAGTTCTAAGGCCTGGAGGTCTCTGCTCATGAGAGGTCTCCGCGCAGCTACCTGAGAGGAGAAGGAGCAGAGAGCTCTCTCCTCTGAAACTTGAAGAATTATTTTGGTGCCTTCTTTCCCCCTACATGGAAGAAATGAAAAGCAAAAGAAAGCAACCATTGCTCCAAAGAATTTATAAGATAAACTTATAATGGTAGCATTAATTTCCTTTTTGAAAATGCAGCCAGTAACCTTGGAGACATTTTTCTGTTTTCCACCAAGATAGTACATAAGCCCACTTGTGGATTTATAAGCTACATAGAATGCCTCTAGTGAGAAAGTGTCACCTGAAAGACGGAAGACAATAAAGAATATGTACCTCAGTATACATCCTGGTGTGTGGAGATCCCTCAGAAATACATAGGGACATTGGGTAAGTCAATGGTCTCACAAAACGCATAGCCAAAAGTGTGGACTGTGGAATATAATGGGAGTATTGCTTTTGGAAATCTGTGGATTTGAAATTCCTGAGCCATATGATGTATTTTCATCATAGATTGTCTGTAGGGGCTTTTTGAAACCTTTTAGACTTTTGGTACTTTAGGCATCTTTGGATAATGAACTGTCTGATGTAATTACATGCTCTATATTCCTCTCGTTTGTTTTAAATCTGCTGTCTGAGAATTAATCTGGTGATTCTTTATTCTTAGGATAGGTGTAAATGAGAAAGTTACTGTTCCTATGTATCCTCTCCTTTCACTACCCTCTGAATTTCTTCTCCGCTCTGCATAAATTGTTCTTCACCAGGTCTAAAAGTCCCAACCTGAGCAATGTCTCCATGTGTAGAAATCTTTCCATACTCTGATTATCAATATTGTATCCCTGTGCATCTTCTAATTACGTCATAAATATTTAGAGAAGATTTCCCAGAACAGTAAACAATACTCATATTTTTTGGCACAGAATGATAACATAGTAGCATAATGTTTTCCCACTTTATTCTTGCCTAATTTCCCAGGAAGTTTTTATGGGTGTGTTGGTTTTTTTGAGATATCTTAGGCATGGAACCAATATCTTCGGATAACTAACCAAAATGAGTCCAAGATTTTTATTTTCAATGCCCTTTTTAGTGCACAGTTACTTTATCAAGAAATATCCCAAGAACATTATTTTTTCCTCCTTGTATTACAACTGTAGAGACTGCAGGTAGTGAAGACTATTTATTATACCTATGTCACCTAATTGCTAATTACCTTTTTAATTCATGGAATTACCGTCCTCCAATGGCGTTTACAAAAATTTCTGTTGAGGAGTACTGTCAAAGGCTTTCTGGAAGTTCACTAAAGCTGTGCAAGCCATCAGAGCTTTTCTAAAATAGTCTGGCAAAAATCTTCATTGGCCAGAAGAGGTGTGATTTTTCTGCAAAAGGTTTGTCAAAGTCTCTTCTGATAGCTTCTAATATATTTTAATTCAATCTTTTCATGCCTTTTTTCTGGTGCTGGAGGAACATTTGTTAAAATTTTACTAAAACCAGTTTAAAAATTGAAACATATTGGCCAGCTTTTGTTCCTTTAATTTAGTCTGTTGTTGGGGGAACTTAAGTGATGACATCGCTAAATAGTACATCTCATAGTTCAGCAACATCTGGTTCTGGTGATTTGTTCCTGTTTATTGGATAGATTTGTTTGAAACTTCTGCTGACACATCAATTTGATACAGTGCCTCAAATTCTTCCCTTCTGAAGAAAGGCTGTGTGGATTCTCCCTAAAGCTCTTTGTGATGAATATCAATACAATAACTCATTTAGCAATTTTGCCATGGCTGCATCTTTCTCAAGTGCTTATTTTAAATTGTGATCACCTGTTTGGCAGTGTCTGACAGGCTTTCTGCTTCTGATATATTTGAGAAAGTTTGTAGTCTTAGTTATTATCCGCTCAACTAGCTATTCCTCAAAATATTATCTGACCTGGTTTATTATGGCTTTACTTGCCCAATCTTATGTACTCTAAGGTTTTCCTTACCTGAACACAACTTTCACTTATTGCAGGATCAACTGCTCTCTTTAAATTTCTAATATTCTCATCTACTGTTTGAATATGGTGATTTTGCGGGGTAGGGTCAGTCAGGCTCTTTGTGTGACTGTTCAAAAATCTCTTTGGATTGATACTATTCAATCACCTTGAGATTATAATATGATGCCAGTAAACAATCTTCATGCCACATGGAAATATTATGCCCTTTTAGATTACAGTTTTTGACTTTATTTTTAGACATGCCCTCAGTTTAATGAAATGCTATTGAAGAGGGTAGCATGTATTTCATGTCCCAACCAACAAAGTTGTTCTGTGATTCTGTGAAACTTTCAGTCTTGCTGCAAAAAGGGTTTTTAATTAAAAAATGTTATCCATCCTCTCCTGTAGGTCCTTTATTAGTCCTCTTTGTATTGCTTAGAACTACACTAAGAGTTGCCTTTTCTCTTATCAGTTGCTAATTAGTTGGTCTAGGAGTATTACAAAAAATCCAGTTTCTGCATTGTAACCTTTCTTACACAATCTGCATGTACATAAATAAGCTCTGCAGATACTACCGTGCTTTTTGTCCTGTTGGCTCCCTTGCCTCCCTTTTGTCTCCCTCTTACGTCACAGTCATTGTTAGTCTCTGAGCTGGGTGACTGGTGAGAATGACCTGATATTATGCACTTAATATTTCACTCTTGTGACTTTCACCAGTTTCTGCCTTCTACCTGCTTTTTTAGTATCTTAATTTCTCCTTCACTATTTCAGCTAATTCAGCCATTGTTAGACTTGTAGCTTACAAGTTTCTTGTTAGCCTGCATGTCTGTTTTTACATCCTCTGTTTAAAGAACACTTTACTTGAAGCTGTTCTTTGCTGCTTTCTTCTTCAGCTGTATCAACTTCTGTTCTATCTTTTATTTAAGGATACAGGCATTTGTAACTTCCTGTCTAGAGGATGCAGCATTCCAAAATCTCCCTCACTTGCCAGCTTTCTTTCAAACTTAAAAAAATTCCATTTGACCTTTTCTATTTTTAGTGTCAGCAGCCTGATTCCATTTTAGTTTAAATGAAGATCATCCTTCCTGCTCTATTTATTAAAAAAAATCCCCTCAGAAATCAATCCCTTCTTTCCTTTATTACTTTTATCGTCATGCACTGAAACTTAGTTTGCTGTTTTTCCTGGTTGCATTGATGGTAAGAAAGAGCTACTGCCACAATGCCAAGAACCTCAGCAGGAAGTACAAGAATTGCTTTTCAGATGTTGTAAGGTTTGAAATTTAGCTAATTTAGCTAATTAGCTAAATTAGTATTTGAAATCTGTGGAATTTTTTTAATCTATGATGTTCAACTGCTAGTCTTTAAAAGCTACTAAAACCTAACAGAGCAAAATTTAAGTTCTGTAACTTTTTCTTTCATAAAGCTAAATTGTATTCTTAGCATATGTATTGGTTTTGCATAGCCTGGTTTTGGTAGCGGGGTTTGAAGTTCTGGGAATACCTCTGTTATAACATATTTAAGAATGTTCCTAAATATATAACAGTGTTCTACATTACCACCATTTCTAATTGGCCCAGCCTTGGCCAGCAGCACATCCGTCTTTGGAGCCATCAGGGATTGGCTCTGCTGGACACAGTGGAAGCTTTGGGCAGCTTCTCGCAGAAGCCACCTCTGTGGTCTCCCACTAGCGTAAACCAGGCCATGCAAAACCAATTCGGCATATGTCAAAACTTGACCAAGCCTGGAACCTACAAGCTCTCCCTGAAATTAATTTTTAAAACATAAATGCTTCTGAAACTGGCCAAGATGTAGAAGTGAACTAGAATTTGTCTTTGCAGAATCAAAACATTTGTTTAACTCTGAAATTAAGTTCAGTGCAAATGATTTCTGAAATCAGAGACTAGATTTTGAAAGCAGAGGTCACTGAGTTGGAAACTTCTAGTTTAGGAGTAGCTAAACTACAGGTTCACCTAGGGTCCCTTAGGAAGTCTAAACAGAAAATACTTGAACCCATGAACAGGGAACACTGCGTAGGTGAATATGCAAATACAATGTCCCAGTTTGCTTTTGCCTTTGACCCTTGCCCTACTGAAAGTGAAACTAATGCAATATTTTTGAAGGCACAAAAGTTAAATATCTGTCCAGTTAAATGTTAATGAGAATGGTATCCCATATGTCTCTTGACCCTTTGACATACTTCCTCTAAGACTCTGAAGTGACTGATGTGCTTTTGAAAATGTTACCCAGATGTAATTTTTTTCTTAAATGACATTATATATGAAAAAATTAACACTTCAGTCTCAGAATTCTACTTCGGAGATGTAAGCAGAAGTACAACAAGCTGGGGGGGTTTGAAAAATATCTCAGAAAAATTTCAGTATCCCTGGGACACAAAGAAGAGATCCCAGGAAAAAGAAATTTTCTGTTCTCATCAGTTTTCTACCAGTAACTTCAATTTTTAGTGATTATCAAGAACCTTGTAAATCATTCTTTGTGATTGCATCTACCTATAGAAAGTTCCCTGCAAAGAAGCGGTCACAAGAATGATCAGAAAAATTAACAGAAAAATGTTATTTGCTCAAATAAGGAGTACATACCTGCTTAAACAAAACTCCAGAAGAAATAAAGCATGGCTTTAGTATAGTATCAAAAAGGTAAGCAGGATTCATTCAGAGAATCATTCAGAGAATCAGAGATTCAGTCATAGAATAGTTTGAGTTGGAAAGGACCTTTAAAGGTCATCTCATCAAATCCCCAGTGCAATCAGCAGGGACATCTTAGGCTAGAGCAGGTTGCTAAGAGACCCATCCAACCTGACCTTGAAATTTCACAGGCATGGGGCATCAACCACCCCTCTGGGCAACCTGTTCCAGTGTTTCAACATACTCATGGTACAAAAAAATGTAAATTCTCATATGTAGTCTAAATTGACTCCCTTTTAGTTTAAAACCAGTAGCCCTTGTCCTATCACAATAGGCCCTGCTAAAAAGTTTGTCCCCATCTTTCTTATAAACCCCCTTTAACAACTGAAAGGCCAGAATAAAGTCTCCCTGGGGCTGTCTCTTCTCCAGACTGAATAAACTGAACTTTCTCAGCTTTTCCTCATAGGAGAGGTGCTCCAACCCTCTAATGAACTTGGTGGCCTTGTTTGGACCAACTCCAACAAGTCCACACCTTTTCTATGCTGGAGATCCCATAGCTGCATGCAGCACTCCAGGTGGAGTCTCACCAGAGCAGAGGAGAGCAGAGGGGCAGAATCACCTCTGTCACCCTATTGGCCCTGTATCTCTGGATGCAGTCCAGGATACGTTTGGCTTTCTGGGCTGTGAGTACAAATTCATGACTCATGTGTATGAGGCTTCTCATCCATCAGCACCCCCAAGTCCTTCTCAGCAGGGCTGCTCTCAATTCCTTCATCCTGCAGTCTCTATTGACACCGGGGGTTTTCCTGACCTAGGTACAGCACCTCACACTGTGCCTTGTTGGGACTCATGAGGTTCATATGTGCCCACTCTTCCAGCTTGTGCAGGTCCCTCTGGATGGCATCCATCAAGTGCACCACACCGTTTTGTGTCATCTGCAAACTTGCTCAGGGTGCACTCAATTTCTTTGTCTGTGTCACTGATGAAGACATTAAACATTAAGTGCTGATCTCCACACAGACCCCTGAGGGACACTACTTGCCACTGATTTACATAAGGACATTGCATTGTTGACCACTGCAGCGCCTCGTACCCGAAGTTCCCTGAATATGTTAATGGCTGCACGCCACAGTTTGTCTACTGTTTGTGCTGTACACAGGGCAAATGACAGTCAAATATTTTAAAGTTCTTGCATAGCAAAGCACTAAGCACTAGGAACAACAGGGTTTTTTTTGTGTTTGATTTTTTTTTAAAGGTCACATTTTAAAACTAAATTTGAAAGTAGAGGAGATAGGAAAATGAGAACAAACATGGCTATTATAGATCTTAATACAGAATAAACCAACAAATAACCTGCAATTTCTGCATCATTTTCTATGGGAAAAATTAATGTCTGTGGGTTCTGAATTGGATTTTTTGGAGACCTTTAATGTTAGACTTCAACTAGGATATCAGTAATATTCTTCTTCAACACCATTTTCCTTTGCACCCTGAAATACGCAACAAAACGGTCATCTTCTACTTTGGAAATGAAAGAGGTGGTCCTGTGTTACAAGCATTTAATTGTAAAATTCCAATAGCTGTCACCTTTGACATCCTCCTTTTGTGAGCTGTGGAAAGGAAGGAAAGATGAATGTTGAAAAAGAATCTGGCTGGCTCCTGAAGTGACTTTGATTTATCCCTGTTCAAAATTTGCTTTAGGAAACAAGTGCCCTGTACCTGCCTTGAGAAAAAGCTAAAGATAGCTAAAAGACAATTTGCTATATGTAAGAAACTAATATTTTCCACTAAAATTATCAGTCTGGAGAGAGTGATGAAGCTAATTATCTTCCTGTTTTGGAGAAAGTTGGCCAGGAAAGTAATGGAGGTAGGAAAGCTCACCCAGCCCCCTTCAAAAACAAACCCCCCCAAAATAGGGTAAAACTGGGGCTGTCCTGTATTTTTCCCAAATGTTGTTTTGCTGACATATGTCTAGCCTAGTGTGATTATGCCATGTTTCACTGAATTAATCAGCTAGAAGGACATGAATCATAATAAGAATTGACAGCCTACTCTGTTTTCTTTGTACAGGCTTCAAAATTCAGCAATGAGCACCACTCAGAAGCAGTGGATTGAAATCACACAGATTTTGGACAGTCATGAACATGAACAATTAGCACACAGAATGGACTTTCAGAATGAATCTGAACAGTGAACTAATTCTTCCTATTTCCCCAACACTGAACAGAGTTCTAGACACTCATGATGTGAATGTTATTCTCTAGATAGGCCCAAAATGAAGTAATACTAGAAAGAAGTAAGAAAAATATTCTGCCTACTTTCTTATTTATGTGTCTTCCGAAGTAATATGAAGGTATATCATAGAATACTCAAAGGTGGATATGAGCAAAAGTTGGGAAAAGTACAATTTTTTTCTTAAGGGTGGGCAACCTCTTGAACTGCGAGCCTTTGTAAAGCTGCAAAATTATCTGAGTTCTTAAAATCAAACCTTGTTAGCTCTAGAATAAGAAATATTTTTACATTAAGTACAAGAAAAACTTTAACTGACTTCTTCCATTATGAAGACATGAGTGAAATAGATCCAGAACAAAACCAGTCCTACATCCAGGCCTCTTTATCACTGTGCAGTTATTTATAAAAAAATAGTAAAAAGAATCATTCTCCAAAGCAGCATCAGATAGACTTGTCTCATCAGTACCAGATATTGTCTAACCTGTTTTTTTCCTTCAACAACAGGGATTCACACTTTCCAGAGCAATCTACACTAGTGCTTCCACAAGTTTTGAATTTTTAAATTTCTTGTTAGAGGTTTTTTTCACTTCCCTTAAGTCAGAATTTGTTCCAGCTCTGTCTTTAAGATATCTTTGTCATCTTTGTCTTTAGACATCCTTCTATAAAGCCATGAGGTACCAGTAACTCTTCACACTTAAACCTTCCTCAAAATATACTCCCAGAGGTCTTCCCCACATCAGCTTGCTATTCTCCAGACAGGCTTGTTAACAACCTGTTTAATTCTCCCTCTTTAGGTGATTCAATGTCTGCTTACCTTGCTTCTCTGTAATCTCCAGGATATACAAACAGCTACTCCAGACTTCTCTGGCCAAGGAAATTATTTTCTTCCCTGTAAATCCCTCAGTTATTGCTGTCACTTTGCAGTGACAGGAGTAATGAAAAACACATATTTCATTTATATTGTGATGGACTCTCTCCTGTCTCTGAAGTGTTGGGGAATATGACTTGAAATGTGTGTGGCCAGGTGCCCAAGGTGCCTGGGTGGCCAAGAAAGCTACTGGCATTCTGGCTTGTATAGTGCGGCCAGCAGGGCCAGGAAGGTGACTGTGCCCCTGTATTTAGTACTGCCAAGGCCATACCTTGAATACCGTATTCACTTTTGGGCCACTCATTACAGGGAAGTCATTGAGCAATGAGTTCAGAGAAGTGCAATAGAGATGGTGAAGGGTCTGGAGCACAGGCTCTGTGAAGAGGGGCTGAGGGAGCTAGAGGTGCTTTACCTGGAGAAAAAGGAGGCTCAGGGGAGACCTTATCACTCTCTACAACTTCCTGAAAGGAGGGTGTAGACCGGTGGGGGTTGGTTGGTCTCTTCTCCCAGGTAACAAGTGACAGACAGCACCAGAAGAAATGGCCTCAAGATGAGCCAGGAAAAGTTTAGATCAAAAATTAAGAAAAATGTTTCATGGAAAGGGTTGAAAAGCATTGAAATGTACTGCCCAAAGAAGTTGTAGAGACACCACCACTGGAGGTATTGAAAAAATGTGTGGCTATGGTGCTTGAGGACATTGTTTATGGTGAACATGGTGGTAGTGTTAAGATGAGGGTAGGACTTAATGGTCTTTTACAACCTTAATGATTCTGATTCTGTGCAAATGCAGAGAAGAAGCCTACATAGCTGTGCTGGAGATGAGGTTACCTGAACTGTGCTTTGGAGGATTCTGAATGCATTTGGTGTGGTTGGATTTTTCTTTCAAATATCTCAATACTTCCAAGTTTTAGAGAAACAACACGCTTTTACCCTTGTCATGTTCACAATAGAAACCCTACAGTATGACTGTCAAATCACAGGGGAAAGTCAAAGCATAATGTCCATTGCTGTCTGGAACCTTTTGCAAAAGCCCGTGACGACCTACCTGCAATATAATACGATGGCTCTGACAGACCAAGGCTGGAAAAGGCTGTCAACAGAAACACATAAAAGCAAGGAAGATGTATCTGTCAGGTAGATTAACTATGTTCAATAAAGCAAATAAGCAACTTATGTTTTTAAATTTGTTGATCCATGCAAGTAAGATTTCCTTGCATGGCCTATTTGTAATCTAAGATAGAAAAGAACCATCAATAAAATAGGAAGAACTGTATAGCAAAAAAAATTTTGGTAATAATGTGTCACTGGCAATACAACTACATGCATTGTTTTAGTACATGATTAAATAAGTGAACAATTATAGCCATTTTGAACTGGCAAATTTCCTTGGTCACCAGTATCCCTTCAAAGGAACTCTGGCTGATAAAATGTCAATAAAGTGCTGCTGCTCAGGCATATCAGATTGCACTTGATTGCTTCAAAAAAATTATTTGCACTTGTGGTTTGACATACAATAAAATGGAATTACAAAGGAGACCGGTTTTCTCTTTGTTAGCAGCAGCTGCAGATATTAAATCAGCTGCTCCAAGAAGAGCATAGCTTACAGAGCACTTCAGCTCATTTTTCTCTACCCAACTGTTTGAATATAGAGTATTTGAGCCAACTTATTTAAAACCTTTGAGGTTTTTACACTGAAAGAGCAAAGAATGAGGTGGCATGCAAAGTAGACCTGGGATCACCAAGGTTCAGAAAAACAAACTGTTTTAATAAAGTGGCCAATTAAAAAAAAAAGCATGCTTTTTGGACCATGGTCATCTTCCTCCAGTCTTCTATAAAACAATGCTTTCTTTACCAATCGAAATTGAACTACAGTGTATTTTGTAAGTGACAAAGCACATTTCTTCTGGTAGACCTAAAAATGAAAATTAAAATTGTCTGTCTAATTTTTTATGTCATTTGCATTTTTCTTCCATTTGTGCCAAAAATACAGAAGGCTGGCTTAACAAATACTAGCCATTTGATTTAATGTCAAAGCAATAGCAACATAAATACATTAAAACACATTTTTGCAAATAAGCACACTTTTGCAAACAAGCACACACAGCTTTTTAGTTTCTTTTTCTTAAGATCCTTTTTGTGCTTAGATCAATTTTTTCTGTGGTGTGTGACTGTGGACTGGAAGAAAGCTATGAAGACTTTGTGGTCTGGTCACAGAGTTGTGTGTAGCACAGTGCAACATTGATGGAAAGCTATTACTATCTAATGAGCATACAGCAGCAAAATGAAATATGTATTTCAGTCCAAGTGTTGACATCACAAACCAACACATTTGCTGGCAATCCTCTCTGTGTTAAAATCCAGAAACAGGGATGGAATTTTAGCTGGTTTTACTCCTCAGAGATAGCGCTACCTTTCAGGTATGAGGGATGTTAAAAACATAATACAGAAAAGTTTATTGACTCATTTAGTCAGTTTATGTACACATAGACAGCAGCAGAGCTGAGTGAATACTGCAAGGAGTACTTGTACAGAGCTCTTTACATTCTGAATTCTTTTTGTTTGTGCTGCTACCCAAGCACTTTTGAGGATTTTGTCTGTTTGTTTCTCTTCTGGATAGGAGGAGTGGGGTCCAAAGGGGTAGTTATCATAAGGCAAAACTGCAAAACGTGAGGTGAACCTCCTCCCAGTGACAAATTTCAACCACCATGCAGAGATTGATGGTATTTACCATGCCTAACTTCAGCCATTTCAGAACTGTACCTGGCTGTAGCAAGGCATCTAGAGTCCCTTTACAGTCAATGCACAAACATGAGTAGCTCCCGAAGGTAGTTTATCCAGCCCATCTTACACTATTACCTTAGGGGGCTTCTTTTTTTCTGCTCACCAGAGAGAAAGTGTTAAGGATGAGCTTGGACTATGCACAGTTCCTAGGTGGCTAAATGTAGATTTGGTGAACCCCATACACCCAGACAAATTTATTCCATCAAGAGCATTCCAGTTAATAACCTGATTTTAAAAGTTTGATGTAACTCAAACCTAAAGCAGCAAATTGGGGTCAAGGCAATCAGTTTGGTAGTTTGACAAACAGGTCCAGTGTTAGACAGGAAATAAGGACAATAACCCCTGTTCTGTGGGAGTGACAGCAAGTTTGTAATTTGGCAGTTGCTGACCATGCACACATGTAAAATGATGCCTTCATTATCTAAATCAATAATTAGGCCAGACAATCCCACTCTCAGAGAGATTTAAAACAGCATCATCAGGATATGATCGATTGTGTTCTTAAAAAAAAGAATTCTTTCTTAGAGCTGATATTTTACTTGTCTCTATAATTTTCTGTCACATTACTCTGCAACATTTTGTGTAACATTACTTGAACCTCAGATCCTATAAGAGGGAGACATACTGGGAGGATGGAGGGGTACTCTAGGAATCAAAAGGTCCTGCTAAAACACTTCTACAAAGTGCTTTTACCAATCTTTCCCTCTTTTAATTTTTTTCCTGCACCTATACCAGGAACGTGTTTTGTAGCTTCATTACAAAACAACAACATTATTATTCAGGTATGGAGCATATAGTGTCCCTCCTACATGAAGCAAAATGATTTTTAACCCCAGGCTGACTTTTCAGTGTCTAGCTCTAAAAAGCTTTTTTATCCTGTCAGTGGGGTAGATGGAGAAGTCACTTGGCACAAGCACGTGTACCTCCTTGTTCAAATTGCTGAAGAGCAGCTCCAAGTAAAGAATAGGATGATATTATCTCTCATCTCTCATCTCTCTTTTGAGAGACTAAATGAGGAAAAGGACAGGAATCTTTTCAATTGTTCACAACATAAACTTGTATCCCATATCTCCTAAGCAGCACTATAAAGTTGTACAGTTCAAAGAATGAATTAATCCTATACAACTTTTTAACAGAATTCTTTTTCAGCATATAACCACACTATAAAGCCCTGATCTGTACTTCCTCCAGCTTTTTGTTCTAAATAAACTACTCTACCATTCTAGTTTTCACTTTGCTTCTTACACTTTTCTCATAAATGCTCTTCTACCCCTAACTAGATAATGTGTAACATTTCGAGATTTTTCTTCATTCCCGCCCCACTTATTTCCTCAGTTCTTTGAATTTTCAACACATTATTTAGAAATATTGAAGTGTCTCTTGGAAGTCTAAAGGGGGGTCCTAAGAAGAAGAAGGAATTCAAGCTGATGGTACTCTTTGAAGAAGAGAGTAATGTTTGCAGCCATATAATGAATGGACTACATCCATGTGGAGGACATTGAAAAAGTTTGAAGGTAATGAAGGATGTGGATCTAGATCAAAGGACAGTAGGACATTTTTTGTGTTTCTTGGAAGATACAACAAATCCAAGTGATTGGCAGAGAAATCAGATTTCTCAGTGTGTATCCTGTACAAATCATTAGGAAACAGTTTGTTTCAGTTTCTTTTAAAAAGCCAGGAGATGTTGGACAAGCCAGCAGAAGTCTTCTGGGAGACCTGAAACTGAGTCCTGAGATCACATCCTTACTACTGGGCAAGAGCATGAGAAGACATGGTAGGTGCTGCAAACTCAGATTTTTTCAGTGGCCCTGGCAGCTGTAATAATGATGTACTGGAGAGACACCACCTCCTCTGAGCAAGCTGGAGATAACCAGGTGAAAAAGAAAAAGCCTCTGAAAGGTCTTGTCTCCAAACAGTATATATTTTAAGTAAAAATAAACCAGCATATGTTGGATTTAATTTGATTATCTTCAATGGTTTCCCTTAATATTAATGTTATAAGGCATAATCCCCTGACAGCACTAGAATGGTATATATTACATTAATTACTCACATCCTAGTTCACCTCTGTGTTGCAGTGGTTTAGTATCTTCACATTTCTGACTAATGTGAATCTGAGAGCCTGTAAAATACTAGTAAAATGTAACAAAACTCTAGACAACTGCTTAAAATCCAGCATTAGGTATACAGAGAATTGTTTTCATAGCAGTTTGTTTGCAAGCAGAAGGGAGATTCCCTTTGGTCCATGTCACCCTAGCAATAAATGGATGCCTAAGGATAGGATGCCTATCATGGCATCCTGAATCCTTAGACTAAATGCAGATTTCTCTATTTGTAAGAAGTCAGCATAAACATCCCAAGTAGAAAAAAAGCAGAACTAATCAAGGTACATAGAGCTGGGGGAAGCAGAGGAAAGGTCAGATTTTCAGGAAAAAACCTGAATTCTTTGAAGTCTGCATTTGAGATGAGGAGGCCATTGACAGACATGTAATTACAGACAGAAAACTGATAGATGTGTGATTACAGACAGATGGTTATCTCGGCAGGAGTTTCTGACAGCTGGGCTCCAGCACTTCTTCTCGTAAGCCTTTATGACCTGATCTTTCTTCAGCACATAAATATTCATGTACTTACATTTTTATGTATGATTTAGGTGTAAACCAAGTAATGGTTCTACAAGGTTTTGCCTTTAAAATTAACCATGAAAACTTATGCCAGGTGATTAAATTTAAGCAGACCTGCTGGCTTTATTGGTTTTTGTGAATCTTTTTAATGGATTCACTGCCCTATGTCTCAATAGTCATGGGTAGGTTTTATTTAACCTGATTTTGGCCAAGTGAGGTGTCTATTTTAAGAGAGTCTTTAAAGCACTCACTGAGTCCCTAGAGAGGAATGACAGTCTTCAGAAGGAAATTCCTTTTGCCTCAGTCAGGTGTCTCAAGCATGTGGGAACAATCATGCCTGTTAAATAGTTTGGATTAATTTTGAGATCAGTTAATATATAAAAAAATACATTTGCCTAAATCACATTCTCTGGGACATTAGAAAACAAAAAAGAGAAAATATTCTTGTTTCCAACAAACTTCTCCAAAACAAAAGCAGTATGATGACTAACTCTAGCTGAGGCTCTGAGAGCCGTTCTGTGTTCATCAGTTTGGGTGCATCAATGAATTATTCACAAAATCATAGACAGGCACTAGACTTTCATTTCTAGGCAGAGGACCTCAAAATAGGAGGGGATAGGGTATAGGAGGGAAGTAACAGTTTGTTTTAATCAGGTTTCCAAGCTACATAATCTGTGGTGATCATCTCGGGGCAAACTAAAACAATCCCATGAGATGTAAGTCTGCTCTTCTCTTTCCTTTTTCTCGGACTTAGGTCCTTTTAACCTCTCTGTTCATTGTTTCACTCTTCATACCAATTTCCTCATCATAGGCAGGGTGATAAATTTCTTTGATTTATTTTGTAAGAGTTGCAAAATCTGAGGCACCTTAGACAGTGATATATGAGACAGATATTTATCTCATCATTATTTAAACTTTTACAAGTAGATCAAACACTGTCTCATTTTTCATCTCAGTAGTCTGAATGCCTTCATAGTTGTAAATGAGTTATTCTGTATATGTGGCTATGAGGTCCATCAGACATCACTTGTCTGATGTTTTAGCTTAAAAAAAAGGCTATTCTTCCTGACTTTTTTTCCTAAGGTAACTTCACATTTGCTAAAGAAACAAAGCAGAAATATGAAACAGTTCAAGTCAAATGTCTGTAGATGATCTTTTAGTTTTGGACCTCTTCTCACATGCATTTAGCAATTAGTCCGTTGTGTTCAGCTCCCAGTCAAGTCATGCAGTGTTACATTATGCTGTGGTTTCTATAGACAGCTCAATAGCAAAATTAACAGTGTGACTCTGGAAGCAGTAGCCACTTTTGCAGAGCTGTCATAACCACACATTGCCAACAAATATTTCCATATCTTTAATTAAAATGCATCTCTGCCTTCTCTGCATTCGTTACATGCTAGATCTTCTGCATTTGTCTTGCAAGCTCTGCTGAATGTAGTTGTTCTGGACAGAAGTAAGCCAGGGATAATTTATACCACTCAATCCTTGCAGTTTGAACATGGTCCTACTTTTTAAATGAAGAGGTGACTAGCCATGAGTGATAGGTATTATTTGCTCTCTTTTAATTTTGACAAGCTTATTTGCCACTCATTTATAAGATATGACTTAAAAGTAAATGTATCATATGATAAGGCCCAGAAAAAATAATTTCAGTCTTCCTAATTGCTAGCTGTATACAGTTCTAGCGCACAGGTCTAGAACAAAACTCATAAAAAAAAAGCACCGGCATTATTTCAACTTTCCCAAACAACTCAGCAATTGTTCCAACTTCTAAGATACAAAGTTACACACTAATACTTTAGACCTGGAAAACTGTTACTCTAGTGGAGACAGTGAAGTCCTTTCCTGCAAGAACCTGTAGCTGACACTGTCTCCTGAAGGCATCTGAAGAGACTGTGTTGTATTTCCTTTAGACCCATTGATGATGACCCACTAAAACTGTGCTCAGTGTTACATGCCATGGAGCAGGCTCCAAATGCAGTGCATAGAAATCTTTTCTCACCAGCCAGGTAAATGTGTGTCTCCTGGAATAAAGCAGGAGTGAAAAATACATGGTCTAGAGTCCGGTATTGATTTTATGGCTCCCAACCATGCTATTCTTGTATTAAAAGTGCAGATACCAAATTTTCCAAGTGTGTCTAAATGGCCTTAGAAAAGATAGTTTCTCATCTACTCATAAAAAAAAAAAAAAGCAGCAGCAGCAATTTGTCCTGCTAGATGTGTTTCAGCAGGGATGAAGCTAAAACACCGTGAGAAAGAATAACAATATTTGAAATCAGCAAGGACTGCAACCTTAAAAAGAAGCTTATAACTGTATGTAAAGAGTTTGTATGAGAAGGCCAGTTGAACAGAGGAGGTTCCTCTTGTGCAATTCCTACCTTTATACATGAAAATGGTTTTGATTCTGTTTAACTGCACTCATTGTGACATTATAGCAAAGGAAATTATGACTGAGCCTGGCTGGTAGTTTGTCTGATGCAATGTAATTCTCAATTTCAGGAATGCTACTTTCTCACTAAAATGTAGTGATCTTAGATCTCTGTTGTAGTGATTGTAGTTGCTGAAAAAAATCCTCCTTTGCCACTTAATTAATAGGTATTTCTTTAGTAATCACCCCAAAAGGCTATCAGAAAATAACTATGAAGTCCATAACCCTCTGCAAAGAGTTGACTTTTTTTTGAAAGACAAGTTGGGTTTTGTTTTTCTCTGTGCAGTTTCAGTGTCAGGCTCCTGGCCTGCTGTATTATAAATGCAAGTAGAAGTGTTATCCACTTGCAGTTAGCTGCTTAATTCAAAGGCTCCTCCTGGTGTTCTTCACAGCAGAATCCTCCCTGAACCTGACTGCCAATTCAAGAGTGGAATTTGTAGTGCAGGACATCCAACTGACATCTGGCTCAATTTTTCCCAAATCATTAGAAATTTTAGCAGTAGGAAAAAAAAGATCTGTTAACCCACGGATAATTTTAGGACTCCTGAGTTGTCAGAAGAAGGTATCACTAACTTCTGTTATTTCATAGAAACCCTTTAAGTAAATATGAAAGACACTGATTTTCCAGTTTAATTTCCTAATCATTTGCAAGCACCAAATTACTGTAAAAATATTATGTGAGCATTTTATAATCACATTATACAGTGGAGCTGCCACATCCAATGTTTCTGGTCAGTTTTTGTCCAGTGCAAGTTTCCTCATGTAATAATGCACAATTTGTAAAGAAGTATGAAAGGAGATTTGATTTCAGCTTACTTGGGACTATATAAATTAACCAGGTGCAGATCTAGTTCAAAATGGAACCATAAAATGGAAAGAATTCAGCTCTGTAAGAGTTATTCATATCATAATACCTTTTGCCTTAGCAGATCCTTGTATTTTTTATTGCAATCCTCTAAAAAAACTTAGTTTAGTAAATATTTATCATTTTTGAGAAACTGGGTACCTTAATATGCTTCAAACCAAGATGGAATCTGTATCTTTAACTACTGGAGACTGCTAAAATATCTAATACAGTCCAATTAATTTGTAAGCATCTGGTTCTCTGGAAAATATTTGTTCTACTTTCTTAAGTGTTGTTGGCCTATGTTACTCTGTTATATTACATTCCCTTTTAATATCAAAGTTATAAGTATATAGGTAATTTCCTGCAGTCAATAATTTTATTCACATGTAAATGATGGCTATGTAAAGCAAGATAATGAAAGATTGACTTTTTTGGCATGTTCTTCTATAAGAACTAAAGACTTCAGTGGTTTGTTTTTGCAGATACACATGAACATGCTTGTTATATAGGAGCCCAATGCTATAAAAGAAGCTCTTGTGAGAAACTAGGCACCAGAAGATGTGTATCCACTGTAAAATGCAGAAGACAAACTTTAAGTTGACTCATTCAAATGCCTCTTCAGGATCAAGGAACAACAGTTACAGATTATACTTTATTTTTTTACATTTGTTTTACAGCATTACAGAACAACCTGTTATAAATTAATTGTACTTGGTTAAGATGAATAAAGCTACTGGGGAATATTTAAAAACTGTGAAACTATCTGCCATTAGATTGAGGTATGCATTTATTAATGGCACTGAATATTTTCTTGAGCAAATACCTGTCATATTTCTCCAGTATTTAGAATGATTTTAAGATTTTTCCTATTTTAGGTTGTAAAGGTGCATCATCCAACCCTGATTTGCTTATTTGTCTAAGAACAGCCATTACCATCAATTTGTAACTCCAATAAAAAATTACTGGAGTCCCATTAGTCTGAAGTGTTCCTGATTTTATTGAATTTAATTTCATTCCTTTCCTTTTCTGCTATGTCCTCATTCAACAGGTATTTTTTAATCTCATTTTAAGCATGGACATTCTACTAAATTAAAGTAAATAAACTGTAATCTTTTGCATTTTAGCAATACTCTTCTGTAGGTTCCACAGATAATATATTAAGTATTAATTTGTTTTCTTACCTTTGATCAATTCAGTCTTAGTTGGGGTATATCTATAATCCAGGAAGTCACAGAGTTGGGTTGTTTTTTGAAAAAATTTGAAAATAGTCCAACACTGCTAACAGAATTTAAATATCTGGGCTTTGATTGTGTGGTTGGTAGACTTAAATGAATTTTATTGAAAGATTTAAAAATTTCAGTTTTTTTCTTCGTAATAATTTACACTATTGCTAGAAAAAGAAGTTATTTTGAGTTTAAATTTCTGGTTTAAACCAGAAATCCCTATGGCTTTCATTTATAAATCAGAAATCCTCATGGCTTTCTTTTATCCTGCATGAAAAGTATAAATAATGTATTAGAATGCCCCCTGCAGGAACATTGGCAATTGCCATCTAGTTCAGCCATCATCTTTTCAGGGAAGGGATCTAAGAAACCTCCAATTTTAGTTCATTCCACACCTGACTGCTGTATTCGCCAGTTAGAGTTAGATACCTATTCAGAACATGGAAAACATAAGGAGCTAGGATTCAGATACGTAGTTCCCTATTTCACAAGGAGAGCACACTGTTTTTCTCTTTGGGGCAGGTAAGAAAACATATCCTGTATGTACCTACAAGCAGACATCACATGTGTTCATTGCCTGTGCAAATTTGGAGCTTTATACTGATTTCAGTCTCCCACTTCTCACAGATGTTACTAATGCTTGGTATTTTGAGTTATCGTGCAGTTTAGACAAAACTCCTCTCCAAACGTATCTTTTTCTTGGCCCCATGGCTGGTGCGGGACTCATCATATTTCTCACTGTAATGGAATGGAAGACCTAGGGCACGTACTAGGGTGTGCTCCTTACACAGAGGAAAACGTAAATCAGGAATATTTGAGCAAGTGAAGAGGGAATGACTAGATGTTTTACATGTTATTTCTACAAATGGCACAGTTTTAGGAAAATATACAGCCCATTTGGAGTCACTGGAAGATGAAAGCAAATAAAAAAACCCTAATCAATCAATCAGTCAATCAATCAATCAAACAAACAAACAATACCCAAAATAAAAAAACCCACCAACAACCAAAAAACTCACTACCAAATGAAGAAAAAGAAAACAAGGGGAAAAACTAACCAGACAATTCACTGTTTTTAAAAACAAGACTGCAGGAGACAGCAACCAAAAGCAGCCTCACCTCAGCCAAGTGTCTCTTAACTGACCAGGACACTGTCTTCTCCCCAGGAGCAGTGGAATTTAATCCTATGCATTACTCAACCAGAAGGATGTGATTTTCTTTGGAGAAGCACTTGTGGGTCAGAGAATTGTTTTTCTGAGAGATCTTCACATGTCATAAATAGAGACTAAAGAAGGACAGAAGAGTGCTGAAATTGAAGAGTTTGTCTTTCTTTTATAGTATCTGTACGTGAAGTCTCACATTCACTGTGAGACAGCAGAACGGTGTCTCAGACTGTAGCCTACGTCCTTAGCAGTCACCATCTGCTAGTAGAGACAACCACTCCCCTTTCTGTATTCTTTTTGTGATATTTGGCATGATTGATAGTGATAAGGAGATGGTACTACAAATCAGAGATATAGGATAGATCTCTGATCAGTGCTGATTTAAAGCAGCAGAGGACTTGCCACAGTGTTGCTTACCTAAGGAGACACCGGGACATACTTGCCTCCTTGATGAAAACAAAATATTTAAATTCCTTGAATATTCTACTAATATGTGATTCAGAATGACATAGCTGGATGAGCTAACCAAATTCCTAAAATGGATTAACCCAACCCAGCTGTCTCATTTAAGGATGATTTAAAGCTAATAAAAAAAAAAACGTAGAAGAATGACTCAATGAACATGCACACCAGTTTTTTAGAAACTAGTTTAATTTGCTGATCTGAAACAATCTGAATGATCTCTGAGTTTGGACTTCATCTCTACTGTAACTTTAACACAATCTCTCAGTCTCTGGAATTACAGCAGCCTCAACGTGGCTGAGGCTGTTTAGACAAACTTATGCCATGTATTTAAGGAGTTCGTGAGTCAAACTGGAGGAAATACACCTCATATCTCCCACTAAAAAGAATAGTTAAAATCTATTATATAACATTGGCAACTCATTCAAACAGAGAGAAATTTACCCTGGCCATCACAGATATTGCCAGCTGTTTGAGTATTGTAGATTTCCTTTGATCTGCTTTTAGAAAATAGTAGATTATTGAATTCTTCAGATATTTCTCAACATATGGGACTTTTACTGTTTAAATTCTGAAGAGAGTGAGGAAGAGGTGGTCAATGTAATCTTGAAGCATTTAAAAAAAATTTAAAACCAAAGCACCTGTGTTTTCTGGCTGGACAACAGTGTATCAGCCAAAATAGATGGTTTAACAATTCTGCCTGTGGTAAGCTAGCTCCCCATAATTCATTTCATAATTGGGAAAAAATGCAGATTTTCTGACATCATCTCAGTGCAGTGTTGGACACATTGTACTGCAGAGAATCCAACAATAACCGCTTATTTTTACTCTCCATGATCTGACAAGAATAAATTGACCCAGACTGCATATGGTGGCAATACATTTTCATTTGGGCTTTTTGGCTAAAAATCTAGACACAAATAAGAAATGTATATTTGACTATAAATTAAATTGTATCCATGAACTTTTATTCTTTTTTTCTCTTTTCCTGCTTTTAAAAACAAATAAAAGAACCAGAGCCAGAAGTTTCAGAGGCCAGAATCTGAAAACTAGATGTTGGACTGTGGAAAAGGAGAAAGGTGTCACCTCCCCATTTTGTGGTTTGGAGTTATATTTAATTGTTATCAGTGTTGGTTTTTTGTTTTTTTCCCTTTACAGTCCCAATCTCAGTGGTAATGAATTCATATCCTATTACTTGTTTATTGCTAATTTTAAACCACAAGCCCAATCCCTCAACTGGGCTCACAATTCTTCTGTGTCACATATGAGTAAAATCTGTGAATTTCAACACTCAAATGTCCTTCTGCAGCTGAGTGGGTAGTTACAGAAAGAACTGCTTTTGGACAGGAAATGATCTTCCCACAAGAGATTGGAAGCAAGTCTAGGACAATAATTACTACAAAGAGTGCAGCAAAACCCTGATTCTGACCTTGGCCATCCCGATGCAAATCCTGAATATGATCCTCTCAAGTTTCTCTGAATGGATAGGCAGAAGAATATAATTTGAGGTTTTTTTCTACAGGGGCCCATTCTGAGAGTGCTCTTGTGTTTTTCATCACATGAGAGCTTTCTGCTAAGAAACTAGCAGGTGGCACTCAGCCTGACATTTCTGGCTTATTTTGCTTTACCTGATCTGATTTCAGAGAGATTAGGGAAAGAGATGCAAGTGGATACAGGTCTATGAAGGTAACAGAGAGGATGCAGCAAACGTAAAAGGGACAGGGATGGAGCCCATTCAGTTCCACCTGGCTGCGTGCCTCCAGGGTGACTGTCATTATCAGAGAACGCAACTGAGTCCTATTTTTAACTTGAGTAAAAAACCAATTGTACTTTAGTTCATATTGAAAATCGATTTAATAACAAACTCCTATCTGGGAGAGAATGTCTAAGATTCTGCAAGATGAACTTGTTAAGAATGGCCCAAGCATTTAAAGAGTAAACAAAACCTCAGTTGTCTATTGCCATGAATCTTTCCAGTCTCCTTCACTATCCCTCTGTCTAGCATAATTTGGAATTGAGTGGGAAGGAGATATGGAGAGAGAAATGAAAAGGAAGGGAAGTGAAAATGGACACAGAAAAGGAGAAGATGAAAGTAAAGAGATGGAGAGAATAACCGCAAAATTCTTCTAAAAGGATCCTAAAAATTGCATGTCACTTCCAATTCTTCAAACACAACCCATGACGGAGAAGCAATGTAAACTTTCTCATGATTTAGCCTTCAGTTTCTTCACATATTGCATAATAGGGAACATTCATAAAGGGATTATAAAGACTAACAAAAGAATAATGACTATTATATATATGCTACAGACCTGAATGATATGTGCTACACCTGGATTTAGGTATAGCAGTAGAAATTTAATACACATTTAGACGAAGTACCATAAACCTCAAATCCTTTATTAGAAGTTACTTGGTTTTGCAATTCAGCTTCAAAGTACTAAAAGCTGTCAAAGATTAGAAGTTTCATCATCTCTGTAACCAAGTCATTGCAGTCAAAAAGTCATATTTTTGAGGCAGTATCTTAATTTTTATTGACACTACATCATGGAGTCTAGCTGGTATTTAATGGGAACAGAACTACAGCAAGATTTGTCAGCACTGTAGGCAGAACTAACAACACCACCTACAGCTGAGCTATTCTGACATTTTATAAGGCTGCTACTAGTGGTGTACAATTTCATTAAAATATTACCTCTGGAATGAAACTATCTGTATTGTCTGTTTCAGTCTGGTTAGTCTGTGTTGCTGCAGAAACCTTTCAGTTCACCAGCAGTACATTATCTTTGCATTATAAATATCTGAAAGTGCTTTCATTAACAGATCCAAGTGTCATATTTTGCACTAGGGATGTGTGAGGAACATAAATTTTTAAGTCTAGAAAAAAACGTACCAAATTATGCCAGTTTGTAAGAACTTGAACAACCTGGACTCTGTTTTGAAAAAGAGATCCGGCTACAGCTGTATTTTTCAGCTTCTTTCCTAAAGTCCAATGTAAAAGGAAGATCTTTTTCTTTAGCAGTGTAATTAATTTTTATGCTAAAAAAATCTACTATGAAGAACTAACATTACAACACATAGACAAAATATTGATAAAATTAAAACTATTTAAGAGGTATGGACACAGAAAAAATATCCACATTTTCAGATATGATCATGTGGAAAAATAATGAAATTTGCTGTAATAAATGTCAATACTTGGCATCAAATAACACAGAGATTAAGTAAACTAGTAATATATGTGTCTCAAAGACATTTTAGTTTAGTAGAGTGTTCAGTATAACTTCACTATAATATAGTAATAATTTTTAAAGTCATGTCATTTATAGAAGTCAATAGAATTAACTGGCATAAAGTCAATTAAATCCTTACACTAGACCTATATTTGGAAGGGAGAAATGCTAATGGTGACTTCATTTATTTGTTATTTCAGAGAAATTGCTGCCTCTTGATGCTTTTGAATATGTGTAAGCCAAATCCAAGACCTTTAACAGAAATTGTTATGGTTTCTAACTTTTGTTCCAGGCAGGCTAGGACTAGAGACACAAAGCCAACTCTGTATCTGGCCTAACTCCACTCATAAAAATTTGGCCGAACATAAATTTACCACACTGATTTGATGTAAAAGCCTGATCCTGTGTGGTGCTCAGGTTTCTTTCAGAATAAAATGCAATATGGGAAGTCTGTAAAACCATATTTGGAACTCTGAATTACTATTCTTTCTATGACTTCCATATAAATGACCGAGTTTGCATTTTCTAGGGTTGTTACAGTAGTGTATTTATTTATAATAACTATTTATTTATTTTTCATATTTACTAGAACAAACAATATTTTGTTTTCACAGATACTATACAAACACCAGAGAAGGTATCCTATTTTCAAGACTGCCTGGATAGATTAAAGAGACAGAAAAAAAAAGAACAAACCAGCCATAACAGCAACCAAATACATCTTGACAATTTTGAGAATGTGTCTCTCAGGTTTGCTATTTTCAATCATTTAGTTTATTCCAGATATAGAGACTGTTGTGAAAACAGTTCTTGCAGAGTTACAGAGCAGAAAATAAACGTTCTGTGACCTGGCTGAGGAACAAAGCCTTTGAAGATTATACATAGGAAACACCAGGGAGGAAAGCGTGGAAAACAGATTGGAGAGCAGCAGATAACTGGAAATAACAGGCTGGCATATTTGATGAACCATATGGATTGACAGGATGACATAAAAAGAGGCAAAATAGTCCAAATACTGCAGACTTGGTAGGTCAGGCCAACAAGTTTGTTTGCAGCAGTTATTTCTAAGATTCATTTTGGAAGGATAATAAATATTTGTGAGGAAGCTTTTAAATGACCATGGTGAAATAAAATGAGCAGTTTCTTAAAAGATTCACTGTTGGTATGAGCTTTGAACGTAAGAATCTCTGGTTGACCTATATTTTATACTAAATGCTATAAACTGTCCACTCATTTGAGTAAGGGAGCCATGATCTCTGTACAAGTTCTCTATTTTTTCAGTACATCTGCTGAGAATTTGATATTTCCCACATATAACTGAGATTTCAGCAATGTACACAGTTGTGCAATGTACACAACCGCGAAAAAGCATGTGCAAAAGCCCTTTATTTCTGGTTGCTTAAATACTTCTACAATGGCAAAATGGAAATCTTTTAACCTAGTCAACAGAAGGCATAAGCTGTGGTAACCACCTCTGCAAAACTTCTGTTTAAACTGTTGCATTTATGTTTACAGCTCCGATAATGTCTTGTGTGAGGACCTGAATGCTTAACTGGGTTCTGTAGGAATAAACTGAAAGGTACAGATGAGTTGGAGGTGAGTGGAGGCTTTAGTTGCTTGGCACTGACCATAACGAATGCAAGTGGAGGTTTTGGTAAATTCTCCTGGCTCGGGGTGATTCCTGTATACCCCATCTGAGACAGTGGCTGGTGAGTTAGCTAAGTTGCACAAGAACAGCTTAGGTCTAAGTTTCTCTTTATGGGTATGAGTAAGAAAAAAGCACCCATGAGAACCCTTGCAAACATCTCTTAGTATGGAGCAGAAGGGAGGTAGTTTCCATTCTTTGTTCAAGAGTCTTAGTGCCAGACTGCAGCTGGGATAAGCACATTTCAGTGCACACCCTTAGCTCGAGATAGTCCATCTCTTTGCAGCATGTCAGCGCTGCAGCTGTGGGATCCTCACCTCTCAAATGCAAGACTTGTTTCCCTATTCCCCAAATACTGGCACATATTTGGAGCAGCTCTGTGAGGAAGGGGACTTTGACTCCCAGTCTTCCTCCTGCAGTACCTTGTAAGCAGAGTGACACAATTTATACAACTGAACAGAATCGTCACATACAAAGAAGATAAGACTATATGTGTTATGATGTTGCATGGCATCCACATGCTTCCTGAATAGTCACGATAGTGGTGATGAGGGTTGTGTTGAAGTCATAGGCAGAGGCAAAAAAAGAAGTGTTTCTGCAGTTACATATGAACTGAAATAGGTGTATGGTTTTCACTTCACTTTGAGCAAGCCTTATCCAGTACAGCTGCAGTGAAAGGATGTGTGCAATCTGTGTAAAATTCCAGTGGAAATGCTGCAAAGAAAATAACTCCCTGTGTTTGTGGAGGATCTCATGTGGCAACAGTCTAAGTCTGCATTTCTCTCAAATGGAGAGTATCCAAAAGTTAAACTGTCTGCTGGGGCCTATATTCAAGATTAAGCACTCAGCTTATCAGCCAAGAGGCATGATTGATTCCTAGTTTTAGGACACAAAAATGTTAATGTTATCTCTCTCTCTCTTTCTCTCTCTCTGTATATATATATATATATCTCGATATGTAGATATATATTTGTTAGGCTCTTTGTGAACATTTCTCATTTTAACCTAGACCTTCTTAGGACTAGTAACATCAACGTGGTTTGTTATACTGAAGTACCTGTTCTACCTGTTGGTATATGAGACTATTTCCCCCAGTATTATATACCCAGAAAGAAACTGTAAGGAGAAAATAAAACGAAAAAAAAGTAGAAAAAATGTTTATACAGAAGGTGGAACACACAATTCTGAGTTAGCTTCTTTTCAGGTGCAAACAAATACTTTTCAGGCAGTGTGACTAATGTTTACACACCTGGGCTGTTACATCCCTCTTAAAGATTGCCACAGTAAACTTTTTTGTTTTAGAAATATTAAAAATTTCTGCTTCCTAACCAGGCGTAGTTTTAACCTTGATTGGTTTTTGGAGGGGGGGGAATATATATTCTTCTTTTGTTTTGTGTTGAATAGTCAACAATATTGTGTTCAAAGACTTTCTGGCTCTCTAGAAGTCCTTAGGTTCTTATTATTGCTTTTGGATGATGGTCACTTTCTGTTTAAATTTGCTGAATGCATTTATCCTGGCTGACAGGCGTTCTGATAACTTCAGAGTTGACTACAGGGCTCTGTATGAGGGGGAGCGTGCACTGATTCTCACAAAACACCTTGTTTGCATGGTCTACCCCTACACCGGGACGTGCTGTTTTCTCTCTTTTGTTTAAGTAACCATCACAATGACCCGTTAGACCAAACGACCTTATGCTGCTGATAACAAACTGCCTGAAGGAGTATTGACCACAAATACCAACCGTGGTATTTGTCACTCTCTCTTTGTGGAGCTTTCCAGACGACATTCCACTTCCAGCTATCCAGTATCAGATCTGCACTGATGTGACTGAGTGGGGCTGTGACTGGCTCACTCACAGGCCAAGGACGACCTTGCCAAAGCCGTGCTCACCATGGATTTTTCTTGTTGTAAGCAAGAACTGGATGAGAGGGGAGGATTTAGAAGCTGATCACAGCAGACTGAAATACATGCTTTGACTCCTCTGAGAGGGCTTTTGTCTCTTCCTAGCTGCTAGGAAGCCCTAGGAGACTGTCCAGGTACCTAAGAAACTGAAACTGGAGAATTTGAAACCCAACCTCCACAACACAAGTGAGGTGAAATATTGGGACCTCCAGCCTAGCAGCTGATTTTTGTGGGTGAACTCCTGAAAAATGACTACTGTTTTTTACCGTGTATGGTGATCTTGTGTGATTAAGTTCTATATAAAAACCATTTCAAAGGTGTTTTGTGCAGTTGAAGCTACCACTGCTTACCCATTACTAAAATAACATTACAGTAACGTCAGTATCCCTGTAGGCAGGGTGACTGAAGAAGAAATCACTTCATGCTGACCCCTGAGTAAGCAGAGGTGGAACGTTTTGAATTTTGAAGTGTATGTGTGTGTGGATGTTGGGGCTTTTTTTTCCTCAAATGAATAAATAAAATTAGATACCAAACATATCTGTACAAAGGCTCGTTTCATATGCATTGCTCTGAGCACAGTGTTTGCTAGAGGCTATTTTTAAAAATGGTGTAAATTAACTTTCACCATTTGCTTACCCCTAAAACCAAGACCAGTCATAAGGGTTGTTTCTAAAGACATTTAATGTGAAAACAGCTACAGACAGCTAGTAAAAGAATGCATGTCCTCTATAGTTCCCAGATTAGAGTTCAGTTAAATCACACAGAAAATATACATAGAAGAAGAAGATATGACAACACCACCTTCTGACTGGGAAAAAAAAATCAGATATAAAAGATTAGATTAGCTGAAAAATTACTGCTTAGAATGAAGAAGCAGAATAACAAAAGTATGCATTGGTGGTAGCTAAACAGGGAGGAAACTACTAAGGGAAATTGAGAAATTTGCCTGAAGAACAATCAGATATCTTCTTTGAATACGTGGTTTAGCTGAAGACAAGACAGAGAACAGTGGTGAAGGAGTGAAAAGCTATGGCCTTTGTTGTTCTTATATCGGTGATATACTGAATGATCCAATGACCTCTAGTGATCGTAACCTTGACAAGACAATGAGTTTCTCAGTTTAATTGCAGGAAAGATAAGGCTCTGACATTGAAATGCTCTCATTATAAGAATGAAGGCATTCTTATTGGCAAATAAAGTTAATTAATCTGCAAACCTATTATTTAAAGTTTAATTACATATCATTTAATAGCATTTTTTTTTCTATAGAGGTAAATTGCTCAGCTTTTTGTGGGTTTGCTTGGTGCTAAAGCTATGGCACAAACAGTGTTTTGCTATGGGGTAGGGACCACAGAGAATAAGAAATATAATTTCTAGAATATAAGTGGAAGGCAAGTGGTAATAAAGGTCAGATAATTCCCATGTTGGCTTGACTTAACTAAATAGTTGACTAGTAACCCCTTGCCTATACTCTGGAAACGTTTGGTAAAGATAAGCAGCCTTTTGTATTGTTAATGCATTAATGTATTACCAAGGCACAGCTTTGTCAATTGTTCCTGGAGAGCTATAGCTGTACCTCTTCAGCTTGCTTTCGGGTACAGCAGAGTAAGTGTATGTCCATGCAGACCCCCATACTAGACTCAAGTCTGCTTCTATTTGTTCTCCAACCTTAAAATTGGTCAGTTCAATTGAGTTGGCTGCTTTACTGGCAGATGAACTTCTCAATGATCAGCTCTTTTTAAGAAACTGCAGCAAGCTGTATTCATATATACAATGCTCAACAAGGTAGTAAGAAACTGAATGGTGTGTAGAAAAAAAGAGCAGAAAAGATTTGCAGGAGTATGTTTGGTTATGCTAACTTCATCACATACTTTCAAGGCTCTGTAAAATATGCAACAGATTAGGAACTGCACACAGAAAGTAGCACTAACATAGAGTGAGCCACTTACCACTATCACTTCCGATAAACATGAACAGAACTCCGATAATAGGGAATGAATATTTCAACAGTGAATACTGAGACAGAGAATTTTTTCTGCGTATCGGTACAAAGATCAGAAGAAAACATATCTGAATACGATGCATACATATATGATGATATACCCTTAATTCACTGCTGCTCCTGATGCATGTCTAATCCAGAATTTACAGCATGATTCACCATTTTTTTATATCTTCTAAATTAACCAATCCCTCTTAAGAGAGGGCCAGCAACGATCAACTTCAGACATTTTTTGTATTATTTTTAAATAAAACATCACTAGTTCTCCAAAATCAAGGACACTGCTTCTGAATTTTCAGGAGGACTTGCTATGTGATCTGGCATTTTTAAAATCATATTCAGTTGGACACATATTTGAAGTAGATAAAATAGTTTGAGAGGAGAGGAATTAAACTCCATCTTATTAATACAGTGTTGTGAAGAAAAGTGAGTATGAAATTGTTAATACAACATTTTACAAAAGTCCTTGAAGGTTTTATCCAAGCTATGTCCCTGTCCAGCTAGTGAAAATACTATAACCTCCAGTCCAAACATGCCCCTCTACCCCTTACTAATTCCTACATTTTTCTCATTCCTCTGCTGTAGTGTTAGTTTCCTTACTAAAGTGTGGGTACCTAACTTGAGGTCCAGCTGCTACTGTTTGTGAGCCAATGCATAGGACAGTGCATATTTTTAAAACACTGAGGCTGCTGTTTCCCTGTAGAAAGTAAAAGTGTTTCTTGATAATGCACAACCAGCTGGCTGAACAGTTTTTGCATATGTGCGGTCAAGGTCTATTCTTCATTTCACATATTGTGAGACATTCACCACTGATTAGTCTCCCAAAAGAAAATTTACCATCATTCAGAATTCCAAGGAACCCTTCAATTGTTCATGTTCATCAGTTCTTAAAAGAAAATAAGAATAAAAGAGGTATTACTATCTGGCTGAAAGGGATTTATTAAAGATACTTCATGCAGGACTTAGAGGTTTATAAAGCAAGATAAAATTTGAAAATATGACTTTGTATGTTACTACAGATAAACCATGGATAAATATGTAAGGAAGAACAAATGTGGTGAACTATGGTATAAATATTCTAGCTGTTGCTTAAGCTAAGCTTTAATGTCTTAAAAAGACATTTATGTTGCAGTATGTTTCCTGGACTGAGTATCTATGTTATATAAAGGCCACTGAAATGCTCCCTTCCCCCTTCTGTTTACAATCTTTTTAGTTTAGATCAATTGTCATTCATCAGAACATGAAAAGTCACTTCTGATATTTTTCCCTCAGTGTTTTCTCTATCTGAAGCAATCAATAAAAGAAATTTTAAAAATATTAAAGAAGAAATCAATGAAATTTTATCAAGCATGAAATGGTGTTTCAACAAAACAGGGGGATTTGCTGAAGTAATGTTTCAGCAAGGAAGGAAATACCATTGACTTTATTACAGCTGCCTAATGTTTTCCACGAACTGCAGAAAATAATTCATTGTATCTTAGTGACCTACAATAACAGCTGACTGCTTGCACTTGATGGAAATGTGATTTGTGCCTACTAAAAATTAACTATTTAACTTCTTCATGTTCTTTTCTTTGCTAGCACATTCGTTTCTTTTGCATTCTGTTTTGAACTGCTTTGTGAGATGTGGACTTCAGTAAACAAAACCACCAATTGCTAGGCAATGTGCCGCTGCGAAAGAAGGAAAAGAGAGTCAGACCACATGCTTCTGTGAGCTGTAAAACCCATGCTGGGCTCTAAAAGACTGCACTTAGATGAGGCCCCTTAATTTTAACAGGCATTTTATCTCAAAGGTTCAATAATGTAATAAATACAAAGGAACATTTCTGGCAGTTGCACATGTGCACACAAATGCATACACATGGTACGTTCAGCATAAAGTTCCAGGGTAAGAATATTAGAGAAGATGAAAAACCAGTTAAGGTTCAGGGCAGGAATAGATTAAGTGACAAGGTGAAAAACTAGTAATTTGTCTAACTAGTGTGGAGGAAAATGAGCAGGGATGAGACAGAAAGAATGGGAACAAAATCTTTGTCTACTGAGACTTGTCAGAAGATTTACTCCCACCACTGTTGCTGCCTTCAAGAAACAGGAGATGGATCCAAGCTGTCCTGCTGCAACTGACTATGCTGTAAGTCCAACAAATTCCATATTCACCATGTAATACCATCCCTTCCTTACACAACTTACAGACTATGTTCTGTCCATACTACCTAATAGCACCAAGATATTGTACACACATCAATGAAGATAATACTATATGTATACATAGTATCTATCCTCATAGTGAGAAATTGTATATGTAGGTACATCACATATACAATATCTATGAATATTTACATCTACATTGCATGTAAGTGCAACTGCTTATGGATACCTGTGGAGTTTACTGCGAAAGGAGAATTTGTCTAGGGATCACAGGAAAATTTTACTGTCATAGAAGGTTGCTTGGGATTCTTTAATTCAGAACAAGAATGTTCACCTTCAAAGATGAACATTACCATATGCCTCAATAATTTGTATGAAAAATAGAGATGAAAAAGAGATATATCCACTTTGATTTTTATTATATATAGTTGAAACGCACTGCCTGTTTTTTCTAGTCTTTCTAATCCAAAGGAGCAAAACTAGCATGAAACCAGGATTGATTCCAGGATTCATTACTGAAGTAATGCACCTTCACAGAAGTGAAAATAGTGCAAGGAGACCCTGAAGTCTTCATTCTACCATTTCATGCTAGTGGGATTTTGTTTTATTCTTTCAAATATGTGAATGGAAAGACTGCTTCACATTGCTGAAAATGAAACAACACTGTAAGCACACGTTAAGATACTACCATAAGTGAAGATCAGCTCTTTTGAACAAGTTGAAATACTGTATTATTAAATTGCTATCTAAATCTAGGCTTCCATTCTACATGCTAGTCAGAAAATGTCATCATGAATATCACAGCGGCTGTCATCAGCAAGGAAGTTGTTTTCTAACTCACTCGTGGCATGATGTCAGGGTACTACTCACTGAAACATGAATATCAGTGCCTCAGAGGTTTATGTTTAAAATATTAAGTAGGTCTGCTTATGAGTTGAGCAAGAGAATGTATCTGCAATCTAATCCTACCTTTCTCTGTAACATCTATAATATCTCTATAAGTTCTCCATTTCCCTCCTGCTGCTTAAAGTACTCTGGACCATATGTCAGATGCCTCTGTGCATAAGAAGATGCAAGTGGGCTCAAAAAAAAGCTGAAATACCAAAATGAGAGGGAACCTATCTGTTGAACAATAACAAGCTTATATAAGAAAGGTCTGACTCTTCTGTCGCTGGGGAGTAATTAAGAAAAGCTCCCTGAGATTATTCACTGTTCAGTTTTTTATTTATTTCATCCTTCTTGTCAAAGGGAAATGATTGGGCAACCAGTTGGCACAAGCTTCAAGCAGACTTAATGCTCCCTCAAGTAATTTTATATTGAGCTCATTTCTACCTGAAAAGAAGCTTATGTTTATATAGATCTATATATAGATCTATAATTTTCTTTTACAGGCATTAAAATCAAGAGAAAGTGTGTAACGTAAATCTTGATAAACAGGTTCACAATATTGGCAATATACTTATATATAGTGAAAATCAAATTCTAAAGAAGGAGAACAGTGATGATTGAGAGCTGTGTCATAACAGACCTTTCTGACTAATATCCCCTGTAACTAGCTTGTGTTTCTTACAAAGGTGATAACTTCAGATGGCTTTTGTCCTGACTGACCTCATGGAAAACATCTATATGAAGCAAATAAATGTCTGAACAATTTTACAGAAAAAACTGCAAGGCTTTCTGGCTCAGCAGGTATTCCAGTAGCATGCTTCAGGCATTCACTATATAGAAAACATCACTCACTAGTACTCATTCTTTATTATTGATTTGACTGGCTATACTCTTTGGAACATAAGCAAAATACAGATGCCTAATTGACTTTCTCTACACCATCATGTTCTACACTTCACCTTCTCTTCTGATACCTCAAACTAAATTGCCCCAAAATTATTGCCAATGCTTTTCTTAGAGTGACTTAATATATTGCTTGTTTTTCAATTAGTGTTAAAATTGGAGTGGATCTTCTTTTGGTTTGTAATAATATACAGGTTTTCTCAGCAGATTTACAGCACATCAACCTGCACAAGTAATTTGAATTCCTTGGCTTACCTACACCTACAGTGAATTCTCTATCTTGTCATGTTTCTACTTGAAGTTTTCACTAGCTTCTTGTCATTTTACTGCACCTCTTCCCTCTTTTAGCCATGCTTGTACAGAATCAGAAGACTATTTTTTTCCTCTATCAAGAGAGAAACTCTCAATTAGAATAAAATCTTTGAGAGTCCTAACCAATTTTTCTATTTTAATGCTATTTTTTTAAAAAAAGTCACTGGAAAAAGTATGCTGAGAAATCTGCACAAAGATGTCTTGCAACACCAGTAGATAATGGTGCTCCCAGTGGTTCACTGCTAACAGCAGTGAAGTGGTTACAAGACATAGTTGTATCACTGCAAAGGCAGAAAATAATCAGCTCCGTAATCATTGGTTATATTTTTGAACAATATTATTTTAAGACTATAACATATATTTATTTTTTTCCCTTAAAGGACAGCTCCCAGATGAGCATGTAGTAATATCTTGTACACCTTTTAAATCCTGCATGTGCACACATGGTCCCAAAATGTATGTACTAGATGTGTTCTTCCACGGTCAACATAATAGTTCTTAAATACAATTCAAAAGTGGAACTAATGGTCCACTTTCTCAAGTTACAGCCATTCTTAAACAAAGAAAACTGCCCAAAGCCTGGGCAGTTGAGCAATGAATTTACCCTTGTACACACCAAAGCAAGCACAAATTAGGGGCGTAAAATTAATTTCTGTAGTGTTGTAGATACTTAAAAGTAATTCAGTCAATGGTTACAATTCAGTATCAGTTTGGTGAGTGTTTCAGTATTTCATGAATCCACATTTGCTTACTGCAGCGTCTTACCAGAAGCTGTGTGTTTCTCTAGTGCAGTCAGAGGCATGTAATCCAGCTAAGGCAATTTCTGTATTGTGGGCGTGTAGCAAAACACACCTCCAGTGTTCAGCTTGGCTCGTCTTTAGAGAGCTGCCAGCTTTCCAGGCAAGTGTGGAAGTCTAGAGGGCAGCAAAGAAACCACAGTGGAATGCAACAATGGAAGCATTAAGATTGGAAATGCTACAAAATATAAAACATTAATAACTATTCTACAAAAAGCTACTCAGTAAATAACTTATGGAAATAAGCTGTATTTTTAATTTTTACTACACCAACTGGTCTTCTGTGAAAATATAATTTTCTGTTACTTGTTAAACATATCCAGACAAGACNCCTTCCTGTAGAGAGAAATCCATGCCTAGGTCACCACTAATTCCTGCAGAAAGGATGCAAGTCATATATCCAAAACATTTGATGCTGAGCCAATACTGTACTTTTCAGGGGCCTTAGCTAGAAGACACTTGAAATAGACATTTGATACAGAAATGGTAAGACATTAAAAAGTAGCTTTCAGTGGTGTCTGTCAGGTTTACCAGGGTGCTCTGTCCTTTTGGACCCATGTCAATCCATACACTTGGTCCTCCACAATAAGTACAGGCAATGGCACATCTTTCTTTCACATGCTGAAAGGACTCAGTGTATCTATCTTGCCGGGAGACGGTGCAGGCAAGAGGTTCCTGGAACGGTGGGACAGATCTGTAAATTGCTTTTGCTTCAGTTCCACAGCTGCAAGAGCAGCAGGCGCTGGAGTCAGATGAGTCCAGAGAAGAGACTTTGCTAAAGGCTGGCCAAGAAACCAAGCCACAGGCAGAGACACTGGTACGTAAAATGCATTCCAGTGGTTGGCATCTGGGTCCCGCAGCTGCCAAGCACACCCAGTGTGTGGCCATGGGTGTTGGCTTCAATACTAGAACATTTTGAGGGGGAGGCCAACAACCAGTAACCAGAGAAGACAGTGCCAAGTTACTACAGAAATTAAATTCATGTGCCAATTTGCTTGCTATTTCAAAAGACAAAATTTTATCTCGTAAGTATTGTTTTGAACATAGCCACAGAACAGTTAACAGAAATATGCTGATATTTGCTAGTGGGGGGAGGGGGTAAAATACTCACGTAAGTGAAACGATGCTCATTGGGGCACTGGTTAACAGAACAAGACCATACCCATTATACTATTCCTTAATTAATGCATGAGTTTCCTTAGAGACCACAGCTCTGTTGGGGGACACAAGTCTGGTGTATTTCTTCCCCAGAGACAGTGCAGGGAGAGTTATATAAAACAAAGATAGAGGTGAAATGAAAGATATACCACAAGGCTGAGCAAGTTTCAGCTCCAAAGACAGGCTCTGTGCACTAAAAATACGTGAGTAGATCAAAGTGTTGTGTAAAAACAAAAAAGTTGTATTAAATCTTTAGAACATAATAGAATTTAACACATGGCTTAGAGTATAGTATATCTAATGGCATGCATGCTGCACAGTCCCAAGCTGTATCAGGCTGTATATCCAGCTCTTCAGCGGAGGCCATGTCACAACAGATGATTACATTTCATAATTTGTTAAGAGTTAAAAGGGGGTGAAATATATATTTGCCTCTCTCCTGGGAGAGTTCCTTTTAAAAATAAAAGCCCTTAGGTCCTCAAAATACTTGAGCTGTTGTAGCAAAAACTTCATAGAGGCTAATTTACCAATCAGATCACACGTTAATTAGCGAAAGGGATTACTGTTTTAAACACAGCATTCATGCTCCTTTGAAGGAGGCTTGAGCACGTTGCTCGTGCATGATTCTTCAGTCCTGTCTCCCCAAACCCAAAAGCAATGCTGGACTGCAGTGGGTCTCTGAAGGAGAGCTCTCTAAAACTGTGAGACTAAGATCCTGTCTCAATGACTCACAGACCTCCCACCAAATCTCACTTCGCAGCATCTGCAAATTCAGTTAAGAATCTGAATGTCAATCAATGGTTTTCTCTGGCTCAGTAATCATTCACAATAATGATTTTGTTATTGAAACTCCAGCACCAGTTCTGTTGAAGATTTACAGGCCAGAATGGAATCCAGCTCTCTGGCCTTTAATTATCCTAGCTGTATAGTACTGAAAAACCTAGGAAAAAAATATCAAAAACAACTGAATTAGGCAGATATAACTTTACAAGCTCTTGGGACATATTAATTTAGAAAGACAACACGGCAAATTGAAATTTAAAAATACTAAGTTTCAATCATATTGAATAAATAGAAACAAAACAAGAAATCTCAAATTGCACTGTCAGCAATCTACTGTCACAATTTTCTTCTGAGACCTTAGCTTTTAAATGCCTATTTCATTTTGATTATAAATTCGTGGTGAAATCTTTAGAAATTAAAATGGGCAATATGTAATAGTCATACTAGTTAACATGAATGTTTTCTTAATTCTGTTAAAGTCTGCAAAATGAGAAAAAACTACCTTAAATCTTAGTTTAACTTAACTATTTTGCCTCTCAATAAAGCTGTCGTATATTAAGTGTTTGATTTTAATTTCTTTGTTATAACTGAGAATTTACTTACCAAATTACCATGTTCATGTCAATATAAGAAAATATTGTATGTGTATCGCAGGAGAGCCTGTGAATTCAAATGGTAATGAGATCTTTTCTTTTCTGTTTCTGTGTTACTGGACTAGATTGTGCCGTACTGGGGCTTCTTAACAGTTTGATGTCTGTGGAACAGATGGCTGAACAGAATGAGTTACTGATGCAGATGCAAAGTTGACACAGAACCATCTTCAGGCTGTGATAATAGAGATGGATGGCTCTGGGAGGGAAAGTTCACACAACGGTGTATCTTATCAGCACACTGTAGACCCTAAGTCTTTGACATTTCAGCTTGTTCTCAAAAAAGATTTCTCTTTGCTATTATGCTTATTTTATTTCTTTTGCTACTGGCCTTTTCATGGCAACTGCAGATCATCACCACTGATCATCATTATCTTGAATCTATATATTGATGCCAATAGGAGTTTTATGAAGGATCTCAGCTGTTTTTTCTTGTTTTTGTTCTCTGCAGTCCACTGGGCAGTCTATCATAAGGTGGTAACTACTGTCTGAGATATGTTTTGTAACTCTTCCTGGGTTTTGTTTCATTGCAGCACACACATCCCATCATGTGCATGAACTAGATCTATTTTGACTGCTTGTACTAAACCACTCTTTTCTTATTTCCCTTAGTTACAAGACTTACACACGGGAATTATCATTGAAGATAGTGGGAAGTTAGCACAAAAGCAGGTCTCCCTTCTTCCCTTTTTTCTCACTTCTTATTACCATTATTAATTCATAACTGTTACTATATTCTTTGCTATTGCAACTTTCTTCTTTTGTCATCATGTGAAGCCGTGAAGCCAGACCTCTCCCAATGCAACCATAGCTGGTGTTGGTTGCAGTGAAGCTGGTGCTACAATCTGGCTCAGCAAGAAGTGGTGGAGCCTTGAGCTGCTCTCAGGGAACACAGCTGCTGAGTAGCAAAAAGAATGGTTTTTATTCTGAGCTCTTAAGCAAGGAACAAGCAAGGGCCTATAAAGGGGAAGTCAAAAGTTGTCTTGTGACAGCTTATATAAAGTGAAGATTTGTGGTTCCAACAAGCAAAAGGAAACCAGAAAAAGCTTTCTGCAGCAGACTCTTCAAATAAGCAATATGGATTTGTCACAGCCAACACTCCTTTCTAGCTAGAATCAGCCCCGCGAGAAAGTCCTTGTGGTGTGCTGGGTCTCCTCATTCTCTTTGGGCAAGCTAAGTCCCTCCAGCTGAGCCCAGCTACTCTCATTGCTCAGGATGCATTAGCTCTTGCCACACTGACACCTGGACCGGGCCCCGTGTGAAGCTTCCCAACATGGATGTCTGTGGTCGGACAAAGTCCATGTCATTCGTTGCAGCTCTGTGTCTGGTCCTCCCGTCCAGCACTTGCACAAACGGTGGCAGCGATGGAGAGGGACATGTGCCCTGGCACAGGCGACAAACAGGTCCGCGCCCAGAGCTCTCTCGGTACCATCGCCAGTTGCTCCTACATGGGTTCGCGGCAGTCGGGACGGGGAGGGCACTGTGCCGCCCAGGATGGGTTTCGCTTGCGGTTGCCCTTGTGCAGCCTCTGGAGCGATTTTCCCACAGCTGTGGGGCTCCCCCGTGGGGATGGCGTTTTCCACATCTCTCTCACGCAGGCCCAGGAGGTCTCCTGCTGCAGCCACCAAAGTATGTGGCAAGAACGCGTCTTTCCTCTCCAGAGGACATTGTGATTACAGACTGTGACAGTCTCGCCATCAGTACCGCTTCAGCCACATACTTGGAACGTATCTCTGCAAGAGTGTACGACCTGAGTAAAACATATTATTCTTTTTTACTGGTGTTTCTTTGTAAAGGCTGCGATGACCGCCGCGCCCGCTGCCCCCGCCCGGCCGCCTCAGGCCCGCCATGGCGCGGAGCAGCAGCGCCCCCTGCCGGCCCCGCCGCGCCCGGCAGCTCCGCATCCCGGGCCTTGGAGCCGCTCCTGAGGGAAGCACAGCGCTCCTTCCTCCTGAAATTCCTCTTGCCTTATCTTCTCCTTCCGTGGATGTATTAGGGTATTTCAGCCCTCGAATCTTTTATCTCCTGCACACATTTGTGTGAGAAAAGGCCACGAGAACCCATAAATAACCAGAAGTACATTTGTTCTGTAGAAAAACTTGGGTCGCACAATTTTGGTTTGAAATACAAGTGTGAAGTGTGAGTACAACACTGCTCATTGCACCAGGCAGAGGTGAGGGGAGAACTAGGCAGCAGTGGTGTGTAAAATTTTAACATACAAATACTAAGTTATTATTACATGTGTAGTATGAGTAAATATGTTTCATTTCACAGATGGGAAATATTGACATAAAATTTCTTCCTTTATGTCACGTGAGACTAAATGACAGACCTGAGATTTCTGTTCAGGCATCACCAGATAACACATGTGGTGCATGTGGCTACCCAGCTAAAGTTTATGAAAAGAGGGTTTTTCCTATAGTGCAGATAGTGATTGTAAAGAAATATCCATAAAAATATTAATATGCATTACTCAAATCTTTTGCAGAGCAGAGATATGCTCAGATTTTGAAGTGGATAGCTGGAGTTCTAGAGGTTCTGGGGACAAGACTGTCACAGTCTGTAATCACAGTAGCTTCTGAAAAGACATACTCTTGCCATGTACTTGGACATTGAATTACTTATATTTTCATAGGTACATTCTTTGCACAAGTTTCATCTCTGCCTTAAGAGAATATCCTCTAGTGTTGAAAAGCTAGGAGATGTCCTTTTGGATACTTTCCCTAGGAATATCCAGCCTATCCCAGTCCATCACTTTTACTGACACCTTTTTTTGATCACTGTGGTATAGCTTCAATCTTTCCTATGGTATGTTTTTGCTTTCACTCCATGGCCACCTTGGGCATGGAGAATATTTTTCTACATTTATTTTCACCCACTTCTTTGCAGAAGCCCTTTATCTATTAGAAGACACTATGTCCTCCTCTATTTCTCTTTTCTTGAAAATCTCCTTGTTCTGTCTTTCCTCATGAGTCCTATTGTCCCTGCTCTGGCTGCAATTTTGAGAGTCTTCAGCCCAATAAGTATTCCCTTCCCTTCCCTTCCCTTCCCTTCATCTTCTTTTCCTTGAGCATCATAACTCTCCATATCTGCCTCTTGTTTCATCACCTTCTGGTATCTGTTTCTCTGCTCTTTTTCCTTTTTGCCCAGTCTAGACCCTAACACAGTTCCTATCCTAAATCTTACCAGCCATGCTCCAGTTGGTTTCCCCTAAGTTTTCTTTAGGGAAAACTTCCCTTTCTGTTACTGGTTGCAAAGCCCTCTCTGTACTTCTAGCTCTTCTTAGACAGGGAAGATTTCTCAGTACTTTTAACTTCCATCCCTAAATGCACTCTTCCAAGAGTGGATTCCTCAGCCCCTGTCCCCGTGCAGGAGTTCACAGTCCACAAATCCTACTTGGGCACGATGGGGACTCTGACCGCTCCACCAGCACAGTGGAGGGAACTGCTGACAGAGCATCACAGTGGTTTGGGAAAGTCACACAGCTCCTTGGGCGTCCCTATCTCTCCTCCTTCCTGCAGACTTCCCTTTGGCTCCTGTACTGTCAGATTGTATCAGACTGTCTCCTCCAGGTTTCTAGACTCAGGACTGACAGTGCAGGGCTGAGCTCTTAGCACTCAACTGGCCCCTCACAGCCCAGAACTACGACTTCTGGGGTTGTCACCTGTGTATATACCCTGCTGTTAAATCCTGAGTTTGCATATGCCCACCTAGCCTGTATATGAGTGGCAGTCTTTTCTGACCATGTAACTTGACAAAATTAGACCTGTGCAGACAAATTTCCCCTCACATATACCTTTTTCGTTCTAGCAGAATAAAGCCTTATTTGAACATGCTGCAAAAAATTCCTGAGCATGCTGGGGAAAGCTGGTAGTCTCGTTCAACATAGGCAATACAATATATTTTTTCCTTGACCTCACATTTGAAGGCTACTGAGCCTTTTGGCTTTAATTAACATGAAACACATCTGAGGTAGATATTTGGTGTGGAAGAGATTAGTTTTCAAAATACAAAGATCGATAAATTCACACACCATGTAAAAAATGTCTTACAAAATACTGAAAAATAGGAAATTCTTGTAAATAGCAATTCTGTCAGTCTTTTTCTGTGATACATAATCAAATACAGTTCCACACTGTGCAATTGTGATTGTTATCAAACATCTGCATTTACTATTTGACTACCGCTAAAAATACAGTTTTATAACTGTATACAAACTACTGTATAAAAATATATTTATTATATATTTAAATATGTATTATGTATTTATTATGTACAAATAATAAAATCTGTTTCTCTAAACTAAGATAGGAATAGAGTGCAGTGTTTAGCCTGTAATAAACTGTGCCAGATCCCAAGGGTTATTAGTAAATGTACAAATATTGCAGGCAAAACAGTCTTGGAGAGTCTGACTTAGTTTATTGCCAATTGCTTTAGCTACTGATTGGGGTATTGAGAAACCAAGAAGACAAACAACTAAGCAAACACAGGGAAATGCTTTTCTTCCCACCATTCCTCCTTCCCATCACAGTTGCTACACTTTCTCAAACTTGTTGGATTTCCTTGGGCTCCCCTGAATGGCAGAGGTTGGTGGGGGACAGGGTGCTCACCCCAGTGCTGAAGCTCTCTGAAAGATAAAATATTTTTTAGGCCTGTTCTAAACTTTTTCCTCATTTATTTTGCTTCTCAACAATTTCCACATTTGGCTGTATCTTTCAGACACACTTGGAAAGAGTTTCAAATGGAATCTAGCTTTTCTTAGTGTCCCAGCCTGCTGTTTAGAATAGAGGTCCAGAATATTCGAATGTACTTGGAATTTTCTCACTTTTAGATACAATTTGTGGATGGGACTGAGCATGACAGACTAAAAGGACTTGAAAAGTGATTGAAAGTCAAGTTTTGAATTCAATATTATTTGATAAATCAGCATACAAAAAACCAGCAAACTGAAGTTAAAGAAGAAAGTATCGCTCTAAGGAAAACATATGAAAGATGCCCAACACAATTTTTGTTTTCTCACAGATAAGCGTTTGTTTTGACTTTGCAAGACATCCTTACTCCATTACTATTAAGATGAAAAAAAGTTGTGTAGAAGCCCTACAGTATAAAAGTTGTAGCTTGATGAAGATATCAGTATTGACTTTGGACAGTACTTTTCTAAATAAGAATACATGTTATATTTGGTCGGGGTATGCTATTGTAATGAGGTAATCTAGTTCAGAAGCCCTGCCCTAATAGTCATACATTTAATTGTATCTGAGTCACGAGATCCTCCACAACCAGCAGTTGGTACTTTGCCCTGGAACACAGCACATAGTTGAGGAGATACATACATATTATCTTTTTAGGTGGAGCAGGATTTCCAACATGCTGGTATTTGCATTTCATGTTTAACTGAACTGTGATACAGATTCATACTTGAACGGACTCCTTAAATGTCTAATCCTTTATTTGTCTTCTTCGTTCCTTGTCTGTTGTATATTTACCACAGATTCTAATCAAGAAATGATCCTTCACTTTTTTTCCTTATTATTTAACGATGCAGCTCAACTGTCACTTCCCACTGCAAGGCTGCATCAGTTTCATTTCTTACAATGGGATCCCTTTAAATCTGTCTATGTAGTGTTTGGAAACTTTTGCCACAGTTCTGTCTCTTTCTACAAAAGCCTTTTGGTCTCCACAGAAAGGCAGTGACAGAGCTGGGCTCCTTTGGAAGAGCTGGGCTCATTTCATACACCCAGAAGTCTTTACGAAGAGCTACTTGTTGAGAAAAGCATTTCTATACAAATGGGCATGGACTTTTATACTGTCAGCCAGTGTTAAGATTGGGTACTACAAACTGAAGTTTTTAAGAGATGCTTATGAACAACATTCTGAAGTTTTTTGTGTGTGAGTAGAGAATATACTCAAAAATACATCATGACTGACTGTTCAAGGGTATTAAAAAAAATACTTGGTGGATGCAATACAGCCATGTATCTACTTAGAAAGTAGCTTCTATTAACCAGGAAGCCTCTTGCAAGACACAGCATTGAGGGAACAGTCCCGCTTCAAATATACAAGTCACACGGGACATGATTAATTTGCATATCTGCCAGAAAGTTAATGTTTACTAGTATTAGCTCCTTTACCTTTCTCTTTCCCACTGACCCAGAAACTCGTGCCATGTCCTGTGGGAAGCCATTGCCCTCTAGCTCCCAGGAAGATGTATGACATAAATGCATTGATAGGACTATACTGGTGACAGATTTCCAAAGGATTCATGCTGACACTGAAGAAAGTCTAGAGAAAATATCTGATTGTATTCTATCTGAGAAAGGAAAAAAGTAACAAAAAAGAATAAAGCTACTTTAAAAAGTGTTTCAAGCTGAGATCATAAAACAATGAGGCATCTCCTTTTCAAGGCTCAGCTTTCTACAGGTAAAGCATGGAGGTACATGCACAGTATTGTGCTTGTGTTTTGCCATCATATCTTGCTTAGCTGGCCATGCGTGCTTAAGGAGATGTTTAATGGAAGCATACATTCCCTTTACAATAACATGAATTCATTGTGTTGTAACTGCTAGTGTCATTTTTGCTGAGATCTACCTACTAATCATCTCCCTCCCCGAGCTCACAGAATCACAGCATGTTTGAGGCTGGAAAGCACCTCTAGAGATCATTTGGTCCAACTCCTGCTCAAAGCAGGGTCTTATGAAAATCTCATTCCCTATCTATTGTACCAATTAATCTTTGTAATATAAAATGGTATTAACTTTCTTTAAAACATATATATAGTTTACATTGGATACTGAAGAGTCATGCTCAAGCAAGCAAACTAAAGAACCCCAGATTACTGTAAAGAGAAGGACAACCTGGTCCACAAGATAAGGACTTAGCTTCTTGGAATTTTAATCACTGTCCATGAAGAATAAAAGATCCTGGGCAAGCAAGATAACGCCAGCATCTAGCCCCTCTAATGTGTTTGAAACCCTCCCACTGTCTGTCACTATAGATAAGTAAGTATAGCAAGACTGACTCTGGGTGCATCTGATCAATACAGAATCAGGTGGATGATTACATCATAGAAATGTAGTTGCTTTGCAAAGTTTTACTATGATTAGTAAATATTAGTGTGTGTTTGTTAAGCAGCAGTGAGTGAAATGTGCACCTGAATGCCTGCCCTGCTTTGAACAGGACACCTCATGTGCATGAATAAAAGAACTACTCTTGTAATTCTATGCTTTGCATCTCAGCTTGCCTCCTTATATGGCATCATCCAGTGCAAAATTTAGTACAAACATCAACTACAGCAGATTGGCTGGGACTGCATCCAATTGGGTTTATAATACCTCCAAGGATGGAGACTCCACAGCTTCTCTGGGAAGAAGTCTGTGACCATCCTAACAGTATAAAAGGTTTTTCTTATATTAGGAACATTGGTAACATCTCCCTTAGGCATTTCTTCTTCAGGTCCCAGCTCTTTCAACTCACCATTGTATGTCAGATGATCCTCATCATCCTTGTGGGTCTTTGCTGGATTGCTCTGGTGTGTCCATGTCTTGTGCAGGGGAGCCCAGTCCAGGTTTGGCTTCAGCAGTGCTGAGGGGAAGGGTCATCTCCTTCAGCCAGCTGGAAGTGCTTTTCCTAATGCTGCCAAAAGGTACTGTTGGCCTCCTTGATCTTGCTGCAGTCTTAAGAGGTCTGTGGAATATAGCCTGATGGCCTGTAAGAAGGGGTTGATGTTTCAAAGCCATAATGAAGTGTGAGTTGGAGCATTCCCATATGAGCAGTGAGGAAAGCTGATATTCTTCAGTATTTTTATGAATTGCTTTTAAGATATGTAGTAAGAAAGACTAAGTACTACAAACCTCCTTGTGATGTGGTACAAGTACCTGATGGTGCTGTGACTGCTGTTACTGCTCCTATACTTCAGATTTCCAGAGTTATGGCTTATCTTCCCTACCTTTGATGTCGAGTCCACAGCCTCACTTCATCAAAGAAAGCCATTCTTGGCCCTCATCAGCAGGCAAATGAAATGGCAAAAGCCTCCACCAAAAGGAATGGGGGCGGAAAAAAGGCAACAGGAATAAAAAAATTCCTCCCCATCCCATTTCACAGTGCTTTCTCATTACCCCCATCTCATATTTGAACTGGCCAGTGTATACATTATCTAGTTCAATGGACACACACTCCATTGGTTTTGGTAAAATTTGGAATAGATTATACATTAATAAATAAAAGCTTATCAATCTCTTTTGAATGTTGTTGTACCAGTGAGAAAGAGGCAAGAGTACAATACACAAAGGTTTTCTTTGTCATCCATTAAGCTTCTGTGACATTTCAGAATTGTTTTTTCCTTGTAGTTTATTTGTTTTTATACCTCCACCAAATGGATTTCCCCATCAAAAGTTGCTCAATCACTGTGCAAATTTTGGAAGGACAGTAAAGAATGAGCATAGTTTGAATATGAATTTATGCCAGTGTATTTTTGGTTGTCAGTAATACACAAGACACGATGAAACAAAAACAGATGAGAACAATACATTACAAGCAGAAAATGACTTGTCTGTGTTTGCTCTCTCTCTGTCTCAATAACATATTCCTATTTGCAGAGCTGGTTCTGCTGCCATAGCTAGAAGAATTATTTAAGCCTGTTTTTCTTCTTTCTATAGTAAAATAAATTTCCGTTCCAGTTGAGATTTTCTCTATAAATGTTTGTTGTAAGTGGAAAGTAGGAATGTGGCAGCCACGACCTGCATACAGGGCCTCTAGGGGACATTTTACTTGCAACAGGCAGGTTTTTGTTTCTTATTTACAAACCTAATGATGGGTGTCTTTTCCAGTGAAAATGCATGTACCCACAGAACTATTAGGCATTATGCGATGGATAAACAAAACTGTTTTATTAAATTTACAGTTATTTTTACGGACACTTTTCAGAAGTTCAAAAAAGACTGTTAAGGTGGACTTTTGTATTGGACTACTGAAGCCATCTCATGCTATTGACGAATGGCTTAATCCAAGAGTTTGCTCATCTATTATCGAGATGTGCACAGATTCTGAAACAAAATGTTTTGGGACCTTTAAAAAGCACTTAGGGATGGGCTTAAGCGAGCTTAAAAGAATGTAGAATGAAACTGATATTGACCTGACTTCTTTCTTTTCCCCCACAAAAGCTTAAAAAATGTAAATGACTGGCAGTTTTAAATATAGAGGGTCCAGAGACGGAGAAACTACTTCCTCTTAATTTATCTGCTTTTCCTGTCCTGCAGCCTGCAGTAACATCCAATGTGGTAAGATGGAATGGTCTCAAGCACTTTAGAAATCAGCATAATCCCTTCAGAGCAATTAAAATTATCGCTCCAGCAAGAAGAAGAGAAAAGAGGGTGAAAATCAGACTTTGCAAATCCCAAAGAGCTGTCCTGATTTGAAACACACATGAAGTCAGCTTTGACTGAACAATGGAGGAATTTATGGGGAACTCTCTAAGCTTCTCAGTCTTTCAGAGTTCTGTCCAAATGTTTCTGCTTAGAGGCTCTGCCCGATGCCTTCATGTCAGATGGCTACTTCTTAGGGAGCAAATCTGGTGACTATGTTATTTTGTCACTACTGCTTGCATATTCGGGCTTCATGTGCTGCCTCTGTGAAATACCAAATCCTATTTTCCTCACACGCAATGGTGGAGTTGTTTTTTTCCCTTTTTTTCAGCTTCACAAGATCAGAATGCTCACTGAAAACCATGCTATTTTTCCTTGTCTTTGAAAGATGGAGACAGGAAGAATGTTTAGCAAATATGGATTAAGGAGATATTTTAAATAAATGCAAATTATTTTTCTTAATATAGAGTGCTTTAAGTAGTACCATACAGCCTGTCTGAAAGGGTGGACACACTGTATGCTTTCTCATTACTCACAGTAAGGATTTTCTTCACAATCAACTGTTCCTGAAGTAGCTTTTTTTTCCCCTGTAGATTAATTAAGTTCATAATTCCTCTTTTCCCTGGCTGCAGCTAACTGACATCAACTGATAGCTGGCCCTGTGGAAATAATAGTGAATTTTCCTGCAGGATTCAGACGCCAGCTAACAGAAGCTTCTGGAAGAGTATTCTTCTATTTGCAAAGGGACTCGTAGCACACTGTTTAAACAGAGTAAGATTGGTTTCATTTGCACTGTAGAATTATTTCAATGTACAAATAGCCTGAACGTTTTGCAGCTTTTGGAAATAAACTTACTCCCCTAGTCAATGAGAAACAGGATTTTCAGTAGCAAATAGAAAACCAGTTCAAATGGAAAGGAAACAGAATTTAATGAGAACACATTATTCTGAATAATATACATACATACATTTTTGAAACTGCCTGACAGATCTGTTCCTATGCTTGAAAATTATGTCACATTAAATGAGTTAAAATAATGACTTTATTCTAAACCCCAAATGTATTTTGCAATCTGACATAATGCATTTATTACTTTTCATGCCAGTATGGAGGTTTTCTCTTGTGAAAGTCAACCCAAATAAAAAACCTTCTGTATGCTATTTTTTGCTATTTTTTAAATAAAACAAGCATGGATGGAATCTTGGGCCTGATTCCTTCTTGTGCCTCTGCCGATTGCTTTTAAAAAGAGGTGTAGGTTTTACAGTGCATTTTTAAAGCTATCCCTTTGTTTTTTGTATTCACTGATAAAGAAAAAAAGAATAAAAAAATAGTCCTATCTTCCAAGGAATTATTACTTTAAAAAAGAAAAAAGAATTAAGAAATGGCAATTTGGAGCACCCCAAGAAAAGGGATTGTCAGTCTGAAGAGAAATTGCTATTTCAAGACAAGGTGGCATAAGCCTTTGCTACTCTTGGAGTTGTCGGTGTTTCCTTCAATATATTATAAAGAAGAAGAAGTAACTTTGGTGTTTTCAGATGCTTTGATTTCCTCTTCCTGTATCTTCATATACATCTAGGAAAGAACACATATATAACACTTGTACACAATGATGTTTTTCTTTTCTTTAAAGGAACTGTTGCAAACATGTAAGCGAGTCAGCAGCTCTAAACACAATTCTTCATCCTGAAGAAGATCTCTGGGGACATATTTGCAACACACTGATTTTTGACTGAATTTTTACTATGCATAGTATGTCTAGTTTTTAAAAGACAGCACAGATTTGAGCCATAAATAACATAATGGCTGATATGGCATCTTGCTTTGCTGCTCTTTCTGTACAGATATTTCAAGCTGCTCCTATTGTACAACAATAATGTACCTGCTACAGGGTGGTGGTAACCATGGACTGAGCCAGTGCAGTCTACATTACAACCCTGTGCTGAAATGCCTGGCAAGGCTTTGCATCCTCACTGCTCTTTAACAGCTAGCAGAGTAGAAATTTGTGAAATGGTTAATGACTGATATGAGAGAAACAGTACAGATCAGAGGAGAGGAAGATGATACAAAATTATCTTCATTTAGAATGAAAATGAAACCTAAGTTACAGTTTTTACTGAAATAGTTATGAGCTGTCAGTGCTTATCTGTAAAAGCTGGCTAAACCTCTCACTCATTAGCTTTGGCAGACATCTTTGGATTTCTTCCATAAATGGAAGAACCTGTTCAGTTTGTCAAAGGATTTATATTTAGTTTAAAAAAATATGTCCAAGGGCGGGAAAAGAATCAAACTGAAATGGCTTAAAAGAATCTGTTTAATGAAATACTGGAGTATGTGACAATCCTGTAACTCCCTATGACTGTGGAGCCCAGAGATGGAGCAGAACAGTTCCCTCAAAATCTGATTTTGTGTTTTCCCTTTGATTGTTTGGAGGAGCAGAGGAGGTAAGTCTGCAAAAGACTGTTGTGAAAAGCAACTGATGGAAGCATATGAAGGTAAAAATGCAAAGCCATCTATCATCTCACCTCATGTTTTGAGTGCAATTAAGTTATAAGTCTGTCAGTCCAAACCCAAGCGATTTAAAGAGTTTAATTATTTTCCTTTAGTATTTCTACCTTTTAAGAGCTGGGGCACATCTAGAATTTTGTAATTATTTAGACTGTCAAAGGCATACATGCATATGTTGATGAAAGGATAAAAAGGCTCATAAAAGCATGATGAAAAGTGGAAAAAGCTACTCCCAGGTGTTAGGCATTGACTAGTCTGCGAATTTGCTGTCACTGGGACTTCTAAGAGCAAGAGAGAGAACACCAGCTAATTCTGGTGAAGTTACATTCAAAGACAGGATTTGAAAGATTCTCAAACTGTAAATCTGAGAATTAAACATTGCTTTTGACTGATTTGGCTTTACACATTTATTTTAATAAATTTTTGAAATCACAGCAGTTCCATTTAGAAGCACTGGGAATAAGAATAAAGTGACCACTTAACTAACAAATCTGTCTGGTCCCTGTAATATCTGTTCTTTTGCTTTGTACAAAGAGAGATTCCTGCCATAAGCAGAGTGCAGGCAAGTTTTGTATGATTTTTCTCATGAATATTGCTGATTATTGTACAGACGATTGCATAATGAGTCTGTGGGATTAATTAATAAGTAATCATTACTTAGCACTAGAGGAGTTTGCAATTACTTTCCCAGCTTCATTCTCTGTTCTGTGGTGTTTTGTTTCTCCCTTATACTGAATTTGAAGCATCCTGCTGTAAGCACCAGTATTGGCTTAGTCATCCTTATTTATTTATCACTCAGAGTGCTCCTTCTCAGCAGGTCAGGAATTGGAAAATTCATGAACGTGGTCCTTCTAATCTGAGTAGTTTGCCCAACATCATGCTTAGCAGATTTTGTGCTAATAGTGAAATTTTTTTCCTGTTTCCTTTTCAAAATATGAAATATGAAAAGAGCAGCAAAATTGGTTTATGCATACAAGTCCTTTACAACTACAGAATATGTTTTGCAAAGTTTAAATTGAAATTTGAACTGTCAAAAAGTTCAAGTTACCTTTTTGTTGCATCTAGTCCTTTTTTTCAGAGGGGTTATTATAGCTCATTTTTCCATGTTTTTTTTTTAATGTGTTCTGTTTCTTTTATAGTTGAAAAGAAAAATACACACTCTTAACAGTATGCTAATCAGTTGGCTGAGTAATCACAATGTTTATGTGACTGCATTAGCATGCGGTACTTGCACTATAAAAAATTTCATTATATCTTAGGTTATGTCTTCCACTGTGTGTCCAAGTTATGTATATAAACACACAGCCATGCTTATCAAAACAACCTGGTCAGTGAGAAGGCAGCACTGAATTGCTAATGATGTTTTTGTGCTGCTCAGAATTTTTCACTTTGAACCCTAAGATTTTTAAAGCTAGATGTAAAAAATGCCATTCTTAAAGTATGTATTTTATTACTCTTCCTCTTACGTCTTTTTTTCTCAACTTTTTCAACTGTAAAAGAAACAGAACACATTAAAAAACCATGGAAAAATGAGATAATAGGCATGTTACCAAATAAAGTCTTGTATGTTGTTCTTAATTTGTAGGAATGACTGTATTCTCAATAGATTTACGGCAGCTATACCATAATTACAAAAACTTTAGTGTATTAACCTTCTTATGCTTGGAAGTGATATACAGTAGGTAATTTGAACAAAACCAGGTCTATGAGGCATAAGCAAAATGTGCTGTGACCTTCCTGGTATTTAACTCAGCGAAAGTGTTTCTGTGGAGTTCCCAGCCAGGCTACCACACAGGAATTCTTCTGCTATAGAGACACTAGTCTGTTAGTATTTCAGTGACTATTTTGACAACCACTGATTATTATTCAGCTGACCAGTTTAAACATTGCAAAAACCCCCATCCTAACTCTAGTTGCCACATGACTGAGAGGTCTGGAGGCCATGCTACCAATTAAACTGCTTTGATTGAATATTTAACCTATTCAGTAGGAAGTACTGATGTTCCAGTGCCCTATTAAATTAAGTGGGAATTTTCATTTGAAGCTGTGCTTGAAGATCTTACCTTTTGTTTTTTACACTTTAATAAAACTGGCATAATGAAACAAGAGACTGGAATCTTGAGGAAAAGTGGGGAATTGGATAGGAAATGGTGGAAGAATTAAGGTGGCTTATATCTTTCCTTCCATAATCATCTCAGTGGAATCAAAAAGCAGCTACCAAAATATAAATTGTTCTGGATGCAAAAGTATTTGTCTTTGAGCTACCGCGTGAGTGAACACAATTTGTAACTTACTGTTGGTGGTCTTGTTGTGGCTGCTCAGGAATGTGCTGAATAACTTCATAAACAGTACTTAGCATATCCTGGCCTGTGACAAAGTCGGGGCCAGGAACAGATTGATTCGAAACCTAAAACCAACAAAGCGTATTCCTACTGTAAGGACAAATATGAAAAGATTAAACAGAAATTAAACTGTTAATGTTAATGTTAACTTGCAATTTTCTAAACTTTTCATCAAAGTTTTGCTTGTGGATTAAACAGGTAATCTCTGCTAGTTTACATTTCATTTTGGGTAAGTTCTTGTCACATTAAAAGTATGGCAAGTAATAGTTTTAAATTCATTTAGCTCCTTAAAAGATTTGGGATGCAGCTTTTGCATTTAATACAGCAAATACTTTATATTAATGTACCACATTTCAAGAAAGGAACATTTAATAAAGAGAAAAGCAGGTGAACAGACAGTAAAAAAGCAGTAAACATTCAGGGCATGAGTTCAACATAAAATTCCCACTGGCCTGTCAAAGAGAGAGAAATGCACAGAATTTCCAGAAATCAAGTAAGAATACTGATTGTTCAGCATGTTAAATATATCAATTTCCTCTTATGTCATGACAATAGATTTACCTAAACTCCACATCCATAAAGAATTACCAGTCTTTCTGCCTATACCCAACCTCCAGGTCTTCATTATTTCCACTTTCTTATTTTCCCCTTTCTCTGCTGAATAAAATGAATCAGTGGATCAAATGTTGACTTTATCTGCAATACATTTGAGTGGCTGAACATAAACCAGTGGAATTTCTCCTGTTCCTTGAAATTTTACTGGAAAATATAGTAAGTTTCAATGCTCGTTCATCCATCCTGTCATTCTTGTCATTGCTCTCTACCTCCTGACCTACTGAAGCTCTGATTCTTCAAGAATGTGATATTGTGATATGATCAGCTTAAGGGATATAGAATCATAGAAGGTTTGGGTTGGAAGTCCCTGAAGATTGTCCAGTTCCAACCCCTCTGCCATAGGCAGGGACATCTTTCACTAGACCAGGTTGCTCGAAGTCCAATCTGTCTCTGAACACTTCCAGGGATGGGACATCTGCAACTGAGGCAACTTCCAGTTGCCTCATCATCCTCACAGAAAAGAATTTATTTAATCTAAATATACCCTCTTCAGTATAATATCGCAGTGTGCTTAAGGCTGTCATGATCTAGGGCATGATCTCTAAACGTAATAAGCCAAGAGGCTTATTACTGGCATAAACTCTAACAGAAGCACTTCAGCTGCTCTGTTTTCTAAAAGTCTTTTATCTCTGCTGCTGTAAAAGTCTGTCCTCTCCACTAACATCTGCAGTAGCACTTTAGCCCTATAAATGTATATTTCAAACATCTAACTCCATCAGAGAAGATAATAAATTCATCTATGACTGTTTTTTGACATCATGTATTATTCGTACTAATCATAAAAACAAATTAGGTGTGACAATGTGACCCTGTGACCACTCTTGAAGAGCTCTCCCTTACCTGACCAGATTGATTGCTCTCCAAAGTTACAAGATTACATTGCTGGCAATTTTCCCTAGCAAAGGGAAAGTCTTTCTTCTGTTTCCTCCCAGTTTTACCACTGTCCCTAAATTTTGTGGCCCTGTTTCTGATTTTTTTCTTTGTCCTTTTACACCATATCAGAATGATCTTGAAGTACTATGCAGTAATGTCAGCAAAGACACAATACAAGAAAGCAGCAAATGTTGCAGGATTTTTTTTTTCTGCTAGCAAAATTCCTTTGCTTAACTCCTCTCCCACAACACTTGAAATCAACAAAATAATTTTTGTGAAATATAGCTGAGACTTACCTTAAATTTACACTTTAAATAACCCCCTGACACTTTTCTGCACTGAATGTTGCATGAGCAGAAATATTAGGGCCAAGGGAGAAAATGGCATCACAATAGTACACCTGCCTGTGTAACACAAGCGGTTCAGTGCTACCAGCTACCCAACACTACTAATATTCTTTTAATATTCTTTTAATATAGGGTAGTTGAATGGAGATTGCTGTCTTTAGAGCTTGGTTATTCCTTATTTCACTATGTTGATTATGAAGTACTGAACTAGTAACAGGGAAGAAAGCAAGTACTGAGCAAACAATAGCCATGAATATGATGTCATACAGACATCCATAAAAAAGCAACAGAAGCAAACCTACAGAAGGATTCTGCTACAGATATTTAGTATACCTAGAGAAATAGAAGAGAAACTGTCTGTTTATGATGTAAAATCACATACCCTAGAACCACTGGTAAGATCTGGAAAAGTGATGAACTCATATATCCCAAAATCATCTGAAGCACTTTCATGTCCTAAAGTTAGAACAAAGATTAAAAAAAGAGATGATAATATGAACCTAGAAAATAATGACTGGCAAGGTATTTTGCTGTAACTTTTAACACACCTGAATACTGGTTATGTGATCTGTTTTAGACCACTTCCCTGCCCAGCTCCTAAACTGGTGTGGAGTGAGGCAGGACAGCTGCAGAGCTGGTGTGCATGGTACTTGGTGATTTCCCACAACTTGTACCAAGTGAGGAGCCTCTTGCTAACCTCAGCAACAATTTTGGTAGAGACATTAATACTCTCTATTCTGGAAGGCTAAAATGACCAATTTACTTCCATTTCCCACAGAAAAGAGGCTGAATTAATAAACTCAGCACATCTACAGTGTAGTGAAGCAGTATTACACGAATGTTTTTCAATTCTGAGAATAATAAAAGGGAATATGGTACCAATAGGTGCCACATTATTATTTAGGACTTCAGATACAGTTTGTATTTAGGTATAGTTAGTCTCTTTCTCCACCCTCCCACTGTCCAGGAGACGTGAGGTTCTTGGCTGTCTCTTGGGCATCATTCCACATCAAAGGTTGCAGCACTAACAACAATGTTGAAATTCTATCCTTTGCTATGACTTTAATGGACCCTCTGCATGTAGCAGTTTATGGTCTGCTCTGATGCTTTGGTAGAATGGAATGGGAATAAAAGTAATATCCTTCCAAAGGATGGCTGGTGTCTAGCATCTCCTGCCTAGGATATTATGGGAAGAATTGTGGAGGGAAAAGAGGCAGTGAAAAAAAAACACTCTGGGTCCTGATAACACAGAGAAAGGCAGTACAGAATATAACAGAAGGTTATATATATATACTGCAATGTCATTAAGTCATGATTTTGCTACCAACTGATGCCATGAACATTTTCAGTTGTAATCTTCCCATGGTGTATCACCTCTTACTGCTATCCCAGAATAACACTGATTTAAGTCATATTGGTGACAAAGTGGAATACAGGTATTCCAATCCCAGAATACTGGGATTGATAGATGGAATTCAAGACAACAGTACATAATGCTATGAGTCTAGGCATGAGCTAACCCCATGCTGACTTCTCATTTAAGTCTTATCTTAATTACGCTATCATAGAGGTGTGCAACCCAGCATAAAAACACACTTTTCTTCTTTTCCTTTCATTTTTTTTTTCTGCATGTGGGGATGCTATTTTTCTTTTTCAGGAATAGACTTTGACCTTATGCTCACACTTATTTCATTACCATTACCTGAAAATGCCTGTGCCTTTCTGTAATCAGCCTCTGCCCTAGAAAACATAAACATGTTTCTCAGTTTGATGTCATAAGCCAAGGAAAGAAAATTAATATGATAAAATGCAATTCTCTGGATGGAAAGTACTTTTGGACATAAAATTAATTATTTTTATACCTGCTCTGTAGCTTCTGTTGTATCACTGAAAAGAAGAAGAAGAAAAAAATTATTCTTTTTGCTCCAATGGTCCAAAAGAAGAACTGGACTGCGCTTAACTTTTACATACCTTTATGTGGCTGATATCTTTTCCATAGGAATAAAAAGGCCATAGCTAGGATCAAAAATAATGAAATTCCTGTTATTATTGCAAGAGAAGACAAAGATTTTCCTTTCTGGGCCAGCTTTTCCAACCCTGTGACAAAGAAGATGAGTACTGTATTTAGTTCCTTGTTCTTTACAATGTGCTACAATGACACTGAAAAATGCATCTTTTAAAATTATTCTGAAGCTAATAAACCTGCATAGAAATACAAAGCAGATGCAAAATTTGGTCTTGTGAATGGGTAGTATTTATTTTTCCCCATAGATCTCCTGAACTGAAAAAGCAATGATATTAATATTATGAAAGACTTCAAAGCAGATTAGCGCCTAGAGCTAAATGAAAGTCAGTAAATGTAATCCACAAGTTACAGCATCACAGAAAGAATATGCACATTATAACTTGAGATATAGAGACACTGAACTACCAAAAAAGAGGGTGAGAGAGCAACTTGTGCTAGACTGGAGGGAAATCCTCCTAGCAGTAGGAGCTATAAAGTAGGAGAGGACAAAAGATCCGTTAGACTTTTTCTAAAGATTTTTAGATCACTGACAGTCTGGTTGTTTATCAAACCACACCAGAAACCAATAAATTATCACAGAATCACAGAACCAGTTAGGCTGGAAAAGACCTCTGAGACCATCAAGTCCAACCTACGACCAAAGATCAACATGGTAATAAGTTCCATGTCCAGTCTTTCCTTAAACACCTCCAGGGATGGTGACTCCACCATGTTGTTTGTATTCATATTTAAATATATTTAAAACATTTCTCTCCTTTGCTCAGGTGTTTTGCTGTTATATGCATTAGCAGGACTCTTCCAGCAGGATTTTCTAATACAACACAAACACAAATTGCATATAATTACATACCTAAAAGCACACGGAAAACATTTGTAGTGAATTTGCAAAGACAAGAATGTGAAAATTAGGAAATGCCAGACATATTTGCTTGTGCACTCCTAATATCCTCCTTTTGCTCCAAATTGTGCAGAATTTATGTAATTAGAGGACGTATCACAATCCATACAGGTAATTATGTTGCATATTTGCTAGTGTCAGATTTATTAGTACAATTAAAATGTATATTATTTAGCTGGATGTGTTTTCAGTAGTAGATGAACTCCTGTGCAGAGGGCTAGAACTGCTTACATCTGCTTACACCTACATGTAATTCACTGGCATTGTGCCAGCTACATGTGCAGTGGTTTTCATGAATATTAAATATGAGGATTTCTAGCCAGATGTGCCCTAAAGATATGGGACAATAAATCACTGCAATTTCACCAATTTTTAAAATAGTCCTTCAGTGTACTGCTTTCCTTAGGAAGAAAAAGCCCAAATGCTGGAGAATCAGATGAGTCCTTAAAACTGTTCTTTAAAGTGAGTAATTTCAAACGTAGACTCAATAAATCACATCTCCATAGATATATCAGTGCAGAAAACAAAGACATGCTCTTTGCATGCATTTAACACACTCAAGCTGACTAACCTTGAAAACTGAGTGAAGACTGGTGTACATGAGATACCTCATTTTAGAATCTTGGCTAAAAATGGGTAACAACTTAGTGCAACTATTGATATAATTCTAACTTATTAAAATAATTGTTTTCTTGATAATTTTTAGGATTAATTAAGCAGCTGTCTCATGGGGAAGTTGTGTAAGGTCTTCTGAAACACAGAGTTTCTGTTGCTACTGAAAATGGGATTTCTGGTATTTTGAATGCCATAGTCCAGGCTCTGTATCTAGGATTATGGGGGTAAGACAAAGGAATATGGACAATTTTCATAGTTTTTGCTTAGTATGTTTATTCAGTTGCAATCAGAATTTAGCCTGAGCAGCATCGCTGAGAATGAATGGTGTGTGAATTCATACCTCTTAGAATCAGTCAATGCTGCTCTGCAAAATGTAGCCTTGCAACTCCATTTAGTGCTATTTGAATAAACACTCATCAAAAAGAAAACGGTTGAAGAGGGTGAAAATTACCATTTTATATTTTTAAATTTTTATACTTTTAAATACTTAGGATAAAATGTTTTAATAAGATTTAAGTAAAATATTTGTAATTAGGACATCTATTATTTTAAGTGCAACTAAACAGGAAGCTGGGGAGTCTTCCCTCCCTTTTGGCCTTTGAAAGGAAATCTCAGCTGAATATCATATCTTACATGAACTTCCTGGAGAAATGTCATGTTTATTTCTATCAACATGTAGTTCTGGTTGCATTTTCTTTCACTACTAACAACAATATTTAGTTTTTGAGTGCAGTATTCTTATTATGAAATTGCAATCCATCTTCCTTCCAGCATACTGAAAGCCCTGGACTCATGATGAATCAGTAAGTAGCCTGAATGATGGACATCTCTTCTTGTTTACCAAACTGACAAGTTGGTTAGCTCTTTGCTCAGCACAAGTGAAATTGCTTTGTTAAATTTTGTAACAGGCAATCTAGTCTATCTTGTTGAACATTAATAGCATATGTTCCTTATCTGGAAATACTTGTATCCGTCTGTATTGAGAAGTGATATCAGACTTCCTCAGTATCTTGTTCTTTGTTCTATGCTTCTGGAGATTTTCTGAAAAAACTTCTTCATTGCTATTGAACACAATCATACAGGAACTGAGGTTTTAGTGTATGAAAAACAAAGGTATATGTTTTTCAGAACTCAGCAATCAATCCGGAGATTAATAAACATGACAAGGAAATCATTTACATGAACATTGTAACAAGATCCCACAAAATTTCCGTGTCTTAGTGGGTTGTGTTGCAAGCTGCGTCATACTGCAAGTAAAACCTGTATCCCATGAAAATGTCCAAAAGCCCCTTTACTATATTCTCAGCAAGACCTAAATTTTGATACATGTTCTAAGAATGACTTCCCTTTTCTGCGGCTGAAAACAGCCCACTCAGATGTTACACTTTACAGCAATGAAGTTACATTCTTACCTACAGACAAAACAACAACTGTGAAGTGAGTTTGGTCTCGTTTTCCAGTCACATTGTTGAAAGCACAGCACATGTAATCGACTGTCTTCTGGGCCACTTTATCAGATATAACTTCCAGATGGGGTCCATATTTGATTACTTGAGTGGTATTGTCATCCCTTTGAATCCACAAATAAGTATTTGGTGGATTTGAATCTGCTGAGCAGTCAAACAGTACAACTTCCCCCATGTCAACTGTAAACACAGCCCCGATATTCAGACCTTTGTCTGATTTGACTCTAAGTCCATAAGGTCCATCTGCATTGGGAAAAAAAGGGAAATACAGTGTGAAAATGAAAATCAAAGTATACAGTCAGAATTTGATCAGTAGTGTATCTCTAAAGTTAGAATATTTAAGTTAGACTAGCCTTCAGAATGGCTGGCATGCAGTCATTTCAATGAAAAGGCTTTCGGTTCAATAACTGGATCTATGCTAGGCTTAGCTCAGGCTACGCCCATCTAATACTGGTCAAATTGCTGTTTAAGAAAAAAGCATGAGTCTATGTATTTCTCAGTACAATAAAGAGAATGAAAACTGAAATCAGTTGGATTTCTATGAAGTAAAGGAACACGTCTTCTTCAGGAGCATATTTGATTTCTACTTCAGTGCCAAATAAGTAATTTCCCTACAAATTTAAAAGTGAACAAATTGGCCTTGTAATGTTACCTTCACTGCAATAATTTACAGTACAATAATTATTTAGGGAACTAACTTACAAGTATAATACTGAGTAGGGTGTGCCTTAGATAAGTTCAGAAAAATTTTTTCATAAATGACTGCTAGAATAAACTCTAACTTTCCCCCTGTTTTAATACGTTTGTACTACTAAATAATACTTTAAATAATTAAATAGCACTTTAATTAAATAATTAAAAACACTTAAATAATTACTACTGCAATATGATTTTTTCAAGAGCAAGTTCTTGTGCTGAAAGTTGTTTTTCTGAATATAATTAGAAGAAGCATATGTTGTTTTATAGTCATGTCTTCATTACTCAAAAAATTGAGCAGATTAGTATTTTTAGTGTAACCTGCATAGGAAAATGAGAAGGGAAGCAATATACTTAAATATTATAAGAATATTTCTCATTATTTTTTTACTAGAATATTTTAGATCATTGAGGCTTTTATATCTTTACATGCTAAAATTATTTCTACAGTTATTTAAGTATATAAATTTATGTAGAGAATATAATAATCAAAGTGTGCCTTATTAAATAACTCTTTCTAGTTAAAAAAAAAACAAACAAACCCTAATCATTTTAATGCTGTTAATTCTAGGAGGCCTTACATGAATAATCAAAAATGCACAGACCTAATATTGACAGAGCAAAAGAAGAAAAGATGCAGAATATCTTTTTGGTAGGATCCTTGAAGATCCATAAAGCTGCCTCATACAGAATGGTCATGAATTATCATAGCACAAAATGGGTACAGTACTGTGCCCATTGCAGACAGTGAAATCCAGTAATATTTCCACCTTCCTGTGGTTGTCTGGAAGAATTAAGATAATGTAGCTGGGTTTGAATGGGAAAATCCCTGCTACATGAAGCTGCACACTTTTATATTTCAGACTTCATTTTCCACCAGGAAATTCAGGATGATGTTAGAATGTTCTCTAATACACACTTGTATTTACTGTTTGGTTTTTTTTATGAGACTCATTTATTCTTCAAGAACACCTAAGCCACCAGTACATAGCACAGACCAGGCCATTTTGTGTGCACCTCTGTGTTTTTTTCTGTTTGTTCAGGCTTAGACAAGAGGCTACAGACTACCATATATGACCTCGGCTCAGTCCACTTTTAAGTAAATGTCCATATTTCACAACATAAAATTGTCATTTTCTCTACTTATTTCCTACTGGTAAGCTTTTTATAGTCTCATTTTAAGGAATGGCCAACATCATGCATAATATTTACTTGGGAAATGAAATACAAATTCACTTCAGCATGAATTAGTGCTGCTCCCACCTAGATTGCAGTGGCCACTCTGAAGAATCGTGGCTTTTCTTTAAGTTCTAGATGCTGGGCTGCTTCCTCACAGGCTCTGCAGTTCCTGAGTCATTTGCTTTATTGTCTCCAAGAGCCAGCTGACCCTGTAATGACCATTTCTGTGAAGTATGGACCTATACCCCACTGTTTCAGCTTGGCTGGCCTCATCTGGGCTGCATGTTTCTGTGGAATGGGAGCTTTTCACAGGGGCTCACCTCTTACAGGTATTTACTTCCCTTTTTTTCAGATCTGAAAGGAGAAGGGATGTACTGGCCTTTGACATTTTTCAGAAATTAAACAAAGCCCCTCAAAAGCTATTTATAGGCAGAAACATAGTTTTTTTACTTTTCAGAGCAATTCAGTGGTTCTTCCAATCCAATTCTCCCTTCTTAGGAGAATTAACTTTTATTTTCACAGATAATATGACTACGATATGTGTTAACAGAGGTTAATGGTAAGAATAGCTGACTGGTTTCCGTGACACCCTCACTATAGTGGGTGGTTTGACACAGTCTGCAAAAGAAGCAGAACTGAGTTCTGCTTTTTTATCAGCATCATAACTGTGCAGCATAAAGAGATGCATATGAAAACTATATTTTAATGAAAGCTGCAAGCTTTCTAATAAAGAAATTATTATACAAACACTGACACACACTGGCTGGTGAAGTAAGTTTGAAAACGAGGGTTACCTTAAGAAATTGCCAAATCTTGGGAAAATCTGAAAAGTGGCATTCCTTGCTGAACACAAGGATTAGGTAACCCTTCTGCTTTGCCTGGAGTAATATTTTGCCTCTCCTGGGCATCGTGTACATCAAGGTTCCTAAACAATGGGTAACTGACAGGTATACACAAGCTCAATGATGATTCTGAAAAGCAGGCAATTAACTATTCTCTCACTAGTACTAAGTATATTATATCTTTTGGAAGACTTGAGGAAGAAAATCCCACTTAGTCTGCTGAGTTCAACTCCATCAACACAGTACAACAGTGTCTGCTGCAGCCTACAGGACAGCAGCCTCTTCCAGTCTTGAAATAATTTGTTCCTGAGTCACATGACTGCAATAGCCATATTCCAGGCTGCATTATCATCATAAGTAAGGAAGAGGCAGGCTAATATTAATAAGACATGAATTAAAAACCACTTTTTATACTCAGTAAAAACCCACAATGACAGCCTTCATGGATCCCTCAGCTCTATTTTCCTTTCCAGTATTGTTCTCTACAGAAAACTGCCTCTTGTCTCAGTAAAACCAGTTAACTAAATGAAGTGTAAAATAGTAAATCAATCTTCCTGAGTAACAATTTACTGCTCTGTGGGAATATTTCCAATTGCTCCTATCACTACGAGACTGTTACAGTTTCCAAGCAGATGGCAGGTATTTACTGTGAGTGACCTTTTCTTTATCACCTCCAGTAACTCCCCCACAGCAATGACATATGGCAGAGAGAGATCCCGGGGCCTGTTCTGGATTGTTATTGACAACTGGGAATTGGGAGACAAAGTATTTCTGCAGGCAGAGGTTGAACCAAATTAGGTGACTTCATATAGCTCAGGAAGTAAGACCCCAATTTCCATCACTGACTTGGATATAGAGAATACCACAGGTATTTGCAATCTTTCAGCATTACATTGTTTGCTCTTAATACTTTTTTTTCAGATTTTATATTCTGCACAAAGCAAACCCTCAGTTCTGATGAAGGACATTCTGAAAATGCATATACAATAATATTTACACATATGGAGAAAAAGTGAATCTCAAGGTTTTTGATAGAGCTTTATATCACAACCATTTAAACAGCAAAAGATTCAAGAAAAATTTTTCAAGAAATCTATCAAGCGGACACTTAATAACTTTGAGATTTTAAAATTCTGGTAAACAATAGGTCAAAACCAGGTTTCTAGTTTAGAACTTGTAAAGATTTTTCAAATTTGCTGAAAAATGTGTGTAATCGAGTGAGGAAGAAGGGATGAAGCAGTAGCAGAGCTGGGACTGAAGGACACACATGTGGTCAGAGCAAGTGTCCCAGACACCTGCCAATGTGATCAGTGATCTGGAGACAATCCTATGTGCAACAGGTCAGAAATTCAGACATTCTCACAAGGGCTCTGCAACAACCAGAGCTGTCCGAAAGGTAACAAAAATGGGAGATGTTTTTCTAGCCTGATCCGACTTCATTGCATGGGAAGAGGGCTGTCAGGCTGGATACAGTGTTGCCAAGTTCCATGGAGGCATTCTTTGAAGATGGACCTGCATAAAGCCAATCCACAGCTCATTAAAGTGAGAAAAGCAGTAGAGGAACTGCGTTCAGTACACCTTCAGGTCTCATTCTTAGCACTCTAAGCACGTAAGTGACCTGAGATCGTGACTCTACAAAAGCAGGCATATAAAAATGTGCTACCTTGAGGAAAGAACGTGATTGATTATTTTTAATTTTAATTACAGTAATGATAAGTTAAAGCTCTATCAGTGCTGTCTATTTCCTTGTTTATCACAATTCCTCTGTCTAATGAGATGGGAGCTCAATTAATATTTGCCCTGCTTAGGACTCTTTGCAACTCCTTCTTCATCTTCAAGTCTGCACTGCTGTCAATTTCATAAGCTACACATAAGCTTGTATCAGCTCATATAAAACAATGTCCTTCCTAATCTTTGCTAATTTAGGCAGTCTTTTTCTCTTCTCCTGATGAAGTGTAAAGACCCCCTATACTTTCAATGCAAGTCATCCCCTCATCCAATTCTTCCAAGTTATAACAAAAAACCCCAAACAGCTAGCAGAATAGATAATCTGAGATGAAAGGAGATAAAAGGAGGAGGAGGAAAATATGAGAGCTAGAGATTAAAGAGGTTCTGAATATGTTGGTAGTGCAATCACAAGAAGTTGAGCATAGGCTGCCTACCAGCTGCCTGCCTTCAGAGCCTGAAGAAAGCAGGAATGAAAACCAGCCCTTGGCTGGACAGGAATCCAGTTCCAGTCCTTGCAGTGTCCCTTCCAGACTGGGTCACTGGGTAAACTGGCTATATCTGAATAGGACTGGTGGCAAAGTAGGTCCTGGCCTTCCCAATTTCAGCTCTCCTCTGAGGAGGATAATTCGACCCCTGAGGACATGAGGATTAGAGCATAGCAGATCACGTATGTGTAGCATGTGCTACTTGAAAATTGAGGAGGCACTGGGAATTCCTGACATGGACCAAAATAGGAAGGCCCTAAGATTTACCATATAATTGTTGAATGGTGATTAAATCAATTTTTTGTTTCCTCCAACTCAATTAGTTTCTCAGACAAAATACCTGGCTACCTTATGGTGTATTCTTCTGTAAAAGATGGTCTTTATGCAACTCTTTTTGCTCCCTCATGTTTCCCATTTGATCTGGAATGCACTCACTTCTTTCAGCTCTAATTTTGCTAAGCTTGACTGAGGTCTCTGTGTCTCTTCTCCATTCTTGTCTTTCCTTTTTCCCAGTTCAAGATCAGCATTCTGGGATCTGCAGGGACTGCATGAAGTATTGTACATGTGGTGTTATCTTCTGTGTGCCATTAGCATTCCCCTTGTTTCCTTGTTGGAAATCCATTGCCCACTCCCCTAGAATTAAATATGTCTTTCTCATGCCTGAATCACGCTGTCAGTTCACAGATATCTTGTGATAGCTCAATCACCTAGGCTTCATTGAGATACTCCCTATCTTCTTTCTCATGCCATTAATGGAAGTATTAAAAAGGACTGGACTTGAAATGATCTTGAGGAAATCCACTAATACCAGTCCTTCAGCCTGGTACTTCCTGTGCTTAGCTTTTTGATACTATTTAGTGTTGCCATTTATAACAGCATTTTCATGTATAATGATCTCATCACTTTTTTCCTTCGAGTCACATCTGAAGACATCTGTGGAAATCTTGAAATTTCCATTTGAATTCTGCAGTTGAGACTGATCTTCACAACTACACAACACTCAATAATTTTATTATCTCACTTTAAGTTAGAGCTATTACAAATAAGCTCATTTTGAATGCAAGCTCACATACAATGTTGACTCCACTGTTTTTTTGCCTGTTTTCATATTCAGAGGCACTCCTTCCAGCAAAATCATTCATACAAAGATTATAATGAATATTTAATATACTCACAATATATGGTTGGTGCAATTATCTCACTTTCCATTGCACTGACAGGGTTAGATACCAGACAGCTGTAATTCCCAATGTCTTCTTTTACTACAGGAACAATTAGAAGTGTAGCATTGTTTGATGAAAAGGTATAATTAGGGCCAGCATGAAGATGCTTCCCATTTTTCATCCACTGGTAAGTTACCCTTGTACCTCTATCCACAGTACATCTTAGGGTAATATTCCCTACATACTCCACTACTCCTGAAGATGGTTCAGTATGTACAGTTGGCTTTGTGACTGGAACTGTAAAATAAACAGAGATGAAGAGTTCTTAAAGTGACAAGCCATTATATTATAGTCTTCATGGTCAAGATGATTCAAATAGAAATCATCATTCTCTCTGGAAATTACTAATATTTCAAATGCAGTTAAAGGTTTAAAAAGGAAGGACATATTCTCAGCTGGTGACTGCAAGAATTGTTATGGGACATAAATAAAACCAGACTGCTTATATTACTGGTAATAGGATAAGGGTTGCAGTCATGTGTGCCACAGCCTCTTGCCTCATATACAAATCGCTGAGTCCACAGAAATGAAAAGAGCACAAAACATGACACTGCCCACCATGTGCGACCTCTCAGCATGACTGCCCATATTGGGCACCACTGAAATCTGGGTGATCAGTCATGAGGATGTCTGCAGATTGGGATGGGTTTGAGAGTTAAATGGCAGCTACAACTTTGTCATCTCAAGATGTCATTCACCTCATTCCTTCCAAGCCCAACAGTTACAGGTTTCCCTCTGTATAATCCATAAATTACAGAAGCCTCTTGTAATCCTTTTAGATAATTCTTTTCCATTTCCACTTTCTTTTTTTTTTTTTAAGTACAAAGAGCAGAGTCTAAAGAGGGAAACTAAAGAGGGAAATTTAGTATGTTATGAATTCAGATCTGGGCTTCTTTAACAGACACAGGGCTACAGTCACCAGCAAAAGTCAGTGGCTCCTCTTTGTTATAGGAGGTAAAGGAAAAGACTATTTTAAATTCAATGCATCCTCATGATAGCACAGCAGAAAGTTATTAAATCTTATTTTTTAGAAGTCTGTCTAATTTAATCTTAAATGTTTCTATACCTGTTCATCTTCTTTTACTTACAACACAGAAACATCAATCAGTATATTAATTTTGCCTAAAGATGACACATTTTAATATTCCCTCCAGCAGCAGAAAACAACATAACTTAATTGTTAGCATTTATTCATGTATGGCTGCATTAAATGAGACACCACTGTAACTGGATATAAGAACCAGGACTTCAAAATTACTGTAATTTTATTTTCAAAATGAAGATACTATCTTTTACTAACTTACCATCAACAGCTACTTGAATCTTTTGACTTGCAGCTATGGTCCCATTTCCACGGACATTGACTTTTACAATGTAATTGCCCTCATCACTGAGATGCAATGGATTAATCCTCAAAGATGCATTTGGTGGTATAAGGGTAAACTTGTCCTGGTATTCCAAGTCTGGAACTACTCTTTGATTTACAGAGCCAAGCACGTATTTTGGATTGCTTTGAGACCTCTCAAAAAGCCAAATTATCTGGATTTCAGAAGCTGTAGCATTGAAATTGTAGTCAACAGAAAGATGAAGTGGTTGCCCCTCGATACCATGGATGGTATGAGATGGTACAGTCAATTTTAAGGCAGAACAAATCCCTGCATAAAAATGAAATAACAAACAAATAAACAAACCAAAAACACAAATGGAAACCCCAGAAAACTCAAATGAGAAATTCTCACAGTGAAAAAACTTTCAAGGCTAAAACATACATTATTTGCATGGTTATAACTCAGATTTTAAGTACAAAAGGGGCAAGAGCTCACTGACCTTGGTGAAGCTGGGTGTAACTACAGAGCTCTAGTCTCAAATCATACAAAAAGCCAAAGGAAGGATATTTTATGTTGAAATTTTGACAAAAATGAGATAACCTACATTTATCTTAATGTATAAATATCTTCCCTTTAAAATATTTTGTATATCTAGGTCTTACACTGTCTAACAGTCTTGGATTGTAAACTCAGTTTTAGGATTTTTTCTGGGTTGGTTCAGCTATAGAGGAGCTTCTTAGGTGCTCTGCCAATTATACTGAGAAACTGACTGAAAATCTGGCAAGCAGAACTTTCATGAATTCTGACTAAAATTACATATAATTATTGTTGCTGATTGCTCTGTACCTGTAAGACTAAATTCAAGAAACAATACAAAGCTTGCAAAAGTCAAGTATTCCAGTCTTAGGACATTGGCAGAATTAACCCTTGTTGTTGATATGCACAAAAGTGAAATTTTCAGCCACATGATTAATGCTGTTTTCCAAGAATTCTGTCTCTGTTACAGTGCAAAAAGGCCATTCCTCAGTTAATCATTGTCTTTCCCATACATTTTTAAAAACAATTTTTCCTTGTGCTGGCCTAAGACATATTTATAGAACACTAAGGAAAAGATAAAGCTTTAGTCTTGGGACTAAGTGACTGATTTTTCACATTAATTTTTCTACAGCACTCATGAGAACAGCAATGATGTAAAGAATTGACATTAATGAATTGATCTCACTACACCATTTAAACTGATAGGACTTTAGAGATGAAGAATTTAAGCCCAGAAAAAATTAACAGCAAAAAATGCAGACTCATTTTGGATGATCAATTTGAAATATTAAGGACACAATTTTTCAAAATACATATAAAAACATTTTAGTATGTTCAAGATGCAACTCCAATTGACTCTAATTGCAGGTTTGGTTGCTCAGATTTGTGCTCAATACCGCTGAAAAGTATGTTGCAAGTGCTAAAAAACCCTAGGAAAAAAGCAACCTCTTATAAGCAAGACATGTAAACACTGTGATTTAAGTAATCTATCTGCTACTACATAAAGAACACAGTGGAGACTGAGAATGCACTGCCCAGGACAACACACAATGCTTTCACCATGCACCATCTATTCTTTCCCTGCTAATGATCATTTTTGGTTGGACCTGATGATCCCTGAGGTCCCTCAAACCTGAGATTCTGTGATTCTTGACATGCTTCCAAATACCTGTAATGAAAAAGTAGCTTCCCAGCTGATGTACATGGAATGCATTTCTACCTGGAAAGAGCTGGGTGGATAGGGAAGGGCAGAAGGAGCAATGTATGAAAAATACGTCACTGTGCCCATTAATACAATGCAGAGGCAACTTTGTTTCTTACATTTCCTACTTTCATATCATTATTCTTTATGATGGAAATTGTTAAAGGTTCATTTATGTTTAATCTCCTAGGTTACTTGACAGAAAAAAAATCAATTCAGTAGAATAATATGGTATCTGTACATGTCTTTTGGGTTAGAATCATTAAATTTCAGTGCACAGCTGTTTCAGTGCACGAGTTAATGGCAGAGCAAACTTGTTGGTGATGAGGGTGGGGACTCAAAAAGGGACTGATGGTTACAGATACAGCAGTAATGCCAGTAATTAATGTCATAGGTACTCTGGAATGGCATCCAAAGTAGTACAGCAGAGATGGAGTGTGAGTTGACTGGATCATGGGTAGCCAGCAGTGCTGTACAGCATCTACCCCAAAGAAAGTAATTTTGTGGCTGGCTTCCCTTTTCATAAAGCTGAGCAATATTACACTCAGCTAAAGACAGCTCACAGAATTTCTGAGGGCATGGCAGGGAAGCCAAAGGAAAATGCTGCAGAATACTAACAGAGAAATACACAAAAAGACAGTGAAATCCTTTGACAGAAGGCCTGGCAAGCCCCCATTAATGGGGGCTAAGGATGAAGCAGGCAGAGGGCTTCAGGCTGCGTGGGCTTTAATTTGCAAAGGACTGGCTGGGGTAGAGCTGAGATATGAAAACAGGGTAAAAAAAAGAGGAAGAGTGTAGAAAAAATGTGGAATGGCTTAAGTGGAGGATACATAGGACAGAGATATTTACATGCTTAACTGTCTAGATGAAAAACCTAAAATCGATGACGCACATCAAATTGAAGCCTGCTCCCCTACCCCTTTTAAACAGTATTTTTAACCTCTTGCTCTTGCAATTTTCTAACATGGCATAACTCTTCAAGGCTTGCTAGACTCTGGATAACAGGACGTTAAGTATTTTGTTGGTTATTCTAACACTGCTCAGACGTTAATATGCTCCCTGGCAACATTACAGTACAAATCAGATTTAAACTGCTGTTGTCCACTTGAAAAAGAGAGAAAGAGAGTAACTCCTCAGTAGAATCCTCCATTTAATATTTAATACTGGAGATCTATTTCATATAAGCTACCAATTTTATAACCACCCACTTCAATTTTTAGATCAACTGGAATAAAGTCAAAAACATCTCTCAAACACAGAGAGATCTGTAAAAGATCTATCCATATACTTATTCTTTATGTATGATGCTGTTCAATTGTTGGGTTTATTTAGTTGTCAATAGGTGATTGTGCTGTTGGACAATATGCCAGTAACAGAAGCAGTGCAATCATAAAATATGGAAAACAAATAATATTTCTCACAGATCTGTTTCTAAGCAGGTTTTGTGAACAACAGGGTAACTGGGACCGCCAGTATAGAAGGTAACAGCATAATAGAGTAATGAAAAGAGAATCAGGGCTGGAAAACTTACTTCCTTTGCAACTAAAAATTGTTGGAATAGAAACTGCAAATTAACTTTGTTCCACTTGATTGAAAATAGGCTCTGTGTTATGTCTCAGAAACACATTTTGATCTGCAATTAAGGGAATTCTTTTAGCTAGGACCAGAGGTGGTGAGGGCAAAAACCCCATTTTCCCCTCAGTCCTTCCTGGCATAGCTTTAGATAACTCCAGTTCTTGTTGCTCTCTCTAGCTTTGCTGGGGTGATTCTGTGGGGTGCCTGGGGCAAGTTATTAGATAATGGTGTTCTGTCAAAGGCAAGGGTTTTACAGAAGCAGTGGTGGAAGTATTCTGGTTTTAGCAGAACCCATGTCTTCTGCAGTCTGAAATATTCTTTATTGAGAGGGTTATCGTCTTCCCCAAAACTGTTGTCAGGCATTGGAGTGTAGACGTGTAGATGTGTAGACATGGTTCTCAGGAACATGCTTTAACGGTGGAACTGCCAGTGTTAGGTTTATGGCTGGACTTGATGCTCTTTAGGGTCTTCCCCAGCCTAGAGGGTTCTACGATTCACTTGTATTTGACTCATTTTGATTTTTAATTTGAACTGGAGACTGTTATGACTAATCCTTGAATTTATGTTAATAGCAAAATCAAGCCAATGTGTCCAACTAAATTCATATTTATCAGGCTCAAATTCCATAAAATTTAAGCCTATCCCTACAGTTTTACAAACATAATATACTTTTTTTCCAAGATGATGGAATTCCAAAACCTAATTTTTGTATAATGACCATAGGGGCTGTACCACGACGACCTCCATTTGGAGCTCAGTGATCTGTGCTTTGCTTCCATCTCACTTTGCTATCACCAGTATTAGCAAGCACAACAGAATTGTTGTTGACATAAAACAAGGGCTTCGGTTTTAGTTTAAATAAAAAACTATGACATAACTTTTGAGTTTATGGCATAAACTGAAACCTGCCTAGCGAGATTTTAGCATTCTCTGAATTTAACACGCACATCTCCTTGTTAAAGTGAGTTTGGATTCTCAGCTGCTTTTCACCAGAGTGTACATTTAGCCCTTCAGCTCTCCTGAACTTTGTGCAAAATGTCACTAGATTAGTGAAGTATTTTTTCCCTTTTCACAAGTATGTTCATTTATGGAAAAAAATGCCAAAAAACAACCAAACAAGCCAGATGCAATGGTCCAGGAAAGCTGCAATTTCTATATGCTCATTTATATAATAGAAAACTTGGGAATATTCTTTCCAGAACTGGGATTTTTGCCCGAGAAAAAGTTCCACTGAGCTTTGTTACAGGACTTAATTTTATTTGCTGAGGTCAGTGCCTTTGTGTCATGTTTCCAATGCACCTGATTCTCATCATGATTTGACGTATGGGCAGCACGTTCCCCTTACTAGAAAATGTGTAAATCTGGGTAAGGATGTAAGACTTCCTGGTGAATAAACCTGTACTCTAAAGCACTCTGCTTGCATGACAACAACTCTTGTAGGAATTTGAGGGAAAACATCCAATGAAGTGGTAAAGTAGATAAAGCACAAAGTCACTGTTTTTTATTAACCAAATATTTTTCATTTGTAAAGAAGAGATCCAATAATCGTCATATAAACCATCAATCATGAAGCCAAAAGTCTTGAAAAAGTATTAAGCTCAAAATCAAGGAAAAACTAAGTGACTCTATAATAAGCTAGAACTGTGAGGTTCACAAAGAAGATAGAAGTTGTTCCTATACATGAATGATTAGAGGGTGCACTACATTTGTAGTATTATATATTTCCTCTGTTGACATTTACAAAAACAATTAAAGATAGAAAAAGGTAATTACAGTAGTTTGTAGAAATAAGTTTATCTAATATTTGATCACGGGATATTTCTGTCAAAGTACATAGAATATCTGTTTTCTATCCATTGCATGGATAACAAATGCACACTTACTAAAACTACACCCAGACACCAAACAAATGCACTATTAATGGGGAGATATTCTTCAGTTGACTAAAAGCCTAATTTAGTTTCAATACCAATTACATTTAGATATTATATATAAATTAATTAATCATAAAGAAGTGAAAAATAATGTATCAGTGCTGTCTCAATAAATTTTTAAAGAAGTGTGTAACAGCTTCTGTTAATCTTTGGTTCAGAACCTGCCCAGCCTTACTTGTTAAAAAGAATGCACAATGTATATGCTACTCAATAAAATGTAATTGCATGTATTTAATCAATACCCATGTTTTACATGTAGATTATGTATATTTAATCAATGTCAAGTTTTACATAGAGATTATGCATAGCATTCATTTTTGTTCAGCTGCTAAAACTTTAGCTTCACTCATAAAACAAGGTGCCACTATCTGATGAAAAGCTTTTAAGCTACCTTCCTGAAATCAAACACCTTACAATACAACAGAAATATCTTTAAATTTATAAAGATGTATCTTATAGAATCAATTCACATTTCCACAATGACAAATATAATTCATATTGTATCTTACCTACAAGCAGAAAATATATTTTGCACTGTAAGTCCCAAAAGAAGTTGGCTAAAGGGCTCCATGAAAGCATCCTGTCTCACACAAATGCCACCTTCTCAGCACTAAGCCAGGGCTTGGACCTGCAGCTGCTGGTTTATTTGCTAGGGAAATCAGCAATGAGTTAACAGGTCCTATCCTGTCCCCTGCCTTATGTGATTTGAATATGTGTATACAAAGAACAAAGGGAGTGGAGCACCTGTTAGATGAGGACCCATCTTCATTGCCTCTGACTTTATCATAACCCTTCCCTGGCAGTCACAGCAAATATGACACAGAACGTAATAAATGGGGCACACAATACAAAGTACATTTAATTAATAGAAGTAAGTAAACGCACCAAGTGAACAGGCTATGCAGTTGTTAACTTCCTTTAGTTACAGTTTCATAAAAAATACTGCAATGCTACATGCTTATTTCAAACTAAAATCAGTATTCAGAATATTTTTTCAGAACTTTTCTAATGACAGCCTCTCATTTTCTGTTACAAAAAAAATTAAACAGTTGTGAAAGAGCCTTATTTTTTTTCTTAGCACTTTCAAGCCTGTAAATTTTCTCTATTTTTAGCATAAACATAAATATAACTCAGCAAAGAATTAATTCCCTTTCTTTAAACAACATGTGATGTCAAGTGCCTCTGACAGTGCCTTTTGAAATGAAAATCCTATGGCTAGAGTGGACAGCTTACTACTGATTAACTGCTGATTATTGTTTCTTGTCCATTAACTTACATCAGTTCAAACTGGATTTTGTCCAAAGCTGTCACTCACTATACAAATCAACAGCAAACTGGACAAACCCTCCCAGACCTTTGCAGTAACAGTTTGCAACAGCAAATATTAGCAGTGACAGAGATGGTTTATCCATATAAAACTACACAATATTTTTCACTAAACAGCACTTAGGCAGATTATTATGGATTAACAAATATTAGGCTAGACTGTATCTTGCTTTGTGCACGAGCAACTGGCAGGAAGGAATTGCCCCCTCTCGTGTGCTAGGAGCAGGGATCCAGCAAGGTGCTAAGCCCCCATCAGAAGGGCTGAACAGTCAATTTTTACCTTAGTTAAAGAGAGGTGAAAACACCCAATTGCTTCCAGGTCCAATATAAGAAACACAAGGGTTATTCCAGCAGAAGAGTTAATAAAGCAGAAGTACAGTGGTCCCATCAGAATCACCACCCAACATATGTCAGAAGATGAAGAGGGTATTACACATATTCCCAAAAGCTTTCTGGCTCCATTGTTCTGCCCACCTGAATGCTGTTGTTTATAACCTGCTTAATCCACCTAACTGTAGGCTTGATATATCAAATTGCAACCTTTCATAAAACCTAGGTTAGAAATTATTAGCTACTTGGTTTCACCATATAATAAAATATTGGTCATAGGTTCTAACTAAGTTCTAACTGAAATGATGGGACATTTAGCATTGGAATAAAACCCGTGTTGGCACTTCAAATGCCCCATAGGTGTAAAGAAAATAATAATAAAAAAAGGAACAGATTAGCAGTCACGTTTTTCAATTGTGTCCTGTCATTTCCAGCATTTTAATATATTCTTGATTTCATTAATATACTGTACGTTTTTACACGAACTCATGCAAATGTCATGCATGTGACAAGGAGATTTTGTTCTGTAGAACTGTAGCTTGTACTAGTTGTTAAATGGCATTTAGACTTAATACAAATCAAACCTCCTTTTGAATAGAAGCAACTACATTAAAGCAACACAATTTGCAGCACCAACCTTCCGCAAATTTTAGTTATTTTATTAATGAGAAATAACTTTGTCATGTGCTAAACTTGTTAGAGGTTTTCCACAAAACAATGACATGATATTCCCAATGGTAGCCAGAAGAAATGAACTCCTGCTAAAGAAAGCAGGGAGGGACCATGGCTGCTGACCCTCCCTTTGTCAGCGTGTCGTTTCAAAGACACCTGCTCTTACCTGCCCTGCCCTGCAACAACACAGCGGCAGCTGGGGCGCTGGGTAACGGCGGGATCAGGAAACAACCAGAGCTGACCTACGTGCACTCGAGAAGGAAAAAAACCCTTTTTCTATAGGTACAACCATGCCACCGTGGATGTGCCGGTACTCTCACCGTCGAACGCTGTCTCCGCTTAAGCAGAGACTGTAGGATAAATTCCTTCTGTTATAAATTTACTCACCACAATAGGATAGGTCAATCAAAAAGGCAATTTATTAATTCGTTGATAAGGAACGGGCAAACAGTGCTGGGGACGCGGGGAATTCACGCTCCATCAACACGTCCGTCCTACCCCTGGTCACTGCCCCTTTTATAGGCAGTTTCTGGTGGGGTCGTGTCGTGCTTACTCTGCTGGGCTACAAGCCCGAGCAAACCTGAACACGTTGGCTACCACTCAAGCAGCAGTGGCTACAAGCCCCCACCACGTCTGGACAAGGCTTAAACATGTTTTCAGGTTACACTCTTAGCAAGCAAGTAACAGCAGTAACAAGTTTGTTCGTGTTCCCGCGTTTTCTTTTTATATAAAAAGTGGATACAATTCATAATTATAGTGACAAAATGTGACAATTGATAAAGAATTCGTGTTAATCACACAAGTTTGTATAAACCAGAATACCAAGCTCTGAAGTGAAGCATGGACACTAGATAAAGGAAATTATATGATAAAATCATTCTATTAAAAATCATCTTGTTATGTTATAATATGNAAACAAAAAGCCAACAATTCACAGTGAAGTGATTAAAAAAAATATAATGAAATGGTTATTTTTTTCCTGTGTCTCATGTCCATGCTTTACTTTGGATTCAGTATTCTTGTTTATATTGATCCCATGGTGTATTTCCATAATGAAACGAATCACTATGTAACATCTCACATTTCTTGTCTTGTGCTGATACAAAGTAGATTTTAAAACCTATCTGGTGGGTTTTGGCGTGTGTGTGTCCTTTTTTTTTTTTTTAAGTTGCTATCAATACAACTAAATAGAGTGACACAAGCCTGTTTTGGCGACACAAAACTACACCCATCACCCGCGAACAGGCCAGGCGCGCTCTGCGCGTAACACACGAAATAACCCGAGACAACCGGGAAATTCTCCTCGTCTGCGTGTACGCTCTAGCTTGTCTCCATAAACAGAACCCCGTTCTGCCTCCTCAGCTCACCGCTTACCAATTCGACACAGGCGAACCTCCAAGCTCAGACACCACCTCCCAAGCCCGCCCTGCCGGCCGCGCTGCCGGGACTTGTAGTGAGGCGGGGGGCCCGGAACTACCGCTCCCAGGGAGCCGCGCGCGGGCGCAGTCAGGTGGCGCCCAACATGGCTGCGCCGTGCCCCGGCGCATCGCGCGGCCGCTGAGCGCACTCGGGGCGGCGGCGGCGGCGGCGGGGCCATCATGCAGAAGATCAAGTCGCTGATGACCCGCCAGGTGAGCGGCTCTTCTCGGGGGGCGGCGGGGTGCAGCCGCAGCCGGCCCGGGCTCTCCTCAGGGCCGCTGTGCCCGGGCACTCCGGGGAGCCGCTGGTGCGCGGACATCGCCCTCTGCCCTGCCTAGGAGGGAAGGCTTGGGGCGTGTGAGCTCTCGCTGCACACGCATCCACCTTGTTTTTCTCTTTACGCCGAGAAATGGCAGCGTGCGCAGGTGCCAACGCGTAGCCCATGTCACAACAGAGAAATCGCTGTTGAAGATGACAGGGCAGGCCTGTGTCAGTTCGATTTTTTGACATAAAATTTTGAGCGCTGGGCTGTGGTTCCGTAACATGGCTTTGTCTGGCAGCAAATGCTTTTGGTCCAAAGGGAGGCGAGGCTGAAGAGGTGCCGGGGACATACTTGGGTGGGCACATAGTGGGTGTGTGCCAGAGCACTCGGTGTGTGTCTGTCACCAGGATTCTGTAGACACTCACTGCTGTGTGCCACCTGGACCGGTTGTCACCAGGATTCTGTAGACCTAAGCCTACATTTAGACCAATCTTTCTAAGGTTGAGAGTCCTTTTAATGAAATGTATCAGCAGAACATTCCAGATACTCACATATATAAGATACCCCTGAAAAGAAGCCTGTTTATCTGTGTCTAATTGGAGAACTTAAAAAAAAAATCACTTGTGTCGCCCACATCAGATATTCTAGATAGTTATAAAAAATCATGGGAAAGTCAGAAACATTTTTTTCCCCTAAAACTATGCCCTCAGAGTTGTGATCCTTATGCAGGAGACAGGGCTTAAAAGTGAACACTTATGTGAAAGTGGAATTGCCAAAATAATGTTCAGTTCCGCTTCAGTAGAGGGGTACATGATTCATTTTCAGCTTGACTAGGAGGAGTGCTGGGAAGCCTGCCCAGAGTGGAGATGATGTTTTCTGCAAATGATACAACTTAGACAATTTTCAGTCATTCGGAAGATTAGGTTCCATTTACCATTTGATAAGTGAAACCTTTTATTTCTTCTGGAAATAAGTCACTAGAACTGCATATTTTTGAGAGGACTTGGGGAAGGTTTTGTGTGAAGTATGAGAAACTGCAGCAGCTACTTTGCTTACTTTGAATTTGTGATGCGTAGAGGTGAGTCACCTTTGATGGTGACAGCTGCAGAAGGAGGATGTTTTGAAGTGATGTGCAGCAAAATCTGAGAATCAAAACCAAAATGGAGAAGTTCTGCATCCTGGGAAGATGAAACAGTTGTAAAATGTAGTAGTTACCACTGAAGTGATTTACAACACTTTGTCAGTTTCAAAGAATAAATACAAACTGTATCACCATAACCTAAAATAGTACTTGCATAGGTCCTTTTAGAAGTATAGGTACCCAGGGACAGAAAGGGACTTGGAAAAAATACTGTTAACATCAGTCACAAGAGCAGGAAGGAAGTCTGCCTGATACCTGAAGTCTGAAGGGAAGCTGGAGTCAGAACCATATCTGAGACTTGAGTGTGTAGATTCATTTCTGCCTAGGGAGCTGGCAGAAAATATGCTAAGCAGTCTGTTGTGTGGCATTCCTGCATGAAATGATGAGGTGCTGTTTCAGGTTGTCAGGAGAAGTTGTGGATGCCCCCTCCCTGGAAGTGCTCAAGGCCAGTTTGGATGGGCCCTGGGCAACCTGATCTAGTGGAAGGTGTCCCTGCTCATGGCAGGGCTTGGAGCTACATGACACTTAGATTCCTTACATTGTTTTTAGATTGCTTCTGACCCAAACCTTTCTGTGAAAATTGTGAATGTGTTTGATATTCAACGAACATACATGCTATTTATGTGGTTATATGTGTTTTAAGGAGTAATAATTATATAAAGAAGCTGATGTGGATTATGCAACCTTTTCAGTTCGGTCACACATAGGGAAAGCCGGTCCTGGTAGTGGAATTTGGTAAGTAGAAAAACATGCCATCAAGCAGAAATAATCTTGCTATAGACTAAGTGGCATCTAACTTAGGCTCAGGTATTTGATTCCATTAAGTTAGTGGAACAAAGTATGCTATGTCTTTTTGACACATGCTCATTCTAAAATTTAAGGGAATGTCTGGACATTGACAGGTGCATGTGAGTGAGTTTTATAAAGAAAATGTTAGTGAACTGTACTGAAAAGGTACATATTGCAGCATAAAACTGGAAATGCTTAGATGTTTGAGGAGCATAATTTATATACCAATGGTCTTGTTTAAATGTTTCTAGAACGAGGTCTTAGCCTTCCAGCTACATGTCAGAGTATTTATTAAGGGATCTGTAGATATCTATTCAACATCAGGTAAGACTTGATTGCAGGACACATAAAGGAATTAAACTTAACTGATTATTAAAATTATTTTAAAGGGTCTAAGAAGTCCTCAGGAGAGTGTTAATGACCTCAGTCCTATTGAAAGCTTTCGGATTCCTACTAAGGTATGATACAATGTCCCTTTCCTCCCACTCCCTTTGTTTTTAGTTTTTCATTTTATAGTTAAATGACATTTGTGTCCTTTTTTTCCCCTTAACACCCAGTTTGCTGTTGTTCTTTTTTTCAGTTTTATTTCTTGCTGGAAATCTTTTTGAGTGTTTTAATGAACTAGTTAAGAGCTGTGAGACAAATCAGTTCACCAACGCCAAATGAACTTGCATGAAATTTTTTTTCTTGAAACTTTTCTGTTGTCGCTGGATGCTGATCTTAATATTATTTAGGTTTCTTGCTGGCATGAATTAAAAAAAAAAGAAGGAAAAAGAAAAATGCCTTTTTTAGTTTTAATTTGGAAAGTAGATGCTGTGTGGATGGCCTGTATAGTTATAGTCTTAACATTTAGTTTCTTCATGGTTTTGGTGCTGTAAGTATATTTTGTAATTTCATAGTTTTAATCTTTAGCATATATAATTAACTTCATGTTCTACTTTAAAAGTTATATCTTTATAATAGCAATAGTTCTTGGTAGTTTTTGGGTCTCACTATTTAAATGAAGCCAGCTCACTGTCATCTGAGTGATCATCAAGTCATGCTGAGTGATCTGTGTATGAAGGAAAAATTGTCACAATAATTGAGTGTTCCTTATACCCTGCTGATCTGAGAGGAGGATTCACAAGACTTCTGTGGTTGTTGTCTGTTATTTTCTATGAATTTGGTCTTGCCTTTAACCAATAAGATACTTAAATTGCTGACTTGAATTTAGGTGACCTATTTTACAAAAGTTAAAAAATCAAACCAAAAGATTCCTTGTGGTTTTTTTGTCTCTGTATAAATATTACGTAATATGTTGCTTGTGCTGATGCAGATCAGAAAACTAGCATTGCTGTACATTTAAAAATCAAGTAAGAGTCTCTGAATTGGTACATCATACTTTGTTAAAGAGTGGCCAATATACTGATATCAAATAGCAGAAGCATTCAGTTGCAGCAATGTTGAAAAAACTGTCACATCTCCATGGCATAGATTTCACAACTGCAGATTCCTGCCACTCCCTGAGCAACCAGTTTCAATCTGTCTTTTTTCCAAGTTGGCTCTCCAGCTAAAAGTAGATGTAGGGTATCTTGGCTGGATTTCCATTCTGTAATGGTTTGATGTTATATGTCTGATAAGTCTACACTATGTAGCAGTAACTGTTTTTATTTATCTCTTGAATCATGGAAGTCTTAAGCTGTTTTGATGACAGAATGTTTATGATGCTGCACTTTCTTCATCACACTTCCACATTCAAATTGGTATCTCCAGACTGATTTAGGGCAAATATTACTGAAAACTTCAAAAGCTGCATTAAAGCTATACAGAAGCATACAGAATAAAAGGCTGCAGGGTCAGCATGAATTAGGGCCAGTATGAATTCCTGGAAAAAGCACAAGCCATTGGTTAGCCAAGCTTAGGTACAAACCCATGCTTTTTGAGATGAGGGATTATCACACTGCTTTGGAGGTCAAATCAGAAATATGGAGGACAGGAAGAAGAGTATGCTGACATTCCATCCCCTGAGGGCAAAACCAGCAAAATTCTTTTGGGTCTTGATATCTGAAAGTTGTAGATTTGCTGACTGTTTGCTGACTGGCGAGCATGATGAGGTGATGACAGTACTCCTCAATTTTTTATTTTTAGGCAATGAAATTGTTAGTGTATTCACTCATGTTAACTAGTACTCCAATAAGTTCTGCTACTATTTTGAAAAATTGCAATTTTTTATCGTATGAAAGCAAATGACTAGCAAACTTGCTTCACTCATTGTTAATGCAGACTCATGCAGCCAACTCACTCACATAGGGAAGTATCTCAGTAGGAAGTAAGTGTATAGTAGTTTGAGTCTATGATAAAGTCTGTAGAAAAGCTAAATCTGAACTGCAAGGCTGGATATAAAAGGTTGCCCAGAGAAGTTGTGGATGCCCCATCCCTGACAGTGTTCAAGGCCAGCTTGGATGGAGCTCTGAGCAACCTGGTCTAGTGAAAGGTGTCCATGACAGGAGAGTTGGAACTAGATGATCTGCAAGATCCCTTCCATGATTCTCTGATGATTCTCTGATATCTAGGAGAGAAAGTTGTCTCTGGAAGGACATAATGTCTATTTTGACTGAGATACCTTCATTGGCATGCCCTGCTTATCCAAGGAAATTAATTCTTTTTGAACCTTTCTGTTTTTGTTTCCCAAGCTGATAACAGTTTTGTTTAGCAGATTCTGTCACAAAGGGCTGAGGAAGGTATTTTGCATGCTTGAATTCAAATATGTTGCGTTAATGGTGAGTTGACTTTGAATTAGGTTGTGTTTATTTTGATGATAATCATATGCAATATATGAATATTATTTGACTTTGTAGCTTATCATGGTAAATAACACTGAGGCTTTTTAAAAAATGTTTTTCCTATAGATATAGGAATGTGAGTTTCTATTTCTCCAGCAGTACCTGAGTGCTTTTCAGGAGTGCATTAAGTAGTAGTGTGGCTAAGATGTGTTCTATGGATAAGCTTTCTTGTTCTCTCCATAAGGAGAGTTGTTTTCAAAGTGTAATGTTTTGTTTTGGTAGAGTGGGAGCTTTTTAGTAAGTAATCTCTATATAAGTAAGCTCTCATACTGGACAAGGAAAGATCAAAAGGAGGTTCTGGGCATTTTGTCTGCAAGATAGGGAATACCACAAACTTCTCTGTGGTACTGCCTTCCCTAGCTGGGGAAGGGGGAGAGAGGGGCAAGGAGGAAAAGCAAAGTAGATTTATAGATATAGTTATACATTGTATTTTATGATATTACAGACATTAATTGTTATATAAAATACATAGAGATATATTAGATTGTTATATAAAATATATATATAGTTGCATAATATATGTATGTTGTTGTATGAAATATATACTGTTACATTAGAGTATAATACAGTATAATATATTCTAATACATACATTAGATCAGGTACTAGATAAGTGTTCTTCACCCCAGGGTGGTTGAGCACTGGGACAGGTCTCAGAGAAGTGGTCACAGCACCAGTCTGACAGAGTTCGAGAAACATTTGGACAATGCTCTCAGGCACATGATGGGACTTTCTGGGATGGTCCTGTGCAGGGCCAGGAGTTGGACTTGATGATCCTTGTGGGTCCCTTCAAACTCTGTATTCTGTGATCATAAGACGAACATAATCTCTAAATATATTTTTGTATATAAATAAAATTCAAAGATTGTGTTTGCATGGGTATATACAGATACCAGTATAAATGCTTTAATACTTCTTTTACTTTGCAGTGGTGCAGTGTTGCAGTTATACCTGCTAATTGAATCTGTTGAGCACAGCCCTCATCCTGGTATTTAGGATTAGCTTTTAGCACCGGTGTTATCCATGTCTGAATGGAGGGATATAAATCAGCAGCATATTCATTGGTGTGTTTTTGGCTTATGATAGAAAGGGAGGTTGTGTCCAAATGAGTATAGCACAGACCTGGGCCCTGGTAATCTCTGGATAAAAGTGCAGAGGCTGTTGCTGAACTTCAGCTTTTAACTAGATTAGAAACTGTTTAGAATTATTTTTTCTCTGAGTAGTATCAGTTTGCTTTTTTCAATGTCTTCACTTCCCAGTCTTTTAGGTGATTGTGACTGGAATGCAGAGGGTGTTTGTTTCTACTCCTTACCAGTAATGCTTCATTCAACAGAGCAATATTGGTTTTCCTGCTACAGGCAACATAGCATACAAGGAGTGGGAGTGTGATGCACTGGGAAATAGCTGGGTAGGAATCTAGAACTTGCTTAACTGCATTTCAGATGAGTCTGCAATGAGATGACTCTTCTGAAATACATGTCAAGGAATTGCCACAGGCTTCCAGACTGTAAACTCCTATTTCCATAGAACAGAAAGACAAAATGATGAGAGATGTGTGTGGATGTGAGCACTGTGTTTTATTTAGCAATGGCTTCTTCAAGTATGCAAAGCTGTCAGACTTCTTTTTCCTTCTTTCTTTTCCTTCCCAGATGGTGTCTTTCACTGATCTATTTGGGCAGCATAATGAGAGAGGCCTGCTGATGAAGGTTACTAATGGTAACCTGACAGGATAAATTGTTTTTCCATGAAAGTATGATCCCAAAGTACTGGGGGAAAAAAAAAGTGCAATTGGCACTACAAGTGACACGAGTTTTAGGTAGGAGGTGAAGCCCCTTGCTGAATAAAACTTTGGAAGAATGAGTAGCCTGTGAAAAAGTGTCTTAGCAGGCTGTGTTGGCCCATTATTGATTGGAGAGTTCCTACTGCTGAACATGTGTGTTAACCTGGACAGGTAGATTGAAGAGAATATTGTGGGGTCCACCTTGCCAATATGCTCTCTTCCTGGCCTCCTAGGTATATAATTGATTCAGTTTAGCAGTGGCAAAGTTCTCTGCAAGGGTATTACCGTGAGATTCCTGCTGTTGCAATTTTTGACAGGTTTTTCTATTCAGAATAGCACTTGGAATTGCTGAATTACGTAAAATGCAAAATGTTAAATGTGTTTTAATGCTGACTCTTTTTTTTCTTTTTGAGGAAGATAATTATATGGCAATAGCTAGACTGGTTTTGAGGTGGAAAAATATCTTGAGGGATTTAATAGAGCTTCTCTCTTTGCTTCTACTAAATGTGTGAGTACCAAGCCCACAGAGCTAAGCCAGCCATTTGCCAAGATCCCTGAAACTATGGGCTTATTTCTGTATAGTAAAATTGTGTATCTCATTGAAAGGATGAGGAAGATGGAATATCAGCAAATAAACTTTAGCTGGGGATGGTTGCCTCCTTTAGTGGTGAGTGAATGAATTTGCCTTCACTATGTTGGTTTCTTCAGACTACTGGAGTGTGATGTGCTGGAAGCTGCACATTATCATGACAGGAAGTCTGGTGTCAGATAATGTAATTTATGTAGGAGCTAAAGTTTATCATGGAGAGTTGTTTTAAAAAGACTGCTTTTCTACAAAAAATGAACAAGGTGAAGAAAAAATTTATCATTTAATAAATATTTTCCTGGGTAGTGTTTTGGCAAGAAGCACTCAGATGAGTGATCTTTCTGAGACAGGATAAAATGTTTTTTTAGCAGTTTTCCTAGGCACTCCAACATCAAATCCAGAATATGTGTCCATAATGGCTTTCTTAAGGGCCAGTATTAGTTGGAATGTCCAGCGCAGCAGAGGAAGAGGAGGTTCAGGCTGTGTCCTTGGTTTCCTTCAACCACCAGAAGCATCTGAGTTGTTGGGGAGACCTTCCAGAGGAGGTTGTGACAGCAAGGAGGGGGATGCTTGTCTCTGCAATGTTATCTTCCAGAAAGCTGACAGCACATCTCTGCTTAAATCACTGTGCTAAAATCTGAGAGCTGTTAATCTTGTGCAAAGAAGGCAGATCTGTTCTGGTTTTACCTGTAGAAATCAAGTGTTCAGTGGCATGACTTTTATTTCAGTGAATGTAAGGGCTGAGCTGAAAAGTTACGCATTTGTAGTGACACTGCCTACCTGTCATTTACAAAGAGGGTTCTTCTGTTTTAAATAAATTCAGGTGTTACTTGTTTTGTTTTGTGCAGTTTTTTTCTCCTTCTGGAGAAATAGTCTGCCAGTTTATTTTTAGTTTATTATGATAATTTCTAAAGTTAAGGAGCAAAAAACTGGACTCAACATGCACTTGGTGCTGTAAGTGTATTGATGAAAAAATATTTAAGTGGGCTGCAACGTTGAGGTCTACACTATGTGTTTTGGAATGTTTTGAATGTCTTTCTCTCCTTAATAGGAAGTACAAGCCACAGTGTACTGATCTTTCTGTATTTTGACATTGCTTCTTGTGCTAATGTTGGAAGTGGCTTTTGAAAGATAAAATTTGTTTTGTTAAAATGTTGTTCTTCCTAGGATGGATTATTAGATTATGGAAGTCCTTTTTTGTTTTGTGCAGGAGGAGCTCAGAGAACTACATGAAGAACCAGCTGATCCTCAGGCACAACAGGAAATAATTAACAGCATTGAAGAAGTTTATTTTTCCAATGACTCCTTTGATATTGTGAAGTATGAGTTAGAGGTAAGCTGTCATCTTAAAAGAAAAAATGGTAACATAACGTAACAAAAGATGAAGACCGAAAGTATGCTTGTTTCAATGTTTCTTAGATCTTTCATTATACAACATTGTACTCCCCTACATCTTGAAGTTGTGTGGAGCTTCTAACATAGAGTATTGGTGCATATGTATAGTATATAGTCTCTTTTTTTAATGTGGTGGAATGTGCTAAGAGGCATTTCGTAATTTAAACTGTAGTGAAAAAGTCAAGATAGCTGCGGAAACAAATCCGTTCTATATTTTGTGTGGTTTTTTTGCAAAGTGACTGAAACAATAATTTCTGTGATTGGGTGGTTGTGTGTATACATATGTGCTGTAAAATAAAGTAACTTTGAGGTAATTATAATATTATATGAGGCAATTATCATATGTTGTATATCAACACTAATTGAATTCAGTATCCATCAGTTGAAAAAAATGGATTAATTCTGCAGATTAGATTATAGAAGCCTTAATTACAGAAGCATTAAAGAAACATAAGAATGTTTCTTTAATGAAACTGATTGCCTAGCTAATACTATGTGTGAGTTAAGTCTTTAATTTCTCACTGATATAAATTTATTATTTAAATGCAGAGGCTTCCTCCAGTACTTAGTCTTCAGGAACTGGAAGAGTACAGAGACAAACTAAAACAACAGCAAGCTGCTGTAAGTAAAGTTTTTTTCCTCTGTACCCTTACACAACTTGTTGTCTTGTCTATAAGTCTAGCAAGAAGTGTAACTGAAAAAGATTTAATTTCTTAACACATCAGATACTAAGTATTTTTTTTAATATCATGATGTGCACCTTTATAGTGGAAAATCATCACTAAATCATAATCATATGAAATCATGGAAGTAAATCTTAGTGTTAAGTACTGTAACAAAAAGCAAATGTGCTAACTATTTTTTTAGAAACCTGACTTTTTGACTGTTTATCTTGTAATGTTCAACACAGTGCTGAATAGTGGAGTAGTATCTCTTTGAGGGATTTCTGGCAATGTAAGACAAAATGTTTTAAAAACTTTCTTCTTGAAGGTGCTATTTTCTCTTACTTTTCATTCGTCAATATGTTAATTGTTCACAGGGGTTTTTAGTGAACTCTGATACAGAGTTATTATGTAATAAACTAAATGAAATGTAATGAGTAGTAACTTCTAGGAATGAGGAGAAATTGGAGTTGCAGCATTTGAAAGGTGCTTGTTATGTTGCAGACTTTAAAATTTTCTATTCATGTGTTAATTGTTGTTCTGTTACTCTTTTGAGGTGAATAGCATGGTACAGGAAACAAACCTATTAACTGTGACATTTGGAGAGTATCTGCAAGTAAAATAGAAGTAATAATCCTAATTGTTTTTAAATAAATGACATATGTTGGAGAATCTTGCATTGTTGACGATACATAAAGCAAGTGCCTTTTGCCTTAGGCTGCTTTCTCCATAATATACATATGAAGTTTTGTGAAAGATTAGTGAGAAGTTGAGGAAATGAATATTTCATGTTTCTCACCAAGATTTATAAGAAAAGAAGTTGGAAGTGAGTGAGGGACAGTAATTTTTGTGTGTCTGTGTGGTGGTGGTTTTCTTAAATTTTAAGAGGACATCTGGTGGTGACCTTGTTTTGCAAGGAAGTGCTCACAAGACTGAGACAATTTCACTAAGATATACTGCATAATCCTAATATGTGTTATCAATGTCTTGGCCATTTTTTGCTTGCAGAATGGGAACTGGCTGCAGCTGGGGGAGTAGTTTCAGGGCATGGCTGTTGCTGAAACATTTGAACTGGAAAGTGCATGCAGCTAATGCATAGTAGGGAACAGAACTGAGCACAAAGCTTCCAGTAAATGTGGCCAGATGTGCCTTTTTTTAAGAATACAAACAGGTAAAAACTCTCAAAGCCAAAACTTTTGAAAAGAAATGTGCCCAGTTCTTCCCTCACAATCCCCCCAGTCAGGATTGGTCCTTGCTTGTTTCTTTCTTAGTCTTGCCAAAATATGTTTCTGGTATAGGAAGGAATTATTTCCTCCTTGGGCATTTGCCAAGGTGCTAAAATTTCTTATATGCTGTATTTCATGTCCTTATGTCATATTTTCTGGTAGAGTATGAGAGACTCTTGCATGTTTTCTTCTTGTGTCTCAGTTATTATCCATTTATTTTGTGATGGGTCATTTAGAGAGCTGTCTGCCTTGAAGGACATTAGTGTCTTTCATGGAAGGCAAAACTGCAGAATGTTGTAAGTTGTAAGTTCAGTCCTAAAAATATTTTAACGGTGAATAGATAATTAGAGGATTCAAGAAGGCTGTTGACATATCACACATTACCTCTGCTTTTGCAAAGAACTAAATAATGCCTTTTTCACTTCAATGTCCATGCCTGCAGCTGACAGAAGAATTTTCAATTCTTGAATTCTGTTATCTCCAAACTACAAAATTGAAGTAGTTTGGAGATAACAGCAACTTCTAAATTTCTCTAATGCAAAGCACTTATATGAGTGTGAGTTACAAGTACTAGAGCTGTGATCTTCCACTTCTGACTGACTGTTACTATCTGCTTTTGCACAGCTGATCTTTTGGTCATCCTGTTGTTTTCAGCGTCACTATAGACTTATTTTCTGTAGTTTGCTCATTAGTTTTCTATTCCACTGGAAGGATCCCAACTTGCTCAAACATTTTTAATGTGTATATCATCACAACTTTAGTTTGTAATTGTCTTGGTACAGACAATTTGGATTAGAAAGGCTTTTTAGTTGTATGCCTGATAGACTTCATTTTAATTAGTAATCTAATATCCTTAGCTATGTTTTTTTTCTTCAGGAAATTAAGTATTTTTTACTGATGTGATTAGGAAAGAGAAAATTGTTTGTTCCTTCAGCAAACATTGTTGGCAGGCATTGATAACCGTGGTCAAATTCAGTGCTAGTAGCTGCAATTCAGGATTCCAAGACTTAGCACAGCATAATTGTGTGCAAGATGCCAAAAGGGGTGTGACAGTTTGGAAATGAAGTAACTGGAGATAATATTGCTCATCTGAAAAAATACCTGAGAGAGTAGCTTGGAACCTCAGAAAGAAAAATAGTATCACTAAGTTCTGGGAAGAGAAAAAAGGTGCCTGTGGCAGGTGCTTGTCAATGTTAAGGTTGTTATTAGTTAAGGGTAACTGAAGACTTGCAAAACAAAAAAGTGTAAAAACAAAAGAAATGTATCTTTTATTCATGTATACTGCTTGAACATTGCTTAACAGTGAAGAATAAACTCTTAGGTTTGTACTAGAGCATTGAATAACTAGCAGGTATATCCATGTCCTAAAGTTTTTTACAGGTACAGGACTAGAATGAAGAATATGTTGAAAAAAGAAGGTGAATATTTCACAGTGCATAGACTGTGGAGTGAAGAAAATTTCTTAAGAGCCCCAGGGTCATGTAGGCTTGTGTAGCATTTGGCTTGATAGTGTGCTATCCTGACCCCATCTCCCTCTGGAGTGGTTCTTTTACTGTCCTGCAGAGGAAAGCTTTGTTAGTTATGGAACAGCTAAAAGGTTAGGAACAACTGAAAAGTTTTAAAATTGCTTTGTGGTTCTGACCTGCTTTTGGTATGGAAGGAGGAAAGCATAGTCTTATCCACATTGCCCCCTGATGACTTTGGAATACTTCAAACACCATTTATGTGCAAGTGCTGTTCCAGAGGATGGGAATTGAGCTGGTGGAGCCAATGTAAGTTTGTTACAGGAATGTTGATTGAAGAGCTCAGCTTAGTGCTATGTTTGCCTAAGTAGTCAAGTTTACGAAAACCTCTTTGTTTCTCTTTGCCAGTAGTGTGTTTTGGGGTGGCTGTCATAGCCAGTTTTTTTAATTTCCATTTCTGGGAGTATTGTTTCCCCAAAAGAATATAGAGCAATACGAATAATTTGTCATGTTTGAAACCATTTCTTAAATATTTTTAGTCCCTGAAGAAAAACAATACACTATTCTCAAGCTGGCATTTATAAGAGTATTACTTTTGGATTTCTTTTTAAGCTTCTGTGTTTGTGGACAAGAGATTGATTAAGGTAGCAATGCCCAGTTTTTAAATTCAATACAGACAGCAGCTCTCAGGAGCATTCTACTTAGAATTATATTAAGAGCAGTGGAGAAAATTTTAAAATACACATATTTTGTGTTCTAAAGAAAGGGTATAATGCATAGAGGGTGCATATTCGTTATGACATAGTTTGAATTTAATGCAGTATCAGTCTCAAAGGCAGGTGTCCTTATGTTAAACATGTTGTGGTTTAACTCTAGATGGCAATGGAGTATCACGCAGCCTCTCAGTCACTTCTCTACCAGTGGGGTAGGGGGGAGGATGGGAGGAGTAAAAGTGAAAAAGCTCATGGGTTGAGATGAAGGTAGATAATGCAGAAGAAATAGCTAAAAAATAGGTAAAGCAAAAGCAAGTGAAGCAAAACAAGGAATTAATTCACTGTTTTTCATGGGCAGGCAGCTGTTCAGCCTTCTCCAGGAGAGCAGGGCTCTATCATGTGTAGCAGTTATTTGTGAAGACAAATGCCATCACTCGGAGCATTCTTCCCTTCCTTCTTCTCCCCACAGTTGTATATGCTGATCATGACACCATATGTTTAGGATATCCCATGGGTCAGTTGGGATCAGGTGTCTCAGCTATGTACCCTCTCAAAGGTTTGTGCAACCTCATCCCACTTGATGGTGAGGTGGCTCGAGAAGTAGAAAAGGCCTTGATTCTCTGCAGGCACTGCTCAACTGAAACACCTCGGTGTTATCAAAACTGGTTTCAGCCCAAGTCCAAAATAGCCCCATACCAGGTACTTTGGAAAAAATTGAGTACCCCAGCCCAAGCCAGCACAGCATGCTATATGCTTGACATAAATTTGTACTCTAGCAATAGCATGAGCAAAATGGAAATACTTGTAGTGTCCCAAAATATTTCTATTTTCTTTTCTAGCATGTTTCTTAACAAGCAGAGTTAAGTAAGTAGTCTAAAAATGCCCACTAATCACTAGATAGAATTGTGAACTTTTCTCTTATCTTGGTTTTTAGAAACCAAGCTGATCCTGGTTTTTAGAAATTTTTTATATGTTGTTGTGCAATGTTTATTAATAAATTTGAAAAATACATAACTTAATGGTAGAGAATCACAAAGTTGTAGAACTTTAGTATTGGCATGACCTCCTTAATTGAGATTGCTATGTATCACATGGAGTGTTCTTCTTTTTAAGGTATCTAAGAAAGTTGCAGATTTAATCCTTGAAAAACAGCCTGCATATGTTGAGGTAAGACAACTAACACTTTTCAAGAATAAACGGCTCAATTTTGTGCTGTTATAATGCTGCAGTTGTGTCATTATAGTAATTGTAGTAGGGGTGCTAGTGCCTGGTTGGAACCAGCTATTTTTGTATGCTAAAGCTCTGTCTCTATAGTGAAAACCAACAGTGTATTGAGTTGAAAGTCCTTAAGACAATAAAGATTTTGGCATATGGTCATTTCACAAAGCTTTCTGAAGAATTCATGAATTCACAGGCTTGGCTAATACCTGTAATGTACTTGGAACAGGAGCTGCTTTAGTGCCCCTGTTTAGGAGTGGTGTCACATCTTACTCCATAAGAGAAAGCAGTAGTGATCTTTCTTAAGATCACTTAACTGCCACTAATCTCAGACAGTTGTGAGAATCACGGAGTAACAGAATGTTGTGTTAGAAGGGACCTGCTAGGATCATCAAGTCCAGCTCATGTCCCTGCACAGAGCCATCCCCAAAAGTCACACCATGTGCCCAGGAGTATTATCCAAGCAATTCTGCAAAGCGAAAATGGTGATTGTTATTAAGTTAGTCTGAGAATGATCCTGTGTTGAATACTTCCGTTTGTGTACAATACCTTACATTACCGTTGTTACTGGTGATTATGGCAATTCTTATTTTGGGCAAGGAGCTGGAGAGAGTGTGGAAGAACAATGATGGCTTCCTGGCTATTAACGTGTGGTAGATGTAATGGAGCTGCAATTATTTTCCTCTTATCCAGAGGACGCAGTGTCCCTTTTTGTTTGCCTGTTCTCATGGCCAGTGCATGCAGCCTTAGTGAGGTTGCCATCTGTGTTCTGGCATTGTTGCCTGATGAAAGGAGTGCTGCTGTTTAAAAAACAATGGAGGGGGGAGAAGTGGCCATTGCTATCTTCATCTCCTGCAATAGCAGGTGGGAGAAAAAGGCTAACAGTGAAGTTGTTTCAGTTTTAGTTAAAGGAGTGAGGTGGGAGGCTGTTGCAGAAGGAGGCTGGTAAGTGCTACAGTGGTTGAGTCTTCACAAGGTAGTATAGAAGGGGGAGAAAGGGTAATTGTGTGGTATAAAAATCTTCTGGTATTATTTCACTGTTGTGTGGGTTTGAAATTGATAGTTTTGAGTGAGTGCTGCTTTTTTTGAATCCAGGAGCTTCACTTTGAAAACCTCTCACTGCGTAATGGAACTGCAGCAAATGTTCTTGCATTTTGCTATGTAATGTTAAGGTTCTTACTGCAGACATCTTAGTGAGGTGCAGCTGTTTTATGCCTAGGAGTGCTTTCAGATGTTCCAAAGGGACAGTTTAAAATCCGTTGTGCCAGTAAAAATCTTTTAAAAACATTTCTTAAGTGCATTTGTGCCTGATTAAGTCAATGACCCTTCAATTTCACTTATGGGCACAGGCCTTGTCCACTCCAGTAAGTCCACTCCACTTGTCTACTCCAATAAGTAGACTTATTGGAGATTTCTGTTGGGCATTATAGGTCTCCCTTTCCCACTGATTCATGAAATGAACCTCCTGCTGTGCTGTGTGAACTTGTAGTGGCAGCTCCAGTTCAGTGTTCAGCTACAGTAACAGATCATTACAAGAACCAAAAATGCAATTGAACACATCTCCTGGACACATTTTCACTGTGCAAAGTGTAGTTTAGGGATATAATGGTTTGAAGCCCATGCCTAGTATGAAGTACTGGTCTAACAGGCACTCCTCTGGCCACAATAGGCATGGCACGGACACATGTAAGGAATTTACAGTTTTCTGTTCTTGGAAGAAAGACATGCTTTAGGAACAACCAGTGGGTGAAAGACTTTTTGAGAAGAGAAAAATTGTATTCAGCCCTAAATGCTGGGCAGAAGACTCCCTCTTTGGGAATATCTAGACTGTGCTTTCTTCCCATTCCTCTCCATCCGGTCATGTTCAAAGGAGAGATTTTAAAGTCTTTGCAAGAGGTAAGACTGGAGTGGAATTGCTCCATATTGTGTGTGTTTTCTCATCATATTGTATGTGTTTTCTCATGAACAAGGGAACAATGGCTTTTTGAATTGCTCTGGTATTTGCAAGGTATGTTTTTAGGGAGAAGTAGGTATTGAGGAAAGTAATCTTCAAATTTGGTTTAAGGTATTTTGTATATCAGCAACTAGGCTGTCATTTATACAAAAGCGACACTGGTAACATAAAGGAGCAGGTTTTGGTGGAAGATGCAGCTTAGTGATTTGGAGACTGCCAGGAGCTTATCTAAAACTGAACTTTGAACTCATTTTTACTTGTCATATTATTAGAATTAGATTAGTTTTCAAAGTGAAAATCTCTCTTCTCATGAAAAGCACTTGCTACATTTTGAAATGATGAGCAGAATTAAAAAATAAAATAAAAATACATATGTATATAAAATCTCTTTTTCTGTAGCCTGGGGAAAGAATGCACTTTTCTGCTGGGCTGTTCTAACAAAAGAAATCCTAATAGTTATATTAAAACATTTATATTTTTCAAGGAGTTGAGATTATGCTAGGCACTTCACTAAGTCAAAATCAAGCTAAATTCAGGTCACCTCTGCTGAAGAGTTTTCAGCTGAAAGTCAACAGGATACAATTAACATTCATTATGATGTGACATCTATTAAATTGGTAGAACACAAGTGCTTCTAAACAAGAAAATACTGTGTGAAACAGATTTTTTTTTATTTTTGTGCTGCTCTCTGGCATATTAATGCAGATTAAGCCCTGTGCTTCTATCCCTGAAGCTTTTCTGTTGTAATGCATTAATGGTATAGAGATTCTTAGACTAAATGTGCAATATATGAATGTAGGGGGTTCCACTGCAATGAAAACAGATTTCAGCTATCTTATCTTCAAAAGAGAATTGTATTTCAATATATAGTTTATATTAATGTTACATTGCAAGGCTTAGTGTATGTAAAATGATGAAACAAATAATATATGAAGTAACTCTATGAAGTTGTTATAACATCTCAAGAGAAATTTATCAATCAGTAGTCTTCACTGGTGTGTAACTTGTATATTTGTTTAACTTGTATATTTGTTAAGCTGTATATTTGTTTAACCTGTTGTCTTTCTGCAGGAACTTGAACGTGTTACATCATTGCAAACTGGCCTTCAGTTAGCAGCGGTTATTTGCACAAATGGAAGAAGGTATCTTGCTTAAGGAACTGCAGAGATTGAAAGTGGGGGAGTATTTAACAGGAAATCTGTAAAACCAGGAAGTTTGCTTGCTGATATTTCCTGTTTATGTGCTGAATGCTATTAGCAGTAGTAGTTAGAGATACTGAAACAGTTGCAAACTCCTGTAGCTCTCATTTCTGCAATTGGGAGTTCTCTTTGAAAAAGAAAGCTTTGGAGGTATACCACTGATGCACAGACAAGTGCAGAAGGGAGGATGTACCTTCTTTAATAGTCTGTTGGTACACTCTCGTTTTCTGAGTTTCCCTAACAATGCTGATAATCTTATTTTCTACCATGTATTTTGTTGGATCAATTCACTGTTAGAATTGATTAGAAGTAAGTTTTATTTTATTAATTGTTGAAGATTATTTTAATTTTTACCTTGCAGACACCTGAATATAGCAAAGGAAGGCTTCACACAAACTAGTTTGGGGCTACTTGCAAATCAGAGGAAACGACAGTTGCTTATTGGACTGCTAAAGTCTCTGAGAACAATAAAAACACTGGTATGTACAGTTGTTTCTGTTCAGTGACAAATATTGTTCTTCATTCATGCATAGTAATGACTGGATTTTTTTTTTTTTTTCTTTTTTAGCAAAGAACGGATGTGCGTTTGAGTGAGATGTTGGAGGTAAGTCCCAACCAGACTGGCATAATTTGAGGCTGTTCTAAGTCTGCATTCATCAGTCATCTTAATTTTGTCCCTTCCTCTCCTCTTGCAAACAAGGTGTGTGCATGGGATGTAATTATATTTTTATTCTTCTCTTAAATTGAAAAAAACTTAGTATCAATTTTGATTACCCTCTGCTGAGGGGAGTATCTTCTATCAAAAGCACATTCCTGCCTTTAGGTTTCTGCACTGAAGCTTGAGTTAGGTCAGTAAAAATATTGAGGAGTCTTCACTTGTCCCTGCTCTCAACTTACACCTCTTTTCTTTAGCTTGATGTTTGGAAAAAAAACAAACCTATGAGATTTAGCTGACTATTGATATGGTGGGTCTGGATAAAGAATTTCTATGGATACATTGCTATACAAATTTATACATGGGATCCCTGCGTAATATTTTATTTGTGAGGTAGTAGCCTTCTGTCCTTATTCATTGAGTTGGCTTTTTAATTCAATTGTAGAAAAAATTGCAGCATGCAGGCGATGACACTGAAAATTTGGGTACTGTTATGTATACTGCCTGAAAATGCAATAGATACTGCACAGAGCAATAGATCTTGTCTTAAGGTGATGAATTGTATGAAAGAAAACCTCAGGATTTATTGACAGCTATTGTACATGTAGCATAGCAATTTCAACTTGCGAGTTTGCCAAATATTTACAGCTAATACTGGATGGAATGTCATGATGACAATCCCTAGTTATTAGATTTAGAAATTGAATCTTCATAGTTTTAACTTTCAAGATTCTGTGAATGTAATACTGTCTTGAGTAAGTTACCTTATCAGCAAACTTTCTTACTCTCTATCAAGCAAAACTGCACTCATTTTCAGATGGGCTAAATGCTTTCTGCTCAGTAAGCCCTGTACAATGATTAACTTTTAAGTTCTGTGCTGTATTTTGCTACACAGGAAATAAACTCTTCGCTGTGTACTGGCAGGAGTTGTCCTGAGGAGATGTGGGTGTTGCATTCACACACAGACCCTAATGTCTGATTATCGTAATTGGTCAGTGATTTTTAAGGGCTGGAACTGTTGTTTTTGGCAGAGTGCAGTTTTAGAGTTGTGCTCAGTGTCTGCTCCCAATAAGTTATCTGAGCTATTGGCACGTTTATTTTCTGTACTCCATGAAGTTAGTAGGCCAGAATATGCATGAGAACTATTAGTAGCCATTCACAGAAGAGCATTTTGAAAGGGTTCCCAATTAAAAAAAGACCTGGAATGAAGCTCCAGTAGCTTACAGGGCTGAGCTTCATCTGGAATATATTGTAACATACCTTATGCAAGCAGGCTTTCTGATTTGAGCTCTGTTAGACTTAAAGGAGCAAGTACCAGGTTTCCAATGGAGAGAGATGTAAAGAGCTATAAATGCAGCAGTCCTTTTAGACCAGTGTACTGTTCTGTTTTCATCTAATGGATAATGTATTTGGGTTTTTTTGTGTTTTTTAGCTAAATTCGATCTGCATTAGAACATTGCTGTTAAAACCAATTTCATTTCAGAAACTGCTGCATGATAATAGCTGAATATAAATTACACTTGTGTTTTTACTCTTCAATCAGTGACTGAAATTCCAGTAACAGCTTTGCGTTTGAGCTTTCTAAAGCATGTAATATAACAGATGTAATTATGACAAAATCCAGAAGCTCTTAGCTATTAAAGAGGGTTTCTCTTCCTCCAGGATTCTTTCTGGTCTCATGTCTAACAGAATACAAAAATAATAGGTATATCCCAGGCAACGCTGTGTCTTGTTGGTATCCTTGTAGGATCCTTGGGTTTTGCATTTTTATGTGTATGTTTTTATTTTGTCCTGACATCCTCATATACTTCCTAATTGAGCTGTCTGCCTATTGGATATTCTTCTTATATATTAGGACAATGTGTCCATAGTGTGTTCTTTGTTGCCTGAAGCCTTCTGTGAGTCAGTTTTATTTAAGTTAATTTCCAGTGAGATGGATGTGTCTCAAATTTAAATAAGGTTTATTTGGGCATAATGTTGGGAGTGTTCTTCCTTGTCTCCTTTTATGTTTTATAAACTATGGGAAAAGCGTGCCAGTGCCTGAACCTCTTTTCATGCTCATGAGTAGATTACTGGGAAGATGTTAGTTGTTCTGTAATAAAAACTTTGTGATTTTTTTTTTTTAATGTATGGATAAGGAAACAATACAGCAAGTTGTTTTCATAAGCGAATATAATACCTACTGTTTTCAGATGTTGCTAATTCTAAACTACTTGCACATTAAGTGCTGCAGTAGACCCTCACTCTTTAACTTTTACTGTATAGACAGGAGAGGCAAAATATTTTATTTTTAATATTTAAGAATAAGCATGCAAGCAAAAATGGGTATTGCACTGTTGCTTCAGATGAGATTTCAATTGTGTTTTATCCTAAGGAAGAGGATTATCCAGGAGCTATTCAGCTGTGCTTGGAATGCCAGAAAGCTGCCAGCACTTTCAAACACTACAGTTGTATAAGGTAGGGTGGCATTGTGCAGATGTCAGCTTCTGTATGATTTTATTTGTAAGTGGTATAAAATGGTGATCATTGATTCTCATTCTCTAAAGAAAGTTTAATTGAAAAGTAATTTTCAGCTTAGAAAAGTAAAATTGAGGCTGTTATAGATCAATGTTTAGACTATATAATTGTTTTGTAACTGTTGTAATATGTTGGCAGGAAAAGTTTCAACTTCAAGTGAATTATAACTGTGCTGCAACCTCCTGCCTAGAGATACCGGAACTGAGTTTTTAATGAGAAGTTTTTATTCTGGAATTAATTTGCCAATAGCAAGATGGCTTCTGCAGGATATCTTACCCTGATTCTTGTCAATGAAATTAGCAAGTGCAGAGTTTCATGCTGACATGAAGAAATTGCTTTCAGAAGTGAAACTATCCAAATATCTGCAGTTTCTAACTTAGAAAGACTTAATGATTCCGCTGCTTTAAAGAAAAAAAAAAAAGGAATAGCAGGAAATGCTCATAAACTCCAGCAGGAGATGTCATAACATCAGATTATTACAGAGGTCCTTGTGTTTGAAGGTTCATTGCATGTGGAGAAACAATATAGAAATACTGGCTACTCTCTTTAGTGTTTAATGGCAGTTCTTTTTGATGCCTTTTTTTTTCTCTTTAAACTTTTCTTTGGAGGATGTTGTACCAAATTTATCTGATGGAAACAAAAAAGGAGGGTGATGGGTGTATCATTTAAGCATAGAGAAGTAAGCAGAGATGCTAGAATCTGTCTTTTGATAATTAATGTGGGCCTCTAAGGAGAAGATTCACAGCACAGAAGGAAGTTGTCTAAAATCAGATATGGTGATTATTTAATTAAAACTGTGCTTTCTGTGCTAGAAGAGAATATCCTGCCTATTTCTTTGTTGCTTTGACCCTTCCAAACAAAAACATAGTAGTCTTTTTTTTTTTTTCTTTTAATGCTGCTGTTCTGAAATTTTTAAAGCTGATTGTTGCAAAGGTGCAGTGGTGCCTTTCTTTGTCCTTAATAATTTTACTTATTGTAGCTATTTTTGTTAATTTTTTGTACCAACTTTAATTTTTTTTCTGAGAAAGCTTAAATTCTCTTTTTCCTATAGCATTTCTGTAAGGGTTTACTGTTAAAATTACTGTAGTGTGCATAGACTTAACAGCCCTGACACTTCTGGGTATGTTCTGCTGTAGACCATAGTGCCAAACCAAAACATTTAAAGCAAGTTTCTTGAGAGTTGGGAATATCTTTGAATTCTTGGTTAAATCCTAGCATGATGGAGTCTTGGCTAGACCTTCTTAACACTGTTGCATTATAAACATAGAATAATGTGCTTTTCCACATAGCAATGGTGTGATGATGCTAGTGTGACACAGCAACAGCAGCTTTATGGCTTATGATGAATTACTATGTTGTGGCTCAGTAGCAGGGTTTTTGGAAACAAGAAATGGTTTGAAATATATAATATTATATATAATATTATATAATCAGTAATTTTATTCTAAACATTTTTTTTGTTTATCAATAGTGAGTTGAATTCAAAACTGCAAGACACCTTGGAACAAATAGAGGTAAGAATTAATGTACTGATGTTTTGTATATGCTAATATTTAACCTCTAAATATGTGCTAGTATTTAATCTCTAAGTACTAGAGCTTTCCAAAAAATGTTGTTAGCAATTATGGAATGTGTACATTTCTTTCAAATACTCTCTTTGGATGCTGTAGCCATTGCTGTTCATGTAGACTTTAGTGCTGTAATCAACCTAAATGCTCTGTAATATGTTATCATATTATGACCAAGCTCACTAGTTGTGCTCACTGTAGGTGGTAGAGCAGTCAAAAATAAAAAGTCATGTAATATTTGAAGTATTGAAAATCTAGAGAGTTGTGAAAAGTAAATTGATAGCAAGCCAGTAGGTTTGGATAAACCTATACAAGAGATTACACAGGACATTTTAGAGATCAGCAAGCTGGAAACTGCTGGATAGGACCGGTGCTAAGCTGTAGGAAATATAACTTGAATAGCTGTAAAGGATGAGACTAAGGTTGATTTAAGTTGGTAGATAGTATCACAAAAGTAAAGGAATATAAAATGTTAAGTGTCTTCCTGGAAACTGGTAGGAAGAAAAGGAATTCTTTGAGCTCCACTACTAGGTAAATTTGAGCTGGAATTTGGCAAGCTTTTCGTAAGAAGTCTAGAAGTATAGGTATGTATAATGGGTATGTGATGCGTGGAATGCATACACATGTAATGTTTAGCAGGAACCTGAATTAGCTATTTGAGCAGCTGTCTACACCCTTTGTCACATGCTCTTCAGAAAGTCAGACTAGCACATCTTTTATCATACCTTGTTATTTAATAACTTCGTCAATTTCCTTCAGTTATGTCTTTGTACTTCAGCTTTTATGCAAAGCTGGTTTTGTTCCTTTAGTCTTCCTCTGATAGTGCTTTATTCAGAGAATATCTAGTTCAAAAGAGCTGAGGGAAGCACTGTTTTCTTCCCACTCTAACAGGCCTAACACAGAGTGAGCATTCATTTTTTCCTTGTGAGCACATACTGGTGTTGCTTAAAAAGAGACACTCATCTTTACTTCCTTCCAGTAACAGCTTTGAAGAGCAAATTCTGGTCTTACCAAAATATGATAAAATATTCCATACTGGTTGGTGAAAGTAATTCACAGCTAGCTAAATAATCACATTCAGGATTTTTATTTGTTACTTGCAAATTTATAAAAGTATCTTTCTTTCTTTCTATGAAAGTATCTTATTTTCTACTGGAGTTATGCCTGTGCACGTGGAAGAAACATAACTCATCCTGGGGTCCATGGAGTATTGCTGAGAAATACATGGTCTAATCAATGTAGAATAATATTCTGCTAGTTAGGATTTCAATAATGGGTGTTTTCAATAGTTGAGTGCCTCTGCTTAAATCCATTCTTTTAAACTTTTTTTTCTTTTTTTTAAAATTTAAGTTTTAATACAGATCTTACTTTTATACTATGTTGCAAATAAAATGCAATATGGCTATAGTGGATGGAACTATTGAAAAATATAACAGAAAAGATTAATGTTCTCTGTTTAAGGGCTCTATTCATGGGCAGTTTGATATCCCAGTTTTTCTCTTTGTACAGCTGTTCTGCAAGAAACAAGAGAAGAGTTTTTTTTTTTAATCAGTATAGTCTGAAATTCAAATTGCTGAGTAATGTTTTAGAGAAGTTCTGAATCTTTAGGTTGTCGTTTTACCGCTTGGCTTAGGGAAGAAGGTACAATGAACAACCCCCACCAAATCTCTAGGATTAACACCAAAAATATTTTGTGACTAATGATGTAATTAATGAAAATTTTCCAATGGCTTAAGTACATAACTGACAAAACACCCATCTACTGTGGTTTCTATTTTTATGAGCAGGACTGTATTGCAAGATCATTAAATAATAAGAATTGAAATGATTTTAGTATCTAGCAAGGAAAGAAAGTATTTGTTAATTGTGTGTTATTATATGTTATTGATTCATTCTGTTTTTATTTTTTGTATTGTTGGTTAGGTTGTGTATCTGAATATATTAGGGCATCTACATGAGAGTTATGTTACTAAGCTACATAGTCAAATTCTTGAAAGCTTTATTAGTCATTATATACATGATCCTATTGAAGTTTTTTTCACTTGGTTTACGTAATGAACTTCATTTGCTGCAGAGCTGTTCAGTATGCTCAGACACAGCTCTGCAGCAGCAGAACCTGTATTTGTGTGTCTACTTTCTTTCTTGAGTCCCTCAGGTGATTGTTGTGCTGATACAGTATTCTGTAAACGGCTGTTTGCCAATGAGCTTTTAATTCAGATAGTGTTAGTTCCATTTATGAGATGCAGTCAGAGGGTTAAGAAGTGTCTAGTTGAATTGATAGAGCTGAAACCTCCAGATCTGGGTTTTTCTTAAGGGTGGAAGTAGACCAACTTAGAAATCCCAGTTCTCCCATAATGAGGTTCCTGGCCTTCTCAAAGTAAGCATCACTTTGAATTTGACTTCGTTGTTCTTGCTTGTTCTTGGGAGTGGTGGAACTCTTTGGCTGACATTGAAGTACTTACACTGCAAGAGGTAACACTTAAGCATCCCAGAACAGTCCAGTCACACACAGCCTTGGTTACTTTGCAACCGTAATGATCAAACTGTTTAAATAAACATCTTCATTGCTTGCTGTTGTTTGAGTAACGTATTGCTTGGCCTGTTTTTATTTAGTGTTTAATACATTTTTTTCTTTCATTTTTATAGGAACAATTGGATGTAGCACTTTCCAAAATATGCAAGAATTTTGATACCAATCATTATACAAAGGTTCAGCAGGCTTACAGGCTGCTTGGAAAAACACAGGTTAGTACTTCTCTTCTGAGGAAGTCACAATGAATAGTCATGTCACAGCATGAAGCTTTGACTACTGTAATGGAAATTTATTTTCCTAATAGTTGTGGTTTAATCCCAGGTGGCAGCTAAGCCCCACACAGCTGCTCCCTTCCTCCTCCTTGGTGTGATGGCAGAGGGCAGGCAGATGTTCAGTCATCTCCAGGACAGCAGGACTCCATCATGTGTAACAGTGACTTGTGAAGACAAACTTCACTCTGTTCTGTCTTCTTGCCCCAGCTTTTATTACTAAGCATGACACCACATGTTATGGAATATGCCTTTGGTCAGTTGGGCTCAGCTGTCCTGGCTGTGTCTCCTTCCAACTCCTTGTGCACCCCTATCCCATTCTGGAGGCTTAGGGTGAGAAGCACGAAAAGCCTCGACCCTGTGTAAGTCCTGCTCAGCAATGGCTAAAACATCACAGAATTATCAACACTGTTTCCAGCACAAATCAAAAACACAGCCCTGTTCCCCATTCTAGCTACTGTAAAGAAAATTATGCCAGCCAAAACCAGGACACTAATGCTGATGGATCTTGCCAAATATGTGTCTACAAAGGTTCTTACAGTGCTCATGTAATTTAACAGTACTTGCTAAAGGTAAGCGGTGTGTTACAACATTTAGTTTTTTGGACAGGTTGTAGCTGTAACAGTTGCATATTTCAGCTCTATTTATACTGCTGTTTGCACTATGCATTCTATTTGGTTATGTGAATGCTATTTTTTATAACTAGGTCTGTTTTTCTGGGTTGTGCACAACTTCTGCCTTGAGTATTTCCATTTTATATTGTACTGTTAACATGATGGGAATGGAACATGTGAGGAGATAGATTTTTGCAGTAAAATACATCCCATGGCGTGTCAAACACATACTGTGGACATGTCCTGAAAGTTACATCTGTGTGTGCCTAGAGAATTTTCTGTGTGTATAAGAGTAGACCTAAGTTCTCCCGTGGGGTGGAGTTCTGTTTGGTGCACTGCCTTGAGGCTTCATATTGGTTTGTTTCTCTGAGAAGGCAATTAACAAGTTTCCTTGAGAAGTTATGAAGTATGGGAGCTGGTATCAAGGTCTTGTGAAGTAAAGGGGATCACGAGACATGGAAGTCTTGGAGGCATGTTTTGTCAGGGATCAGTGCTTATAATACAGGCTGAACGTGGTGGTGCCAGTGTAACAGGAATTGATTTACTTAGGGAAGAGATTCCCCCAGAAATCTTTAATTGCTAAAGATCAAGTTAAAGCACCTGTCCCCTGATGAAGACAAACAAGAACCCCAATAATTTTTTATTATGCGTGGCTTTTTTAGTGCTCTTTCGAGATTTCAGGAGCATATCTGATATAAGATTGCCTTTCTTGGATTTGTTTTAAATTTTTGTTTGTTTTGCTTCTTTCTAATTAGAATCTTTCTGGCAAAGTTTGGTTCCTTTTTTCCTGGGCTGACTGTAATAACAGTGTAGCTCTGCAATGGAAGAGAAATGGATTTATCTTTCTGTACTTTGTTAATGTGAAGAACTATTGGAATGCCTAAAGACTGCAACTTAAAATCAGGGGAGAAGATTAATTCGACTTTCTTTTTTTAGTGCACTCTATTAAATTTATAACTTACTGAACAAAAATAGATACAATGCATTCACTGCATGTCAAGGGAATGACATGTTGGGAAAGGCGGATATTTGTTGGAGAGGAATGAGATTTCTGAGAAAACAAAGGTGTTATTTGTTACTGTATGGTTTTGCTTGCTTTGTTCCATTATAGAGTGACTTGGTTTTCACATTCTTTTATTACTAGTAAAGTACATATTTTGAACTTGTCCTTAAAATAGTTTAGTTGCATTATTATTCATCTCTCTCCCATATTGACCTCTTCTCGGTAAACAAAATGTCAAGTTCCTTCAGTATATTCAGTACTTTCATTATTTCATTTGTCATTCTGTTTTCTTTGGCTACTTCAAGTTAAGACTAGCTATAAAAGATGGGCTATTTTCAATAAGATTTCAGCAGAATTGCTTCTTCATTTCTTATGGAGTGATTGAATTCTCAGCTCTTGTCGCTAGCTAAAAGTGTCAAATAGGAAGTAGTGAAACTGAACACTTTCAAATCTGCTGATTACATGTATGTGAAAACAGTGAGAAAATTCAGTTTCTGAAATGGAATAGTATTACATACAATTTATTAACAACAGGGACACTTGGGAAACATCTTTACCTGAAACTCAGACATGATTATGGCAAAACTAATATGTTACATAGTCATTAGTCCTTAGTATGTTACTTTTTCCTGGAAAAGATAGTCTTTTTTTTAAAACAAATTACTTTTTTTTTCCTACCAAAAAGAGGAGTTTTATAGGAAATTTGTTTATATGATGTGCATGCCTTTCTGTAATGCTTAATTGCACTTTGGGTTCTTCACTCCTGAAAGTGGATGAAGATTTTGTAATCATGCTTTTAATTTTAATGATTGCAAAGGAAATAGTTTTGATTTAGTTGTTAGTTTTTCCAATGGGGGAAAGAGCACAAGTCTCAACTAATTTCTTTTTGACACGTTATCACTGATTGGGAGGGTAAATAATGAGTGAGTAAATTCTATAATTAGCTATATTGTATTGATATTTACTAGTGACAGTGTACAAAAAAAAGGTAAATTACAGAGGGAAGATGGCAGAGGAAACTGATTTTACTTGCAATACCCAAATTCTTTTATGTGACCATATTGTAGTATTGCCAAGATCTGTGTTAGGTATTTTTAAGAGAGATTGGAGGATATGCTTACCCAAATTCTTTTATGTGACCATATTGTAGTATTGCCAAGATCTGTGTTAGGTATTTTTAAGAGAGATTGGAGGATATGCTTACAAGTGTTCAGTACTGAAAAAGACATATGTCAAAAGATGATGGCTGAAAGATGATGGCATATGACAAATTGAATTTTACTGTTTGATTTTATGTTACTCCATTTCTTTCAGACAGCAATGGACCAGTTACACATGCACTTCACCCAAGCCATTCACAACACCGTGTTTCAAGTTGTCCTTGGATATGTGGAGCTGTGTGCAGGAAACACAGACACCAAGTTTCAGAAGTTACAGTACAAAGACCTCTGTACAGTATGTAATTCTTGCATATATATATATATATATGGTTTTTAATCTGGATTTTTTCACTGTTATAGGTGTACCTTTTGTCAGTAGGGACTCAGTTGTTAACCCTGTAGGTACTCTAGTTTCTTAATACAATTTATGATTATTTGAGATATTTGTTACTCATAACTTAATGTTGATTTTGATTGCACTAAATTTTAGCATCTTGGAGTTACTGTGTTATTGTGTGTTATTCCTCTATCTAACAAAGACCAACATTTCAAAATGTGTGTGTCTTCAGTACACTATGCTAGTTATTGGAATAACTATTATCTTTGAACTTCATTCCAGTGCATTTAGGTATTGTTCACAATTTCTCTGATGCTGCATTTCAGTAAGAATTCTTGTAAAGATTCTAATTAAATTGGAGCCTTCCCATTATTCTTGACTTTGTGTCATTCACATTTCATTTTCACATTTAATTTTGCACTTTTGATACCAGGATAAGGGACAGCTATAATATTGAGATGTGAAAGCCTGATGATAGACAGATCATGGGCTGGGAATATACATATATTTTCCTCTACTACAAATTTTAAGTGCAGTTTCTTGCATATTTTGTAATGTTGTTAGAATGGATTACTGTAGTTTGAATAGCATTTTTAGTTCTCACTTTTAATTTTTCCACTTGGGATTTTACTGCTACACTCTGAGAAATTTTCTAAAACTTCAGTGATGGGGAAGAAGAATGTGAGAAATTTTAGGTGGTTCTAACGTTTAATTACAATTTGAAATTATGTTTCTATCTTGAATGTTCTTTAGGATGTATGTTTCAGTCACAGACTAAGCCTTCATCATTCTTCATCAACTTAAGGACCCACCCCATCAGATGCAATTTATTAAATTAAAATACAGTTACAAGGAGATTAAAGTTCATATTCTGATCCATTTTCTGTTTTTTTACTTCTCTTATCTTCTGGCATCATGTAGCTGCCACTAGTAAACAACACATCTGTGTTGTAAACCATTTCATTTTAAAGAGGTGCCTCTTTGACTTAAAATGCTTCTATAATCTAAGAGCCTTCATATAAGTAAAACTGTGATAAGCAAAACAAATTTATTGGGATTACTTGACTTAAGTATTCATGAACATAATGAATAAGTTTCTGGATAGTTGGTATTTCCACTTCACTGAGATGAATTCTAGCTGCAGAAAGCCAGCAAACCCTGATCTTTGCTCTCCAGACTGCAGTCCTTTCATTTTCTGCTATAAGCCTTTAGAGTGTGGTTTTATCTTTCTTTCTTAGTTTCTGATGAACTTTTCTTTCAAGTTTTCCTTTTTTTTTCACTTTATACTTCTGCATGTCCAGTTTATTTCTCATTCCTTGCTAACACTTATAATACTAAGCCCATTTATTTACACTTACAAATGACTGCTGGGCTTCTGACCAGTTCTAAAATATAGGTTGTGTGTTGCTGTTTATCCTTCTAATTGAGCGTGTGGCGGGATCTTTCAGGTATTTGGAAATACCACATTTTGTAATGCACAGAAAGAGGGTGGCTTTAACTGTATGGTTACAAAACTATTACCTCATTACTTCTATTAGTTTTTACTTATGCAAAGCCTTAATGAGATGATGCTTAAGTTTATGTGACTCTGCAATAGCTGGAGTTCTCTGTAGAGGAAGGTACTGAGATTTTGAGACTTTATAGTACTATGAATATTGCTCTAATTGCATTGAAATTTCCTTTTTTATTTTTCGTGACTCTCTTGGTAACCATTAGACATATAGGGACAGGCTGCAGATGGGAAATTTTTGTCTCTTACAAACCATGTTCAGTGTTGGTGGTTACCTGTTGTAATACACCTGTGAAATCAGGGTGCTGAATAAGATGAACTATCATAGCAATTCAATTTCTAACTTCCTGTAGAAAAAACCAGCAGGTTTTCATCTCATGCGTTCAGTTGTTGGCAAATGAATTGTTTAAGACTGAACTATGAGCCCTCTTTCTCTTTGTTTAGTTCAAGTGAGAACCCTCTTCAGGCTGCCTGTGCTGTTAAGCCAGGATGCCCTTAACATGTAAAGGCTTTTGGGCCATTTACTCTGGTTAAGCAAGGAAAGTCATATAAAATTGAAGTATTCCTTTTGAGGCAGATATTCTGCTCTAAAAATCTATCAAAATGAACTCCTATAGCTTATTTCTATTGTATATGCTTAGTGGGGGACTATAGTGGATTTTTCTATGTTTTGTTTGCATCTTTTTGGAACTCAGATACTGGGTATTATAATAATGTGAACCTTAAAAAAAAGAATAATGTTTTAAAATATTAAAAAAGAATAATGTTTCAAATTCTTTTAAAAAAGAATAATGTTTTCAGAAATTCTTAAGCATTTAGGAAAGTTAGTGCCTGTGCACTCGGAGTCACTGTTTCATTGTTGAGTGTTTCTTTTCTTAGCAATATGCCACGCTTTTACATATTTTGTCTTTGAATATTGCTGGAGCAGGGCAAAGCTTGGCTGCTTCAGTCTCAAGTTTTGATTTTCTTTTTTCTAGTATAAGCTCAAAGAAATTCAGTTGTTTCCTTAGTTGAAATTGAATTCTCTTGGTATTTAGTAAGTAATCCTTTCTTCCTGTCCACCTGAAAGACAGTATGTCTTCAAGTATAGTGATTTGCACAAGGAAAGTTTAGATTTTAAATACTAGAAGCTGTGAAATACAGTAAGAGTTTCATTTCGTGATAAGTTAGTAGAGAAAATTGCTGAATCAGCAAGTTTGTTTGATTTTTTAAACAGCTATTTCTTTAAAGATCAGGATCAATTCAGTGGAGTATTTGCCAGGAAGGCTTCTCTGTAGCACTGAAGTACAAAAGTCTGCATTGTTGAACTGACATACAGGGTGACTGCATCCCTCTGATAGTGAGATGGCCTTACTTCTGTATCTGTGTCACTGTAAAATTAAAGTAAGAGGTAGTTAACATACAGGCCAATTGAGAAAATGAAAAGAAAAAGATGCTAACAAAAACACTTTTGGACAGAATTTGATTGCTTGACCAAAATCAGGAATGTCACTTCTTAAAATACATTTGAAAATGAAACTGATGTATGTCAGCTCAGCTGTATGAATTTGAAGAGTTTGTTATGGTTTGTGTTGCTGCAGGGAACACAATTTTGAAGTTTCACAGTGCTGTTTTGTTGTTCTGCAGCATATTACATCAGACAGCTACATTCCATGCCTTGCTGATCTCTGCAAAGCCCTTTGGGAAGTCATGCTCAGTTACTACCGAACAATGCAGTGGCATGAGAACCATGACCAAGATGAGGCAGCAGTTGTGTCTTCTGGTAAGAAACTGCTGGAAACAAAACTTCTGATATTTGGAAATAACTTTTCTTGTGCTCAGGTTATTAATTTATGTGTTGGTATCTTTTTGATCTTGACTAGGTGCCTTCAGCATTTTTGCTGATAGTGTGCAGTAAGGACTCACAAAAAAATCCACTCACTGAATTTTTTTACTCTTCAGTATTAGGTTAATTTTTAAACGAATATTTGTATGTGCCAGTCTTGAAGATATAAATGATTTTGTTTTAAACAGTGCTTAACAGAAATGTCCTTCCCCTGTTGTGTGGAATCTTAAAAAATGATAATTAAAAAATTTTTTTTTTAGTAAAATAAATTACTTTGGATTACTGCAGCTGTTTTTTGAGTTGAAGCCGTTGCTTAAGATAAAAGTTTTTATAGCTATATAGGTGTAAAATTCAGAGTTGAAATATTTGCTTTCATGATGCACTATGTGAAGAAAGATTCTAAAGTTTTGATTGAATTCCCCATTCTCAGTAATATTTACATTTACAATTTAAATAAGATAGTGTATCTATATATATAGTATATAGTATACTATATACATAGTATATAGTATAAGATAGTATATAGTATCTCATATAAAGAAGATAATAACACTTTTTGCTTGTGTCCATTTTGATGTGGTTTTTGCAGGTGTAAAATCAAGCAGGTACCATAAAGACCTTACTTCATGGAAAAATGATTACAGTAGACTCTTAATTCAGCCACATATGCACTTATGAAACTAGTTCCCTTAGTGACATTACTTGTGATATCCTGAGGAAAGAAAATAGTCTGTTCTCTGCAAAAACCTACAGGATCCATTAAGCCTAATAAAATGATATATACAGTCAGATATATAATTGTAAATGCACTGCTTTTAAATGCATGCCAGAGTGTTTTGGTATGTTTACTACTAACCTGTCACTCAGTTTTTAATTTTCTGGAGATATGGCTTAGCTGTAATGTATAACTGAAATGTAGTGCTCTACTGAATCACTTTTTCAAATACCTTAGCAATGACAAAGCACACAGAAGGGAATTTTACAAGTACAGTTTAATTTCAGAGGGACTATAAATATCTGTTGTTTTTTTTTTCTAAAACTCATTGCTTATTCTACAGTAATTATTAAAACTGTACATGGAATTCTAATTTCATACTTACTGATTTAATGGCTGTGATATGTAGTAAAGTCAAAGAGTAAAATTCCTACAGAATGAGGACGTATGTCAGAGGGAACCAGGGAGGCAATTCAGGAGATCATGCTGACGTTGTTCCTCAAGTAAGCCCCACAGATGGAGCAGCAGATGTACCATTGTGTCTGGCTTTTATAATTTCGGGAACTCATGGCTGTCTCGGTATTGTCCTGCTTAATCTCAGCATCTTGGAAAGTACCTTAAACGTGTCAAGGGACTGTTGATCTTACGGCACAAGTACAACTGTAGAAGTGAGAAGCTGGACTTGAAAGATATTATTTATAAAGCTCTTTGTATTCTAGTAGTGAAACTTTTCCAAAAGAAGTCCTTGGAAAGAGAGAATTAAGTATTTATAGGTAAAACTTGTTTAATGAAGCTGAAGATAAAATTAGTGAACTAGAATTATCAACATGACATGAAATGTGTCATATTTAATGAGCTGCTACGTAGTCTATGATTTTGTTGTTTGTACAGTAAACAGCAAATTGCTGTAAAATGGGCTTTCATCCCTCAAAATAAACTACTTACTGGAAAATTGTGCATTACACCATTTGTTGTGGTCAGAGCATTATTTATGTTTTTAGTAAAGAATCAGACAGAAAGTGAGTTTCAAAAGGACCTATGCAGATAATTTTTGCCTCCTCTGCTCAAAGCAAAGTGAACTTTGAAGTCATACTGGTTTTTGTTAGGGCTTGCTATATTCAGCTGGATTTTCACATGCCATGAAATTTACTATGATGTGGATGTAGTTTACATGTGTTAATGAGACTGATTTAACAGAAGACCTGAAAGTGAGTGGTAAAATGATCACTATGGCATTTAAACTCTTGATTTGACATGTGTAATCCTAGGGGTAAAAGTTGGTGACAGCTCTAGTATCTGTTAGAGATTCAAAGAAAAGCAAGAAGAAAAATGATGATGGATGTAAATTCAATTTCAACCATTTTAATTCTCAAAATATTTTCTTTACATGTGTAAATTCTGTGCAAGACCTGCTTAGTATTCAAGAGCGAAGCTAGAAGACAGAGCTTTGATTGAGTCCTTTTTTTTGCTTTCCTCTACCATGCAAGGATGAAACAAAAACCTTTTGTTATGACTGAAAGCTGCCTTTTTAAATTTTGAGAGATACTGAAAAACCTGAAAAATTATTGTATTTAAATCAGGCATCTAGAATAATAACTCCTGGGTGGTTTTGATCCTTATTTTTATGTCTAGATATGAATATTTATGTGTTCTCTACCTGTTCCAAATTCCTCAATGCAAAATGTGTAAACACTTGTGCAGTCCTTGATTTTCAAGGAAGATATCCTAAATTAATGTGTTTGCATGTGTGAAATACCTCTTAGCATGACTGGCCATAAGCCAGGACCACTGGGAGACTGACAGAGAGAGAATATTCCATTGATTTTTTTTTTTTTTTTTTTAGTGAACAATAATATGTATATTGCAGTGTCTGTTCAACCATTCCTTCATGAATGGCAGTTCATGAGTGCAGGGACTATGATCTTAATCTAGAGAACAGGTCGAAGACACTGACTTGTTTAGCATTGGCTCCAGTCTGCAGAAGTTTAAAAGAGAGGAGGTTGCAGAAACTCACGAAGAGTGTGCTGTGGCTAAGATTGCTGGTTTTGTTTCCTTGAAAACAAAGTCTGGGAAAGGTTAAATCCATTTAAGAGATTTTCTGTTTATAGAAATTAGATTCTTAGACTCTTTCTGTTTATTTTTCACTTAATCTTCCATGGAATATCAGGAAAATGCTTTTATCAGAATTATTACTTTCAGAAGATGAGAATATTTAGGTACTAAATTGTGATTTATGTAGGCAGTGGTAATATTTGTTTTATTATTTTTCTTTCATAAGGAAAATATTTTGCATGCCTTGCAACAGTAGATACAGCATGGAATTATGTTTAGATCTTGTTTGCGCATAAAGCAGCCCTTTATCATCTCATTTTGAGCTATTAGGCTAAATTCTCAGTTAACCTGCAAGAGCAGTCTCGATGTCTTAACACAGGAAGAAGTTGAACACAGATTTGCAGCCATGAAAAATGAATATCCCTAATATAAACCAAAATTCTGGACTGTATTTTATTATGTTTTTAATTTTGATGCGGAGTTACTCAATTCACAGTACTCGAACTTTTACATTCTGGCTGGTTATTATATGGGTTTTGTGTTCTTGAGTTCCAGCCTTGCGGGCAGACATTTTAACTCAACTGGCTAGCCAGTTGTTCTTGGTAGTGTTTGTATGTAATCCCTAGCTTACAGGTAAAGCTTTCTCAGTGTTTGATAAAGTTAATAATTTTATAATGTTCAGCCACACCTTATGGCTCCATCTGAGAGAAATCAAGCAAGGCCAGAACCCTTCTCAGTGTTCATATTCCCCATGTCTGATTTTTGCATTTAAATGGAGGTACAGATGAAGAAGATACGATCAAACCATGCTCAGACTGCTGTGCTTTATTGTTATTTTGGTTTAATTGAATTATCAGTGTCTGATACAAGTCGTAACAATCCCTGTTAGTGGATGTTTTTTCTTTCATTCTCTTAGATATGTGGTAGTCCAGAAAATGCTGCAGGGTCTGTTCTGCACGCATCTGAAAAGGTTGATAAAAGTCTTGTGTCCGGTGTCCCATTCCTTACTGACCTCTTTAGTAAGGTGCTCACAATATTAACATGATATTCATCCAGACTGCAAGGTCTGGATTCAGGGCAAGGCATTACAAGGAAAGAGCATTTACTTTGTTGATAAAAATTTCTTGATGCTGACAAATGAGGACATATGTATGTTGTTTATGTTTCTGGACTCTTCTTCAATAGACAACAGAATTAGACATGAAAAATTGCTCTTTTCTCTGAGGAAGGTGAAACTAAGCCAGGAGTTTTTATGGAAAAAGCTGTGAAACCTAGTAATGGAGAACTGCAAGGGTCAGTCAGGATTAGCTCTCACTGCGATCCTTGCAGTACATTGCTAGCTAAGGAACACTACTGGGACAGGTATTTGGTGTGCAGGTGATGAAACTCTCCTCGTCTGCATTTGCATATAATGATTATATGCTTATATGTGCATTATTCTTTTCTGTTCAGAAGTTCAGAGCAAAGTAGCTCTTCTGGGGTTTGCTTAATCAATAATATGTCAATAGCTAAGGAAATTTAATTCTGTGTAGGATAACTTTCAAAGCTTTTGGAGATATTTACAATGCCTTTAACCTGAAGTTTCAGATGGCAACAATGTGATTGGAACTGAAGAGAACAGTTTTGACCGCAACTATGTAAAAAAGAAATTGGAGCACGGGCTTTCACGAATATGGCAGGTATGGGTTTTGAATATTGTTTCCCCTAAGTATTTTTTCCCCCCTGCTTCCACCTCTCTGGTATTAATTATCGTTATATCTATACTAATGTTCTTAAAGAAATGTCTCCAGGTTGTTTTTTTTTAAGTGGTTTGTTTAGATATGAATGTATCAAGACCATGGAAATATAATTTCTATGACTCAGTGGTTGCAGTACTTCCAAACTCAGTCAAGATGCCAAAACATAGTAACAGGACTTTTAGTCTGGTCCCATTTCTTTCAACCTGGGTGCTGCCACACAATCTATTGTCTTCTCATGTGCTTTTTCTCTGTATACTGCTTTATATTTCTGTTATAACCATAGCTGTGGAGGACCTGGAGCCTTGAGAACATGACTGTTTTTATGGTATTCCTAATGTGATTGCTGGATCAGTTTGGTGTCAACCTAAATATATGAGAAAGCTGAGTTCTGGTTTTGCATTGACAATAAAGCATCTAGGATTTACTCTATCTGTGTTATAGAGTGCTAAAGAAACTGATTATAAAATTATTTTAGAGAAATTACTAATGTTACAGAAAATGGAATTGTATTCTAAATCTCAAAAAAAGAATTTATAAGTGCAAGCAAGCAACAAGTGTTAATGAATGAGGCACCCAGGCCTTCACTTTTGTCTTCAGTGTATTAAGTACACAAAAACTTGTTTGTGTTTTGTAGGATGTTCAATTGAAAGTGAAAACATATCTTCTGGGAACAGATCTGTCTAACTTCAAATACGATGACTTCATATTTGTACTTGATGTTATCAGCAGGTATGCTGGTGTGGTCGTAAGACCTTTTAGTATGTGGCCACAAACAGGCTCTGATGAGATAGCACTCACTGTTGATTAAGGCTGATATATACATTTTGATGCCGATGTCATTCAAATGTGCTGATAGCTTGAAGAGCAGTTCTTCTATAGGTGAGAGTTTATGAGGATGTATTTAAGAGAGCATAAACTGCTTTGCTGCTTAAGTGTGATATGATTTCAGTATTGTCTCCTTTTAAGATATGGGATGTGCAGGTCTAGCAATTTTTTTCTAGGAGCTGTTAAAGGGAGTCTGAGTCAAGCAGAAAAGTATGGTGGTACTGCCAACCTGTACAATATTATATCCTTCTGTTTTGGTAATAAAATGACAGATTGAAACTGTGAACTGCCAGCTTGTTCTGTGTAGCAGGCTCTCAAAAATGCATTTATTTTGCTTATGGCTCTTTGTTTCTATGTGTATGGCACACGGTGGTAGGATTTGAAGGAAAAATAGACATGGACTTCTGTGGAATGCAACCTTAACATTGCAACGTAACATTGGTGCTCTGCGTTTATGGAGATACATCTACACTCACAGTTGGAACAACAGTATTAAGAAATCAATAAGTATGTCTAAACTTTGTTTTATTACTCTAGGCTGATGCAGGTTGGAGAAGAATTTTGTGGCAGTAAGTCTGAAGTTTTGCAAGAATCTATCAGAAAACAAAGTGTTAACTATTTCAAAACATACCACAGGTGAGACTATTATATGTGCAGTGGATGATTCTAATGACATTTATTATTGTTGGGTAAATGCTTTCCAAAGGAATTCCACTCCATCATGTTCCTGCACTGAGGTTGACAGTGCAGTATGTTTCCTAAAGAGAATAAGGCTCTGAACCCTGGAGGAGGGGAGAGGATAGAGAAGCTTTTGCTTCCACTGGGTTTGTGGAAAACTGTAGTTCTGCAGCAGGCAGGCCAGATAAAGATGAGCAACTTTTTAATGTAGAATTTCAGTAGTTTTTTGGGTTGCCTCTTGTCTGCTGGCATCCTGAGGAGGAATGTCTCTGAAGTGCATACTTTGTAGCAAATGTGTCTTCTTTTTCTATGCTATTGCTTAAGAAGACTCATCATGTATGACTATGAAATGTTTTTCTCAATATGCAATTTTGTCTTGCATCAAGTAAAATATTTAGAGCTGAGTCCATCCTTTTGAATCATGTTTTCATGGCTTGTTTGTTGGCAGGATCTAATTACATTTCAGTCAGCTCTGTTGTCTTATCTGGGGCCAGTCGTATGTTGTCATGGATGAGCATTCTCTGGACTCAGATAGGGTATATGGCTCTAACATCATCAAGACTTAACTTTCTATTTGTTTGTTTTTGTTGCCTTGATTTTACAAGTGTTTTGGTTTGGGTGATTGCCATATTTTTAATTCTAGTTGTCTAGCATTACATTCTTTCTGTGTGTAAAAACTAAGAAGACATGAGAAGAAATACAGCCTTCCATGCTCTAGGATTCCTAGATGCTTACTTTCCTAGTCTTGATCTGTTGTCCTCTTTTTGGGGGGCTGTCATACAAGTAATACATCCAGAGCCATTTGAGCAGTCTGTGACTTCCTGCCTAAAATCCATGGCATATGAAAATGACGGCAGGAGAACACAAAACAGTGTCTGAATTCAGAAGATGAGAATGTGGTTTGGGATTTCTTCCAGCTTTGGTAGTTTGTAGCTAGGAATTCTGAGCCTTCATTAGATCCACATTATATCTTATCAGGAGATGCCACCTATTTTTATTTCTTGAAATTTTCCTGAATCCTGAACTGAATTTCATGAACTGATTTTGGTCTACCTAACCATCTTTTGCTACACTTATTACATAATGCCTTGTTGGATTAAGGAAATGTAATTTTGACTGTTACGGTTTTGCTTATGTTAAACAGCTTAAGGAATCATAGACTAATTTTCTGAATTATCTTAGAATAAAAAAAAGGGTTAAGGAACATTGATGGAATATATATAGAAATAGTAATTTTTTTGAAAGAACTTGTTTTTTTTTAAGTTAATGTAATTCTTGTGAAAATAAATTGAAATATTTATTGACATGAATTAAGTTATATGAAACCTTTTAATACTTTCTACATGTTTTATGCTGCATGGGTATTGAGAAGATTAATTGGCTGATGTTTTCATCCTCAGAAGGAAAAACATGAAAAACCCCTGTCTCAGAGCTATATTCCCTAGGGTGTTTTATATAAAAGCTTTAAGCATCTTGCCTTTTCAGATCAAGCTAATGTGGCTTTCACTTCTCTTGGGTATTTAATTGGAGGAGAAAAAAAAAAAGCAGGAGTGCTTTTAAGGATTCATTAGTACATGAAAGCTACACAGAGCTGAAATGCTTAGAGTCCAGGAGTAATCAGTTCTTTGTGTAATTTGACATACGTGGCCTCCTGGGCAGTGTGGTGTTATAGAGAACTGCCAACATAGAGAAAATATTGAAAGGAATTGGCTGTGTGATTCAAAAAAACATAGAGGAGAGCATAGTACTAGAGCATACAGGAAGCCTTTTGTTTGGGTGCAAGTTGATTGTTCTGATAAATCAGAATGGGCTTTTGGCAAAAAGCATCAGTAAGATGATTTTTGAAATGCAATTTACTTTTTGTACTGATACACTTGTAAAAAGGTGTGTCTGATCACTTAAGCTTTTCAGAGAATGAATGCATCAGGTCTTCATGCATTCCTCCTTCGCTGGTGAAAATTAAGAGCATTTCTTCAAGTACTCTGTCAGAGCTTGGTTTCAGATTTTAAATGCTGCAAAACCTGTTGTGTGGCTTTTAAATGTTTGCTTTTCTATGACTTTCACCTTAGTCTCCCTCACAAAGACTTTTAATCTCTAATGCTGGTTTTCACAGCATCTCTGTTGTTTCTGTTGGCTTTACTGTGAGAAGATCTGCAAGCTATGGGTACTCAATGCCCTGAAAATAGCACTTTAAGTCTATTTGTATTTAACTGGTGGATTTAAATAGACACAGCAAACTGTAGTCACCATTCAACACATGGTTGAATGGCAAGCAAATTTTAATTGTAGTGGTTGTTGTAGTCCATTATTGAAGTTGTGGTATTCCTAGAATATTTTATTGCCTAATTAGAAACCCAGTGCATAATTTACCAACTATTACTTGTTAAACAAAACAATATGCCCTATATTAAGAGGAAAAGATAGAGCAGTGTGGTCCCAAAAAGCATTCATTGGTGTTTTTTCCTATATGTTCCATTTATGTGGCAAAATTTTTTCTTTCTTAAAGATGTTTCTGCTTATGGCAAAGTGGAGGCTTTCTAGTGATTAAAAACAACAGAAGAAATGCAGAGATATAATGGCTTGATTACTTTTCCTTATTACTGTATTGATACGGAAGTAAAATTAAGCTATGAAGAAAATTAGAGATTAATAGCCATTTAAGTTTTTTCTTGGAAAAGTTGAGATGTCTGTAGAATGTTAGTTCTTTCCAGTTCCCTTTGCTCTCTGTTGGCTTCAGTGTCTTTGAAAGAAGCATCTGTCTTTTGTGGGCTCTCAGAAGCTGTTGTGCTGCTAATGGAGTGTTTATATATACTATATTGCTTTCTACAGTTTACAGAGGGAAAAGATCCAGTATTTCTGTGTAACTGTAGGTGTCCCTCTATAATTTGTAATGGTTTTGACTAAAAAGATTAGTTTACAAATTTTGGAGATAGTCTCAAAAAATATCTTTCTCCAGAGATGTCATAAAAAATACACTGCTTTGGTAGCCACGGCTTTTGAGTGGTTTGTCCGTTAGAAGAAGTGCTTAAATACTTGTTTTAAAGTGTAACTTTTGTACAGTTTTAGAAGGAATTTTTCACTGCAGAAGTGAAGTAATTGCAAACTTTGTGACTTACTCTTTCTGCCAATTAAGAGTATTCATTTGTGTTTCAGAACCCGTCTTGAAGAGCTAAGAATGTTTTTGGAGAATGAGACCTGGGAACTTTGTCCTGTTAAATCAAGCTTTAGTATTTTGCAGCTTCATGTATGTTCTATGAATAAAATATGCAAATGTATTAATGCCTTAATAATTAAGAGTCACAGTGTTCTAAGAAGGAGTAACATGAACTACTGTACAAATGTTTTTAATGGCTTCTAAAAGCTTCTCAATTTTACTTCATGCTATTAGAAATTTAGGAGTCAAATGGTTTTGAAACAGTAGTGTCTCTGTTTCAGGTAGGCAGAAGTTTTTATGGAAGATGCTAGAGTTGTAAGCGTGATGATAGCCTTTATTTTTCCTGTTTCAATGTGTCTGTTTTACATTTCTAAATTATTTATTTGACAGTAAGATACTAAAACATGAATGCCTAAAAGTAGTTGCATGAGTGCTCACTGGCTTGTACAAATTTGGCATCTGTTTCTGGAAACATAGGTCATATGGCTGACATGGAAAAAAAAATTCTTCTATGGTGAAGTCCAACTGAAAGCAAGTAATTACTGTACTCCCCTTCTAATCATCTGAAGTGACTTTTTTTTTATTTTTAGCATGTGGTGGATGAAATTAACTTGTTTTGCCAAATAAATATGATGCCTGTGATTAAAGCTATAACTAAGGTTCAGAAATGTTTTAGCACAGCAATGTTAAGCAAGATCATTGTGCAGCTTCTGTGGAATTAGCTGTAGCAGTAAACAACAGGTTACTGGATCACTGAAAGTAGGGAGGGAAAGGAAGGGAGGACCCTCAGTAGCATCCAGTAGCAAAAGAAATAACATTTTTAATGAAGAAATGGGATTAAAAATCCATGCATACTGCTCAAGGGACTGTGACAGCAGAAAATGGCAGAAAGTTACTGATTTGTTATCACACAGAAATCTAACATTGTAGTCCTTTTAGCTGCATGTGTTTTCATCTTTAAACCTTTAGTTCAATGAAAATGTACATTTTGCCATTGTGAATATCAATAGCTAGAGTTTAATAGATAGAAATGGTATGTCATCTGAGATAAGTTGTGTTTTTTAGGAAAAAAAAAGTAAAAAATCATGCCTTTTGGGTCCTACTTGGTCCATACACTTGCAAGCGTTTGTGCACTCACCCAGTGATCAGAAACTGTGCAGTAGGTTTGAGAAGTAAAAAAATATGACAACTTTTTAAAAATAAAGTGTCAACAAGAAAATTTCATTAGTAAATATAGCAAAATACTAGGTAACTTGTGTAAAGAAAATTGCATTTTTGGGTAGAATTTAAGTCTTTTTTATCTCTTTATTTCTGTGAAATAAAAAACAAAATTAGTTTTCACCTAGTTTTAGACAGTAAATACTTTCAGAATGCAGATGTATTGCATGTTGTAGCAGAAAACTTCTAAAAGTACAAAGAGAAGCTAGCATAAGGTTGCCACTTTCAAGGTTAGCTTCAGCCAGCATGAAAAGCATGTTTAAATAAGCAACAAAATTTGACTCAAAGTTAATTGTCCACAAGTTTGTTGTTATCCTTTGTCTTTATGGAACTGGAATCATGACATTGAAAATGGCTGATTAAAACGTGATTTATTTCTGTTGATAGGAATTTAAGTTCATGGAGCAGTCACGTTCCCCGTCTGTGTCACCAAGTAAGCAGCCTGCCTCAGCAATCTCGTCATCAGTAACACTGTTTGAGCAGTACTGCAATGGAGGAAACCCCTTTGAAATTCAGGCTGACAGCAAAGATGATGAGACAGAAGACGTGTTAGCTTCCAATGGGGTATGGACTGTTTCAGAAAAAAAAAAAAAGGGGCAAATAGTACTTTAGTACTTTCAGTAAATGATGATTTATTCTGTGTGGCAATGATGACAAAGTGTCTTAGTACAAGAATCTGCAATTGATTGCCTGCACTCCTGTGCTGCTTTGCTTTTAAAAGTGCCAGAAAGGCAGGCATCCTGTTCAAAGTTCAGTTTGTTTTGCACTGAATCAGTACTTTTTTTCCACTGAAGTCCAGCGTTCCTGAAGGTTAGCAAGACATGTTCCACCTAAATTAGTATTTTTCCAGGGGTTTCAGTTAGCTTTCTTTGTGGAGGTAATTTTGTCATTTTAGGACTTGCTTTCCAGCTTCATAGGAAAGAATCATTGTGGGTTGCTCCTTTTGTTGTATTTGTCACAGATTTTCTGATGTTTATTACATCATTTTTAGTTGTAATTTAAATGCTCAGGACACTCTCTTTATTGTGGGTTCTATGAAACTGAACAATAACTGTGTGGGTGTTTTTCAGAAGTCTGTCAAAATCTAGCGGTGATCAAATGTGTTTCAATGTAAAACTTCGTACCATTCTCTTAAATGGTATATTAGCATGTTTTGTTTCTTTTGTTATTGTTTATTCCTTTGATGAATGATGTTTTCTTGGCCTTAACTTGTGCTACTGAGACTGGATAACATCTCAAGACCAGAAAAGAATAATTGCTGGTTAGTGGTTTCAAACTCCTCTGATACCTTGCAGGTTGCTGCTAACAAACGAGAGCCTGCATTGTTCCCATATTTTTTGTTTAGTGACTTGTAAGCAGCATACTTAGAGTTGTAGAAGGCTAGAATTGTCTTCGCTTCTTGGCTATGGATATGCTGAGGTGTTTTTATTTCTCTCTGCACATTTGTATGAGATATGAAAACTCTGCAAACAAGTTAGGACAGACCTTCTTTGGTCTTTCCATTTTTAACATTTTACCCTTCAGAATCTGTTTCTCCTAGCTCTAAGAAAAATTTAAAAGACATTGTCTTACTCTATACTAAGCTTTTGCTTTTGCATACATGAAATCATTTGATGAAAAACTAGGTAGTAAATGATGATGAACATACTGGAGACACTGCTTTATTGGCTTTTGCTAGCCTGAAGTGTCATATTGCTGCCTTCTGTCAGTAGGACAAGAGTCACTGAACAGTGTTCGAAGGGACCTTTGGCACAGATGCTGCAGGCTCATGAGAAGTAGTAGTCCTGCAGGTCTTACTGGCACTCTTTGAAACCTGCATGAGTTACAAAGCATAAGTGTAAAACAGACAGAAATTTGTCGCTCTGAATGGAAGCACAGGACAGGTTAATTAACTTGTCAGCAGATATCTCCCACGGCTGGTATTGCAATGAAGGTATTTTATGACTGAGGTGACTATACTCTACAGATGACCATCCTACTTTCCATTTTGACATTTTTAGTCTCCTCTCTGCATTACTGTCCCAGAGGTAGGGTGACAGGTTCTTGTTAATAGATCCTTTGGGATGGATTAGAGTTAAACAACGCTGAATGATTGGTGTTTATACATACATATAAATGGCAGGTTTATTTTAGAACAATTTGGTTTCAGTGGAAATGAGGTATGTAGCTGTTTTATCTCACATGTAATTACAATATCTGTAGTAATACAGCAATATAAAAGTATCAAGATATAACTTAAGAAAATATATAAAGAATAAAAAAGAAGTAAGAGTAGATAGTAGATAGAAAGATAACACCACTTGTGGATCCAAGTGGCACTTGGTTTTTGCAATTCCAGTGTCCATCGGTCAACGTGATGGCCACAGTCTTGATCTGTTGGGGCTGAGGGGAAACCACCAAACATCAAAGTTCACTGGGTTAATAGATATTTGTGTTCAGGAGGGAGCAGCCAGGTACCTCCCCTGGATGGGGTGTTTCTTGCTGTTTGCTGTAAAACTGTGGATCATGTGCAGTCCTCTGGTGGAAGGCTGCAGAAATTAGTCTGGGGGCATTTTGGGGTCTTTGATGGTTTGTGGCCGCTTCTAAATAGCTTGACTGCTGTTTGACCTGGCTTAGTTGAGCCAATTATGCATTATCAGAAGGGGTGAATACCTTAAGGCTTATGTGATAGCTCTTCATGGGAAGGACATTGGCATGATAATAAGTATTATCCTGTCTTGCAGGATCTGTTTATTATTGACCTTTTTCCTTACATGGGTCAAAAATGGCTTGTTGCTAAACAAAGGCTGTTTTTTCATGGTCATCCTCTGGTGGTGGGTGTGCACCTCCTCTGTCTCATGGAGATCAGAGGTTTTGCCAGCACACAGTTGGTGTGTGCAAACCTGGCCTCAGCAGAGCACCTGCTGCTCTTGCAAATTGCCAATTGCTTGAGCCATTAATCTTTAATATTTCAGTCTGTCACTGCTGTCTGTTCCATAGTGCTGACATAGAAAGAGCTCCTGCTCAAAAAGTAGGAGGTACCTATTTTGTTACTCTTTACATAGAGGGATAAATAACCTGCATAGACAATGCAGGGTAAAATTTTTATTGAGGTTTTGCGTTTCCGTGTCTTGACTGACCAGTTAAGGTGGAGGCACATTTTAGCACTGAGAATTGGAATTATTTCAGATGGAGGTTGCAAAATTTTGTTTCCAGAGAATGCAGGCATGTTGCCAAATGTAGAAAGAAGTAGCACAATAAGGATATAAATTAGCAAGTAAATTAACTGTTTATCTGTAGGATGGGAAGAACTGTCAGGATTTGTTTTGAGAATTTTAAAGTCTTCTTAAGTCCTTAGTTGCTGCAAAATGGGGCCCCTGGACCAAATCAGCTCAGTGTCTGGAGCTTCAGTGAGATGCTTTATGTTCCTTTTCTGTAGCTTCTTAAAATGTCTCCATTGTGATACAGTTAACTTCCAGTATTGTAACTGTATTCTGTGTATTCTTCAACTATGATGAATCTTACTGCTACCTGTGGGTAGGCTTGGGTGGATTGCCTAAACACTTGTAACTGATTATTGCTACAAGATAGCTGAATTCATGTTGCCACCTTAAAATTTTACTGCACACTGTGCATATTCGAAATTGGTTTATAAGGTCTCTTCAGATTGAAGTCACTATTTAATAGTTGTGAGTTAATGTGTAATCTAAAATACAAATGCATTTGTCTCATAAATAGCAATTCCAGATCATTAATAGCTTTAGATTTAGGAGGCTTAGTAAAGTATTTTTCCAAGTTAAAAAAAAAAAAATTCTCAAAATCTCTCTTATTCTTTGATGTTAAGACAATTAATGTCAACTGACAGGTTCTTACATCAGTATGAATTGTGGTTAACAGTTTGTAGTCGATTTATCATTTTGCTGTCACTGGATTTTAATTAAATTATTATATATTAATGCATAATAAGTGGTAGTAATTCTCTGTGCTAATGTTCCAGCCTATTAATTAAACTGTGGTTCTTTTTGTCCTTAGTCAAGGCTGACTTTGGCTCGTTTTTCAAAAAAACTGAGCTGTTTTCTTTAAAACTTACATTTATCTAAAATGTTCATGAGGCAGATATTTTGCCTGGGATTGTTAATGATCTGAACATTTCTTTGGAGTGTCTCTTAATACATTCTTTTTTTTTTCCACCTGAGCTGTTTTTGTTTTGAATTTTTTGTACTGTGGGGTTCCTGCTTTTATAACATAATGCTTTCATAGTGCTAGTCTTTAAAACTCTCAGCAACTTGGGATCAGGGCATGCATGACTGAAAAAACATGTCCTAGTGTGTTTTGGCTGCCATTTTTAAAGAATCCTGGAATCAGAGTGTATTACCTGTGTCACTATTGACTGTGTGTATAACGTGGCTTCAAAGCAAATGTACATGTTAAGGAAAAGTTTCTCTCTTCAAGTGCAGGTGCATTCTGCCCAACTGCAAGTTATTTTTTTGGTATTGGGTTCTTTTCTTAATTAAATATGTACAATATAAACAAGTATTTTTGTGAAGCAATAGTTTAGTTCTTCTTGTAATAATAATTAAGTATTATGCAGTGCCAGGGCTTTTTCTTTTTTCTTTTTTTTTTTTTCTACTGCCACTGTATAGATGAACTTTGAGGATTTATTACCCTTTTTTTTCAGATTACAAAGCAAGTAATAAAAGCCCAAATATGCTTTGTGGTACTTTATACGTCAACTGGAAAGCAACACAAATTATCAGTAGCTGAAATAGAATGATGCAAATATACTCAATCAACATAATATAATTTGCCTGCTGCATTTTTAAAGAACATTGTCAGCAGCCTCTCAAGCAGCAAAGTTATTTGTATCCCAATCGAGGTAAAAGCCAAAAAATGACCAAAGTGCAACATTAACTGAGTCACAATATTATAAGAAAAATAATGGTAGTCAATTTGTTACTTTCTTTTTTTTTTTTTCTTAAACAGTATGAGTCAGATGAACAAGAAAAAAGTGCATATCAAGAGTATGATAGCGACAGTGATGTTCCTGAAGAGTTGAAAAGAGATTATGTGGATGAGCAGACAGGAGATGCCCCAATAAAAAGGTAAGTAGGTGTGTGTGTCCTTGGTCTAATTCACATGCTTTTCATCTCAGTATTCTAATTAGTTCAGTTTCTATAATCTACTGTAGTGGAATAATAATAAATTTTATACTGCCTGCACAGTTAGAAGGCTCAGCACTTAGATCTCCAGACTGGTGAGGAGCATTAAGCTGCTCATCATTATTGCAGACAAAACATGAAGAAAGGAACATTTTGAAAGCAGATGAAGGCTCTCTGAAGCAGGCAGTGGAAAACTGATTAGTAAGGACAAGATGTTAACTGAAGGTCCTTCTATAGCAGCTGTTGTGTATAGGTATAATTTCTGTTGTGTCAAAAGCAGTTGTTTGCAGACAAATGCTTTGAGATTTGGGCTTCTGCTTCTGCATTACAGTAAACTACTACAGGTTAAGAAAAAAATTAGATTCTTCCATAGCTTGAAGAAAAGCACTTTTGAATTTTAAGTTCTCTTTTTCTGTAATACGCACAAAGATATGTATAAATGAATATGCATATTTTTTGATGTATATAAAAAGTATTTTACTTATATATATTCATATAAAAAAGCCAACTTTGTATCCTTTAAAACGGTCTGAAATCAAGTTTCTCTCTAGGACACTGTACAACTTAGATGTACATTCAGACTTTGTGAAGCAGGCTAACATTTTTTTATGTAGGGTTTGGAGGATAACTAGAATGCCATAATTGGATCAATGATCTGCTTTGATCCACTTGGATCAAAGCAGAGTAGTTACAAGATAACTCTTTAGAATAAAATATTGTTAGCATGATTCTTTCTATAAGGTACATCATGTAAACTGCCTCCTTTCAAAGAAGTGGTGGAGATATAGTTAAAAATTCCTTAATTGGAACAAACAAGAGTTGCTGTCCATAGGTTTGTGCTGTGGAATTGAAATTTTTGGAAGAGTGTAATTTTGAGGTATAGCAGCTGGCAGAGGGTTTCTCTTATAGAAAATTAAAATGTGTCTAGTTGGATGAATATCATTGAGTCCAACCTCCTGCATCTTTCAGGACTAAAATTTATGAAAAATTTAATTACTTTTTTGGTTTCATCTTCCTCAAATTTGCTTCTATTTCTAGGTAGTAACCTTCAGCTGTGGCTGACTAATCTGCCTCTATTTTGTTGTGACTTGTGTTGTTTTTATTCTCTCCATGAATTATGAATTTCAGTCAGAGTGATTAAAATGGCTGTTGGGGCAAGACAGAGGCCTGCAGATCTCCAGCATCAGAATAAAAGTCAAAAATTTCTTTCTCTAGCACAATTCTATGTAAATTAGATCAGGCTTCTTTCTTAAATGTTAGAATCCTAACCCAGTTGTGCTTTGGTATAAATAAAATTCTGCACTGGAAGACATACTGTCATGTGGAAGAAGGGGAGAGGAATAGTATATTTTCTACTAAATTTCATTTGTATGCCTTTGAATGTTTTCACATTTGCTGCATTTGGTTTTGTTTTCTTTCAAGTGTTTCTCGAGAAACTCTGAGGAGCAGAAAGAGATCAGATTATAACCTCAATAAAGTGAATGCACCTATTCTAACCAACACTACACTGAATGTAATAAGGCTTGTTGGTATGTAGAATAATTGTAGTTTTTATAAGTGTTTTTTATTTTTGTGCAATCTTATGGATTATAGCAAATATGTTAAATGGTATTTAAGGCCCTTAAAAATATACCCACTTGGGCTCTATTTCTACTCTTTGAAAATGTTAATAAAATAGAAATAATGTGCTAAACAAATTAAATTAAATAGACAAATTTGCTTATATCTTGTGAGTTAGTAAAAAAATAAAAATTTTAATGGAAAATTAATCTGCATGCATATGTTGGTTTTAGCCTATAATTGTAGTTTATTTGTCTGAAATAGTGAATGTGTTAGAAGAGTGGAGAAAGCAAGCAAAAAGATTAATGCTCTGTGTTGCTGATGCTTCTATGAAATTATTTATTTTAAAGTAGAGTAGTTGCAAAAGTAAGAACTTTAGGACTAGGTTTTTTTTCCCATTTCATTATTTAAATTCTTGCACTCAGAATAATTGGTTTTACTACATAAAAGTAGTAATCAACTGGAAGAAAAGCGCTCTCACATACATGCTAGTAATCCCTAGGGAGTTTAGGGAATCTCTATCACTGGAGGTCATCAAGATGTGACTGGACGGGCTGCTGAGCAGCCTCATGTCTTTACACCTGCTCTGAGCAAGAGGTTGCACTAGGCCACTTCTTGAGGTCTTTTCTTGCCAAACTTTTCTATGGAAACACTGACCTCCAATTCTAGATGTGATGGGATTGATTTTTCGTGATCATACGTTCTGTGTGATGCTCTAGATTGTTGTATGATAGCGATTTTCTGCTACTGACTTCTGTTTTATTTATAGAGAGGGGGAAATAACTGCTTAAATTTGTCTTGAGTAAGCAGGAGAGAGAGGAATTCTGTATGTGTTGCACTAATGAGGTTTGCCTTCAAAATTTGAAAATGATTATTGCACTTCAGAGTAAGCCCATTTAAAAAAAGGTTTCTCTAACACCTGGTTAGCACCTTTTGCTGTCTTTGAGGGCAGCATGAAAGTCAGGAATTAATTTTCTAAATTTTTTTTGCAGGTTTGCTGAAACCGTTTTTTTCCTTGATCATTTACCATATAGATATGAAATGAGAGTTCATTCTGTTATGACTTTTCTGTGATTGATCTGTGACTTAGGTTGGAGAGATTTGTTTGCTGCTTTCTGCTATAAGGTTTTGCTCTAAGGAAATTGAATTTAGAAACCGCTTATGGCACTTTCATGCAAACTCCAGCCTCTGTCCCTGCCATAAAACACTATACCAGTAGGTGAAGCAGTAGTTCTGTTTTCCAGTTTTACATAAGGAGTCCTATTTGTAGATTATGTTCATAACCCCAAGATTAAACATTTTTTTAAAAGCTCATATATATGCTTTTTTCTCCTTCTGGAATTACTATTAATTTTCAAATTTTCTGCTGTTTTCTGTTGTGGTGTTTTATATTGTTTTGGTAATAAGTGATAGTAGTGCTATTTGAAACATGGAAAGGGACCTCCTGCAGGAGGAAGATGTCATTTAGTACTGCCTGTAAATATGCTTGTTTTGAACTCTAGCTTAAAAGTACTTCTGTTCCCACCACTCGTTCTAATAGGAATTATGTTTCAGAAGCATTGTCAGCCTATAGAATAAAAAAAGAAGTTATCCTCCTATTTTCTGCTTGATCTTACGACAAACGAAATGTTGAGGTTTAGCAGATTGTTTTGTTTTTTGATACATACTGCTCTGCTGTTTTTACAAGAAGCAATCTTGTTTCTTCTCAGTCTTTGATTTGCTAAACCACGTGCCAAGATTTCTAGTGTCCTCTGTATTTATCCACCAGAAACTTAAATTTTCTACTCTTGTAATCTTACCAAAGTCATGTGCAATACTTTGGATGAGATCTTCCTGCATTGTCTAATTCTTATATCGTTGCATCATGGTACTAAGTTGCTTCCATTTTGCACCTCTTTTGATTTCTTACAGCTTCCTTGTACTGGCAGTGTGTAATGACCTTGTACAGCCAGCAGATCCTTCACTTTCCCAGTTTTTTCAGAGAGATAGTAGCTTATAGTGGAAAGATGCATGTTTTTAAATTAATTGTCCCCTAAATGCATGGATTTACAATTTGTGCTACTGAATTGCATCCAATTCTTATTACAACAATCATCAAGTACTCCTGTACATTATGTCAGTACTTTTCTGTTTTGATGGTGCCTCTTTATTTTTTTCTATTATCACTCTTATTTTTGTGCCAGAGTAATTAATGAAAATGTTAAAGAGATGGCTGGTTGCTGGGGACTGCATCAATAGTTTTTTTAGTTACTTCCCTTTTCAACACACTCTATCTTCATTTACTTACTGTGCAATATTGTTAATTTAATACTTTCACCAAATCCCAGAAGATGAAATGTACTGTGTCCTTTGTGTAGAAAATCATGTACCTTAGCCTGGTACAGTTCACTTCTGTTAGATCCACAATTTATCTTAATTTTGCCTCCATATTTCTGTTTCTGTCATTTCCATACTAGCTTCAAAACAATCTGAAGTTCTGCATCCTAAAAATAAAAACTGTGGATCAGTAGTTATTTGGATTACTATTTTCCCTCTTTAGTATGTTTTTTTTGCTTTTTTTCATTCATAGTGATGAAGATGCAGATTTAAGTTGCCCAGTCCAGTAACAGAAATAATTGCCTTGCTTTTCAGGAAAGTAGAAGTGCTTACTACTTTTAGTAAAGTAGTAGTGCCCATTGTGTCATACTGAATGAGTATGACAGTGTTTGTTAATGATTTTGAACTATTTCTATATACTGTATGCTTTGTATGGATAATGAATAAAAAAATGTAGCTTAATATTTATAAGCTACATCAGTGAGTTGCTAATGTATAATCGAAGTGAGAGCTGCTACAATTGTGTTTGAATTTCAAGTGAACAGTTCAATTTATCAGATTTCTCTCACTTTAAGATAACTAGTTCTCTTTCTAGTATAAAGTAGCCATTAAACTAATTTATAAGGTTAATTTTTACATCAAGCCATTGCATGTTGACTTAAAATGTAAAGGAAGAATAAACCTGTGTTAAATTTGTATGGAATATTTTGACTAAGCACTATGTATTAACAAGAATAATTAATGACTATATCATTGTATATATTTTTATCATTAATTAATATCATTCTGACCTAAGAAATAATTTAGTGGGTATTTCTTATATTAATGGGTTTTAATGCTTTTTTGGCCTAATTTTAATAAGAATGGGTTTTGAGGACAAATTCTTAGATTTTGCTTGCTTTAAACCCCATTATCTTTAAAGAAAATAATAATAGTGATGACAAACCTCACAACAGAAGTTGTTAGCTGAAGTGGGTGATTGATCACATAACATAGACTTAAAAAACCTTAAATCACACAGTTTTTCAAAATTATTTAGCTACAACAGGCTTTGCACTTTTTCCTTGAATGTGGCGTTTTAGCTCTTAATGTGTGTCTTCCTTCCACCATGCCTTTTTCTTGGTCACCTGGGTCAGGGATTCTCAAGGGATGGTCATGTCAATGAAGACTGATGTACAGAAAGCATTTGGTATATCAGCCTTTTCTGTGTCCCCTCACCAGGGTTCCTTCTCCATTTACTATCAGGCCTTTTGTTATTGATGTATTTGAATAAGCCCTTCTTGTTGTCCTTGACATTCTTGACCAGATTTAATTCCAGGTGGGCCTTGGCTTTTCTTGTCTTACATCTACTCCAAGAGCATCTCTCTATCCGTTCCAAGTGGCCTGTCCCTGCTTCTGCCTCCTGTATATATCCTGGTTTAGTGAGTTTTGACAGATGTTCTTAGTTCATCCATGCTGCTCTCTTGCCTCTGCCCAATTTCTTGCTCATCAGGATGCACCATTCTTGAACCTGGAGGAAGTGGTGCTTGAATATTGACCATCTCTTTTGGACCCTTTTTCCTTGCAGAGCCCATCCCCGTAGGATTATTTCAAAAAGATCCCCAAAGAAGCTAAAGTTAGCTCTTGGTTGCAATTTGGCTTGCTGCCATGCTTCCTTCATGCAGTATACTGAACTCCACAATCTCATGGTCACTGTAGCCAAGGCTGTCCCCAGCCTTCACACCTCTAACAAGGCCTTCCTTGTTTATTAGTACAAGGTTGAGTGACACACCATTCCTCATCGGTATCTTCCACCATCTCTGTCAGGAAGTTGTTGTCAATGCTTTACTGTTTGTGCTTTGCTGTTTTGTTCTTCTGGCAGATGTCAGGATGACTGAAGTCACCTGTGAGAACCAGGGCCTGTGACCATGAGGCTGCTTCTAGTTGTTTGTTAAAGCACTTCATCCACTTCCTTCTCCTCATCAGGTGGCCTGTAGCAAACACCCCTGACAGTGTCACCCTTACTAGTCTGTTATCCTAACACCTAAGCTTGTGACTGACTCATCATGCACCCCAAGACAGAGCTCGATACATTCCAGGCGTTGCCTCACATACAGGGCAACTCCACCACTGTGCTTTCCAGGTCTGTCTTTCCTAAACAGCATGTAGCCCTTCATGACAATATCCCAGTCACACAAGCTATCCCAACACACCTCCATAACTGCAATGAGATCAAAGCCCCATGACTGCATACATATCTCTAATTCCTCCTGTTTTTTTCCCTACACTGCGTGCATTGGTGTACAGGCACTTCATAGAGGTATTTGCGTTTGTCAATATCCCAGTGGGAGTGCAAGGGGATGTCTCATAGTCCTGTCTTACAGTCATGTCTTCAGCTGCTTGTACCTACTGGAGGTATCCCCACTTAAACCTTATTTTGCTGCATGCATGGTCACTGTAACTCTCCCCTTACCCCATCTTTCCTAGTTTAAAGCTCACTTTACCAGGTTGGCCTGGTAAAGATTTATTGGCAAAGTTTTGTGTGTGCTAATTTGTGAGGTGCATCAGTTTTGTATAGATTAATGTGATAAAGAATGTTCTCTACTTGCTGTCGTTAAGGACAGAAGGAGTTCTGCAAGCAGTGCTTCTAAAGAAACCTGGCAAATTTTCAGCAGTTTAAGCTATCTACAGCCTCTAGAAATTCGATCTGCTTTCAGTTGCTGAAGCTTTAAGTGTTGTTTTCAAGTATTTCTGGAAGTTTCTGTTTTGATATGGCTTTGGACTGTGTTTGTGCTGTTTGGAAATGTTCTTATATATCCCACTTTAACCCAAAATGGTAACTTCAGTGCAAGTAGGTAATGATGTGTAGACATTAAAAATTGTGTCCTGTTAGAGAGAGCATCAAGGAGGCAGTGTTCTTGGAACACTTGTTGTGTCAAGATGCTGAGTGATGTAGTAATAGAGAAATGTTCTTGGCCCTGGAAGATTTTTATAGGGACAGTACTTGAGCAGTGTACAGTGCCCAGCCCTTTGGAAAAGCATAAGACACTGCCCAAGAGATTGCCTTCAATATTCATACCAGCTGCACAGATACTTGGAAGTCTTAAATGTCCAGGATGTGACTCATCACTCATACTGTGTTTGGGTTGCAGGTAAGTTTAAAAATATGTTTATCATAGAGTAAGTGGAAAAAGTCACCCTGTCCATTACAGAATATTCAGATAGTACAGATGAAGGTGACGCTTTCATTAGGGTACCAGTACCATCCTTTCACAAACATCCAGAAATTTCCACATTGGACTGTGCCTTTGATTTTTCTCTTTTAGAAGACAAATAGAAATTTTTAAGTCCACTTTTCAGTTTGTTTAATGCTTTGGGTCAGAACATTAATAATTAAGCAGTATAGAGTTAACAAATGGGCTAAACTTACAAATATTAGTTATTACAATCTGTGTCAAATCTCTAAAAATAACAAAACATATGCTTGTTTGTCTTAGCAAACAGGGATGTAGTCACATAGTATTCGGTAAGGAGTCTAAATTAGATAGAAACCTGGAAGGTAGCAATGTCAGGCTATTGCTTGGTTCTTACTCTAGTGCTCTCCCATTTTACCAGGTCTGTAGCTGTATTATGCGTTTTTTGATGTAGTTACCTTTGCTGACGTACACAATTACTTGCTTGAAAAACTCAAATAACTTCTCTGTTATTAAAAGCTAGCTTTGTTTCTTTGTTACCCAGTTTCTCTGATTAAACCAATATTTTCTCTGTCTATTAGTAAATTACTTTTCTGGGCACAGTATTAACTTGAAGATAAGTGTTGTTGACTGCAGGAAAAAGAAATTGTTTTTAGCAACTTCCTGTAATTTTTTTAACCTGTCATGTCTAAACCTGTCTGGAATATGACAATTTGTGAAATGACCTGCTGTATCCTATGTGCTGGGGTAGACTGCATTTGTGTTTTGGTTTAAAAATTGCTGTCTGTCTCTTACTGTAATAACCAGAAGTTTGTTATATGCTGTCTTTTTAGAACAATTAAAGGGCAAACAGGATGTCATTTTTGAGGTAGCCAGCAGGAAATGTGGGGTCTCTGCAATATCAGAGTTTCCATTAAGTGTGCTTCTTTTGAATGAAGATCCATGTCCTATGCTGGAAAACAAGAATAACTGAAAACTATAGGCCCTGTGTACTATGTCTGTAGGGAAAAATCCGTTTTGGACTCCAAATCCTATGATCAGTTTGATTCGGATAGCATATTGATGAAGATCCTGAGGCTGGAGTTTTTTTATTGTTTTAGAAAAAATACATTTTCCCAAGTCCAATATGTTACAACAGAGGGAGGAAGAGAAGGATTTATTCTTCTCCCTAGATGTGCCAGGGTACTGATATCCTTCTTTACTCATAGTCTGTCCCCCTGGAAACATTTCAAACTTAAAACTACTTGAGATTCTTACCACAGGATAGAAGGGAAGGAGAGTAGAAAATGCTGTATCACTGCATTGATGTAAAGCACATAATTCCTAGTTGTTGGGTAAGATCCAATCTTGGACATCTAATTTTTATACTGTGTTTTTCTATTGCTTGAAAAATATCCGTATGTGCATATATAAACACACTAATACATAAAATCTTCACTGGCTCTTTATAGAATTTGCCAGAGACTGCTTCAGCAGATTATTATTTTTTAGCTAAATGAAGCTGAAACTTGTAGAGGATCCAGACAGTTGTATGTTTTGAATTTGGTACCAGGAGGCCAAGAATGGTTGAAGACATTTTGATATGGATTAACATCTACATTTTGAGAAGACTTGAAACAATTGTGGTGTCTTAAGCCATCATTTTAGCTTTGTTTTTAAACCTTTCCAATCTGTAAACTGTTATTAAGTTGTTAATAAATTTTGAAGGCTACATAAAACACTTCGTAAAGCTGGCTTTGACTTAGTATAAACTGTCTTTGTAGCACTTGTGCTGAGGAAACTGATCTTCTGTATTTAATTTTTAAGGGAAATACATGCAGATGATGAATATTCTGAAACCTATTGCATTTGATGTGATCCACTTCATGTCCCAGCTCTTTGATTACTATCTGTATGCAGTCTATACGTTTTTTGGCCGAAATGACATGGTAGGTAGAAACATTTTTCATTTTCAAGTATCACTGTACACAGAGAATGAAAATACAGAGGACATCTCTTTGCTTAAAATGCTACTTAATATGTAATTCCCAGAAAAATTAGTGGCAACAGAATGGATTTGAATGTAGGAGTAAGAAGAGGCTGATTAGATCAGCAATAAGGGAGAGAAGTACTGGGAACATTATTGTCAGAGACACATTAATCATATTATGTTTTGAATAGACAGATTTTCTGTTCTTTTTTCCTGCACTATTGAAAAGGAGGAACGACAATGTGAAGTAGTGGTAGAAAGTGGGTAGCAAAGGAGCCTGCAGAAGGAGGGTGGTTTGAGCCTAGACAGCATAAGGTGATTGAATTTTTCTATGTGTATTTCTCTGGTTTACATAAGAATAGCAAATGTAGGAAAAGGGGACCATGAAAGTTAAGTAGTAACTCAAGTTTAAGATGTTTGAAAGACACTTCTTCATATCTAGTATTCTTTTGTCGAACTACTTGCATTAATGAAAACAAAATTTTTTTGAGTGATCTTGTAGTTGAAAAAAAGCTTCTTGGCAATGTTTTTACGTAACATAGATCAGCTTTCAATAGAATTGTCTTAATAGCTGCATGAAAGAACAACTTTCTCCTATCTTGGCCTCTAAATTACTCCACAAGTAACGATGTCAAGGGGTTCCAAATCCATCACTGTGTGTTGGCAAATTGTAATGAATTTTCAGACTCAACGAATGATTCTAAAAGGTTTTGAACTGTTCTGTTTGGCAGGACAAATGTATTTACAGTTTGTGTTTACAAGATGGGTGGAGGGTTTCTTCTTTTTGTTGCGTTTTTTGTTTTGTTTTTTTGGTTTGTGGTTTGGTTTTGGGCTTTTTGCCTTGTGTTGTTAAGATAATTAATTTCTGTTGGCTTAGTTGCTCTGGTATTCACATTGTGTTGGATTTATTGTTATTTTTTTTGCACCTCCTGTTTTGTGTTTCTAAAGTCCATACCAGCTTCCTCACTCTGTGCTTCTAACAGGGAACTGCACAGTGCTAGGCAGGTAAACGTGATAGCAGATGGGTGGTAAAATTGTGATGTTTTTGTAGTGTGCCTAGTGTTTGTTTTGCCAGATTGTTTTCCAGAGAAACACAATGCTTACAAGGGTTTATGGTTGTAATAAACCCTCTTGTAATGCTGCTTAAATGTCCTTACTCCCCATAGTGTTTCTAAACCTTTAAAAATTAGAGATGGGTGATGGTATGTGATTTAGACTGCTCAGAGAGTTCCTGTTTTATTCTTGTTCAGAAAAAAATGTCAAATGGCATTCTTAGAATATGCTGGTATAACTTCCTGAAATGTTTAAAATTATTTGTGAATAATTGTTGAGGTTATTTTTTATATGTGAGTTAGTACACACATAAGGAGAGTGATTGGTTATACTGAGTTCATTGCCAGCTCAGTGAAAACCAGGGATTAAAATATACATGTTGAGTTCTGTGTCCGTTCATGACCCTGTCATTGCTCCTTCCAGACCTCGTTTGAACCATTATCCTATGTAATCAGTATTTTCTTCACTGCCAGAAATTAAACACTGTTGCAGCCAGAATTGCTTTCAAAACTTTTATTGTTTGGGATGCAAAGTAAGTCTACCTTATCTCAAATTATGGAGCAAGGAAAAACTAAAAGGATTGCCTGTATTTAACATCTACTCACTAGAATGTAAGGCATTAATGAACAGGCCACAAAGTAGTTTTCCTTAGTAGAAACAAATTTAGGCGAGTTTTCTTTTTTTTTTTGACAGGACATTGCGCTAATTTGTAAACTTATTTTTTTAAATAACTATAGGAAGTTATTATAAGAGGTAATTACTATAAGAGGTTAATGAGAAGAGGTAAAATTGGTGATGAATATAATTATTCTGCAAATTGTTTAATGGTCTGCTTACTAGCCTTACTAGGTCATCAACTTATGGAATTTTAAAATCTATAGTTCTGCAAATAGAAATAGCAAGAACTTGTATGACGTGAGTCAGATGTACTGATGAGTGAAATGTTCATGGTGAAGCCATGAGGTTCTGTTCTTGTGGACATGTCTCCTAGATCAGGTTTTAGATTTCATCAGAGTGTACTTCCAATGGGAATTCAACTCAGATGTAAATTTTCATTTAATATATAGAAGGATTGGGGCAGATGGACATTTTAAATCAAAAACTTTAGATGCAGTAAATGGGGACCTAAATTATACCTGTTAGTATTCAAAAAGAGGGGGGAGGAGGACACATACATGCAAATACTTCCTTCCCTGATTCAGCCCACTGAAAGGAAGTCTAATAATGCAGTGTACAAAAGTGTCCTAAATATTATTCAGCAAATTGCCTTTTGGTGTGAATCACATACCAGAACTGTATTCCAGTCCTTCCAGGTTGTTGACTTTAATGTGTGTTTCTCACATGTCCCGTTTCCACTTCCTTTATTGTGTTAATTTGTTGGGGGTTTTTATTAACAGTAGAAGATAAGAATTTACAATAATTATGCATGTCAAATCAGACCCTCAACTGGTATAATCCATTGCACTTAGCAGGAAACTAGTGTAACTATATATATATGTGTGTGTATATATATATAAAAATAAATAAATGCATATATATAGCATAGGTATATATATAACTATATATCCTGGCTGAGCATCTGCCCCATACACTCCTGAGCCATGAACATGAAGATGGCACATTTCTGAGGTAGATCTTTGTAGGCATTAAGTAATAATGACTGTTTATAAAGATCAGTGGTTATAATTTTTACGTATGCAAGATACATGTTTTATAATTACAAGAGATTTTATTGCTAGAAAGAGGAATGAAAAACATTTGACTTGGATGTGATGTGAATGCAAGGCAAGGAGGTGGTGTTATGGGCACCATTCTGGGCTCATCACCCAAATGAGAAAACCTAGAGTCCTGCAGTCAAATACAGAATTACAGCAGTAAAAGATACTGGATGTTTTATTGGTATGAATGGTACACTGTCATCTTCATGAAAGATTCTTAGGTCTTTCTTCACACCAGTGCAGTGTTCAGTGCTGTGACCTCTGTCTACTTTCTTTTCATTTTGTATGGTTGTGATTCTGTGCTAAAGTTTTAATGTAAGTAAGTTGTAGATAGTCTTTGCAAGCTCAAGTTTTGCTGTGTAACTTCAAAGTTTAAACCAATGAGATTTCCTTTCCCAACGTAAGTAGAATGTATTTCTTCCAGTTTGAATCAACAGGACTGGGCCTCAGTAGCAGCAGATTGCGCACCACACTGAACAGAATCCAGGAGAGTCTGATTGATCTGGTAAGTACCTGGATTTTGTTAAAGCTCAGTGGGATAGAGGTCTGTCTGTGACATTCAGGAATTATGTTTCATCATGGCGTTTTGATTTTTTGTTTTCTCTTTTCACATTCAGTGTCTAATAACAAAGGCTTAGTTTCATGATGTAGAGGTCATTATTGCATGGAATCACTTGTTTCTAATGTACAGCAAAATGAATTAAATCGATTTTGCAAGATGTAACAGTGAAATTCTGTATTTAAATCTTCTATTATGGTTCATGTAATAAAGAGAGACATTCAGTATTATCCTTACCAAGAGAAATTTTATAAAAGGAAATAGATGACTCATTTTTCTTCAGTAAAAGAATAGCAAAACAGTAAGCTATCCTGAAGATTATTCACTTCTCAGGATGATAGAGGTTGTATACTAAGACCTTCCTTGATTTTGGGGAACTTCCCCTGAAATATTTTTTTTATTATATCCCATCGGTCATTTTGTGATTTATTTTTAAAGTGTGAGAAGTAAATATGGTGCTTGTGTCACACTGGCAGTAGATTACTGTCCTGCACAGGAGGATGGTAAAGGAGACTGTAGGTAGTTTTTATGGATTCAACTGAACAGCAGAGTTTATAAAGAAATGTTGCTAAAAACTACACCAGAAATGGAAGTTTGAAGTTCTCGTATTCCACCTAAATATAAAACCCTTGAAACATTGTGAAGAATTTTCCTCAGGGTATCATAAATGGCTTATGTAGTAGTTAATACCATGGATGCTGCAGGAAGGTTTTATTTTATGAGGCTTCTATCTTAGAAAGAATAAAAAGATGTTCCGCTCTGACTTGCACAAGGATTTGACACTCAACAGAGATGTACTTTATGCTTTTTTAATTCCTTGAAGTGTTATATCGAATCCTAAATTATTCTCTCAGAGAAGCATGTTAAAGGTCTTGGGGCCATTTCTTATACAGTCAGTAGAGGGAGTATAAGATAACTAATAACCCTAGGCCTCTGTAAAAGAGAAAAAGGCTTCTTGATATTCTTAAAGGCAGTGTATGCACAAAGAAAAATTCATTCTAGGAAGTACTTGCAAATTAATCAGTTAATGATTATGGAAAAATGGCAAGTTATGGAATTAATTTTTAAAATTTCACTGTAGTGATGGTTCCTGACAATGCTTTACAGACTTCAATTTTTTTGCAGTTAAAATAATTAAAAAAAAAAAATTCTAGGAGTGAAATGGAAAAATAACAGCAGTTTGTTTTCTTCCTCAGTCATTAATAGTACTGTAACAGATAATGTTACTGCCAATTGAAATTAATAGCTATGTTCAATGTAAGATTTGAAAGAAGAAAGAAATCTTAGCTAACTGCTATTAACTTAAAAACATTCCATGAGGTTTATTAACATCTTATGAACTTACCAATCTTTTACTATAAATGGAAATTTTTCACTTTTTGATTTATGAGGAAGTAAAAGTATTCTGGGTCTTTTTGTTTGTTCTTTGCTTATTTTTAAGAGTTTGTGGAAGTCAAGGTTCATTTTCATTGTGTCATAAAAAGGGTATTTCTTGAGAATGTATAGACGGTTCTGAACTGCTCAAGGGATTCTTCTATCTCATTTTAAATTTTTCTAAATTGCTTTCTGAAAGTATTCCTGTTTGTGTAGTGGCATTCAGTCTCATGGCCTGTTGGGATTTTAAGGTTGTTGCCTTGTCTTCTATCCATGGTAACTTTATTAAGGGCTTTATTTCTGTCACATTTCAGTTCCTGATGGCAGCATCAATGTTGATTTCCATAAAGATAGTCTTAATCTGGCAGTTCCAAGTCTGTGACCAAAACTTGGGCAGACTTGCATGTAGATCAGAATAATTTCACAAATCTGTCAGTGTCTGTGAAGGTTGAGCTACATGATCTATATCAAGACTCTTCAGTAATTTAGACTGGAATATTTCTAGCTTTCCTCTTGGACTTTCTCAATTCCTTTGTTTGAAATATCAGTGGGTGAAGACCTCTTTACTCAAATTTATTGTTGGGAGGTAGAGGCATAATTGGAGGATTGAGTGGCCACCCCCTCCAGCTTTGTGTAGAATTCTGTATTTTCTATTTGGGATTGAATTAATGCTATCTAATTTATACCAGATAACTTTTTTTTGTTTGGTTTTTTTTTTTTAGAATGCCACTTTTATTGTTATTCAGCTGAATTTTAAGTTTCCTTTGTGAAGGAAAAAGCGATGTGAAGTGGGAGTTCCACTTCTGGCAAGTTAAAGTACTAAGTGTTCTTTCTTGCATTTTTGTAGCATGTTTAGTATGAAGAGTATGGAGGTCAATTGGAGGCATTCCCTGTAACTCCTTATGGACCTGCTCTATTTTCCCATTATTACAGTGCAAGAAGTTTCTGTCCTTTAATATATACTGTGCTTACAGTATACTGACCATACTTGGAAAAGAAGTACTATCCTGGTTTTTATTTGGACCACTGAGAGACTAAGTCAAATTTCTGACTTGTGGCCAGTGTGCAAAAGGCTGCAGCAATTTGAAGCACTTCCTCTACTCTTCCTCCATCCCTTCTCATGCATCACGTGCCTCCTGCTTCTGCTGGAGGTCTGTGTCCCCTCTGGGCAGTATTCAACTATAGCTGAACCACTCCACTGTTTTTTGTAGTCTAATACTTCGTAGCAAAACCAACTGTACTTTACAAACTGCAGCAAGTCCTCCTGCAGTTTAGATGAATGTCTTAGACAGTGAACAGGAAACAGTTGAGATGGGAACATGTCTTTAGTCCTGTTAACCTCTTTGCAAGGCAATAATGTGACACCTCAGCTGTGATACATATTATTCAATGTCAATATGTCTCTCTTACAGTGATAACTGATAAACCACATTATAGTAAACAAAAACCCCCAAAGAATAAACAATGACCAGACCTCTTCAGTTGGTAGGAAATGTGCTCTCGCTGGTTGTAATTGGGGTACAAAAACATTTTAAATTTGAACTTTTCTTAAAATTTGGATGTTCTGTATGATGTAATCAAAATGACAGTGATGAAGGACTTTATTATGACGATGATAAAAGGACTTAACTCTGTACAATTGAGCAAGCAGATTCTTAAAACCCAAGCAAGCTTTAGATATGCTTCCAATCTCAAACTGTTAAAAATTTAAAAATAATCAAATCTGATTATGGCTCTTTTTAAAACTCTGTACTGCTAATACAGATACTGGTTTAAGTATGATCTGAAATTTCTTTCAGTAAATAAATAAAAAATAAAAACAAAAATAATAAATTAAAAATAAATAAAAGGGACCTACCAATTAGCAAACCTTTCTTTTAGTAAGTTATGTGGAAGTGTGCTGACAGCTTACAGTGGTTGAGTAAGCTATTTTGTGTATGTAACCTCCTTGTCTTTGCCTTAAAGAAACACCTTTATGCTAAATCAAAAGTATAAAAAATAAAAGCACTGTATTTGTTTTAAAGTAGTTTAGGGTCCATTTTCATTTCTGAGAGTTAAGAGAACAGTATGACTTTCAAAGGTTTATTTGGCTACACTATACTGAACTTCATATGTGTATCTGAACTTCATAGTCAGGTCTTTGCACATCTAGCACAAAACAGCTTTCTTACAGATTTCTGCTATGCAGCAGCTTCAGGGTTAATAATGTAATAATAACTTCTGGATTCTCCAAAAGTAGCACTCTACAAACACTCATTCATATAAGCAGATTGTAGTGAAAAGAAAACACAGAAAGACTGAAAAGGGGATGAGGACGTGCTGTTCTTTCAGCCTCACTCAGATGTGGTTTAGATTTGGCTAAATGCATCAAAACAAGCCACTTTTTTGAGTTGCTTGTGTCTCCTCACTGGCAGTTTCCAAGTCAGTATGTAGAGGTACCTGCACACATTATGTTCTTGTGTTTGTAATTTCTAACAGGAATGTGTTTTTTATACAGTAATGATGTCCATATGAGTTCACTGAGAGCTTTAAGCTCCTAGGTACAAGGCATCAATCAGTTTGTTGTGTGCTTTGGTAGGAATAATTAGTGCTTTGGAAGGAAAATACTTCTGATTCCTTGCTTTTTCTGTTTTTAAGCAGCTTCCTCATCTTCACAAAATGTAATATGATTGGGATACTGCTGTTGCCTAGATCTTGTTTGTGAATATCCCGTGTATATAAATAGCTGCTTTGAGTGATATTGCTGCAAAGAGAGATTTGGGGGGCAAATAACTGTGGAATACTCATAAATAATTCATTGCAAACAAGTTTGCTCAAGCAAAACTAAAATATAGAAAGAAGTTTCTTAAAGTCACTGTGTCTTACAGCAGTAGAAAATAAATCACTGTAGTAAAGTATCTAAGCATTGAAATGCAGTGTATAGGAGAGTAGATGGAAGGAATTACTGATAAAAATGAGTATGGGTCAATGTATTTTAGAATCTCTCTTTACTTTGGCTTTTGGACTCCTTCCCCACAAAGTATGTGTCTTTTGGCAGAATAAGGTTAGAGATTGATGGTGCAGGGATGGAAAACATAGATTATTCAGACGTACGAATAAGACAAAGATTGGTAGAAATAATTTTTATTTTCATGTCTGACTTCCCATCCCGTTTTGGCTTTGACTCTTTTATCCTGTGGAATGATACAATTCAGTTACATTAGTCCCAGTGCTGTAAACAAAGAGTTTGGTTTTACTTAAATGTCACATCCCGGGCCTGCATTACATAGTGTGAACGGGTGCACTGTTAGGTATGGTTGGCAAAATATTAGTGGCAAGCTCTGGAGAGTCTGGGCTGTGGAATTGTTTACCTAACATGGCTGTGCCTAGCACAGGAAGCAGCTCCTAAAGGGCACAGATAAGGTCCTCAGTGAAATGTGGGCTGTGATTCTTGGTGAGGTTTTATTTGGCTGAAGATATCTTGTGCAACATTTCTAATCCATGCTTGGTCTCCTGCTGCTTAAAAGGAAATAAAATACCTGAAGAAAAAAAGAAGAAAACACAGTTTGTGTGTTTTTTCTTTCCTGTCTTTAAAGGAGATTTTAAGTGTCCATAATGACAATTTCTAAGGTGTTGTATAAATTGCTTGTCAATGGAAGAGAACTCTGTGTATACAAAGTTCTGACATGACAAGCACTTTGAAATTATGTTAGGACTTCCACAGGTGTTTTCTTTCCTCACATTATTCATTTAGAGTTCTTCATACATCTTTTCTTTGTTTACTTGACTGTATTACCAAATAGACTGGAAAAATTTACCAAAGTTTTTGAGCTTATTTAATTGGATATATTTTCTGGGTTTTGGCAATTGCTTGGTCTCTCTTTAAGCAGTCTCTGGGGCATCTCATTTTTGTCACTTCAGACTCTACTGGCTGGGCATGGAAAATGGGCTGTTTCCAGAGGAGTATAGGTGTCCACAGAGTCACAGCTGAGTACCTGGGAACCAGCAGCGGCTCTTCCTGAGAAAATTTCTTTTTACAAGAAAGTGCTGCAGTAAAAATGTGTATGAGCAGACCAGACCAATTTACATGTTTTTTTTTGCAAGGTAGTGGTTCAGGTTCTAATGCTGCCTGTGCATGTGCTTTTCTGTGGAATTTCATTTGACATTTATTTTTTTAGGGCATGGTTAATGACTCATGTTCTCAGTTGTCTGTCAGCACACAGTGGTTCCTCATAGAGGCATTGTTGCATTAGTTGAGACAAGATAATAAATAAACCTTCCAACTTGTAATTTTTTAATGCAAAAAGTCTGCCATTTAACTTTGGACATTGAAAAATAAAAGAAATGCAGACATCCTAGAAGTTCCAGTGCAAACTTTATTGAACTCTTTACTGAAGTCAGTGGGACTGACCCAACGGAGGTTTGGGACAAATGCTTGTTTTGTGACAAAGAGCATGGAGGATCCACACTCTTGAAATCAGAAGTTCATGCCTGTGAGGCAATGCTGATAAATTCAACCCTGGGGACAATGTGAAATGTGTGCACTGTAAGTGTTGGGAAGTTTGAAGATCTCTTTTCTGGCTCTTCAATAATGCTATGAAGATACCACTTGCATGAAAAAGATTGTAAATTAATAGCATGGTTTCTCAAGATGGTTTGTAGTTTGGTTTTTAATTATCTGCTTTCTTAAAGCCTGTAGAGTGGTGATCATTGTAATAGCTTACGTTGTTTATGTTTGATTTACTTTCTTGAGGGTTGAGGCAAGATTACCTGCTTGGTAAATTTTGTGCCTCTCAGCAAGAAAATATTAATCTTGCAACTTAACACCTAGTAGGAGTATCGGAAAATACTGTTTTAAAACCTTAACACATTTACAACATATTCAGGAAGTACTTTTACCTTGAAAGCAATGTGCTTTTGCAATTGGCCCTACCTATAATTTTCAGCATTCAGTTTTGAGAACAGTTAGGGATATGTAAGCTCAAAGGGGAGACAATAAGCCTAATTGGTTGCTTTCAGTAGATTTCTTGTGATAAAAAATTCTTGTATATTAAGCGTCTGCTTGGAGTTGGTTGAACGGTTCTCAGACAGCTTTTGAATACATGACAGAGTTATGCTTTCTTTGATCAGTTTTTCTTGTAATTGATGCTCATGATATTGCAGAAACTATTAATTACAGTTTTATAAACAGAGATGATAGAGCTATCCTGTTTTATGTAAACATTTGGGATTAGTCTGCTTTTCCTCGTCCATCAGCACACATGAAGTTCTTGGTAAAGATGTTGGTATGTCACAGCTGCTGTAGACTGTTCTACTTCCAGAACCTTTTCAGATAGTACAGTTTTGTCCATGCTTTTTGAACACGACTTACTCCTTTACCATTGGGATTTCTTCAGTAATATTTAGAGTTATTGCAAAATCAAACCTAAAATTTTGCTATTGCGTATGGATATTAAATCAAAACAATTCTAAAACTAAAATCTTGTGCAAAAAGTTTTAGGCTAGAAGAAGAGCAGTTTTAAAAGATTATTGGTTGTGCGTGTGATCTGAAGAACTTTGTGTGCTGGGGACAGGTTGTGGAGTTTATTGGTTTTTGTTTCAAGTTAGTGGAGGTGGATGATTGTAATTAACAGCCAACTATTTCACCATAACTGGCAGATAATGAGTTGCTTCAGTCATAAGTTCTTCTGGATAACTGAAATAAAAGTGTTTCTCTTCTCACAATAAAATCAGCCTGTAAAAATGTCTCGCTTCCAAATTCAATGTCAAATTTTAACTTAGATAATTAGCTTATATAGTTTATACTTCCAATTTATGTAACTAGTTTATAGTGTCCTCTTCCCATTGAGATGGAAGGCTTAACGGATGTTTGCCGCTGGGTTCAGCCAAACTTGAAATGCAAGTGTCCTCTTGTTACAGATGACATTTTTAGAGGAAGTAATTGAAGGAGGGGCTTGTTCCTTACACAGATAGATTTTATTTTTCTGCCTGTTCATTAAAAATTTTCTTCTTAGGAGTAAACAATTAAATGGTAAAGTGAAATACCCAACAATTAAACAAAATCACGCTCCCATTCATTTGATACCTGTTATTTGCTAATACATACCTTTTTGTTTGTAAAAGCATGTTCCAGATAAATTTTAATTCAACTGTAGGTATCTTGCAAAGATACTTCCCAAAGCATGCATTGTATCTTGTACTACTGTTATTAGCAACCCTTAAGTAGGCAGAGCGGTCATAAGCCTGCTTTAATATTTCATCCTGATATTTTCAAGTCTTTATAGCAAAGCAGCTTTTAAAAGTAGTTGCTAGTTGGGTAAGCCTATAATGTATAGCATTAGAAAACACAGGTTTTTTTGTGTGACAGTATGAGGAAATTAAACTAGAGAAAGACTAGAGAAAATTTAGTAGGTAAGACCTGCTGTAAAGTGTCTGCAGGCAGTACTGGTTAACCTGTCCTGCTGTGCCTGGTACAGCTCATTTGGGTATTGTTCAGATAAGTCTGGTGCTTTTTATATTTTTTAAAATTTTTTAACACTTTGGGTTTTTTCTTTTTTGGCAAGGAAGAAGAAGAGTTTCTTGTAGTTTGCATCAGTTCCATGTAAACCTTGAAGTTATTTTGTGCAGTTTTCTTACAAGGATGATGTGTGGGCTGTGGTATGTCTTTGACATATCCCAGTTCTGCTGGATCAGCAAGCCCTGCTACTCTGATGCAGGGAGGAGCTAAGCAAGTTTATTCTGCTTTAGTATTGCTCTCTGCGTGCTTAATGCTGGGTGCTGCAGTATGTTCCCAGTGTAACTTGACATTTCTTGAAATTAAAATTCAGCTGGCTGCTGATTAATTTTCTGGCTTCTACTCCTCCTCTTCCTTTTGAGGCTGGCAGTTTTACAGGACTCTGCTTGTTTGCTATGATACACAAAGGGAATCTCTGGCAACAGACATTTTCTTGCAGATTTTCTTCATTACTGGAAGGGTTAACTTTAACAAGTCCAGTGCACTGAAAAACATCTGATTTCTTTAAATAGTCTATAGCCTTTTTTCCTGTTCCAGCCTGTGTGTTTGCCCCTTTATTTGCTGCTTTGTCATTTGGTCATTTCTGTTAATGAAGGCAGGAGGAAAAAACCCATGCATCACTGAGGCCCTTTCAGAGTGATCCTGTGCTTCTTTGGGGTATTGGCACACTGGCTGTTTGCTTTTTGCTATCAGCATGCTTTTGCAGTGCCTGCTTTTTTAGAACAAATTAGGAGAATGAAATGCTCATGCTGCTTGGCCACGATGCTTGAACCAGTGTTTGACTCCCTAGTTGAAGTAGCATATCTTTGACTTAGCCAGTTCTCATGTACCTTTTTGTGTTCACATGCAACACAGTTTTGGCATTTAAAAGATGTTACTTACCTTCATGGGAAGGAAAAAGGAAGAAAAAAAATGTTTAAAATGTGTCTGAAGTGGCAGGCAACTTGGAAGTGAGATAAATACAAAATGAAGTCTTCATAATATTTGTTTTTTACATAGTTTGTAATTAGTCTTTGAAAGAAAGCAAGCTTCTAAAATGTTTGCTACTGATACTCTTCCCCCAGCTCTATCACTCATTGTCTCTCCTAAGGATACAGTATTGCTTGGTGAGCCGTGGGTTTGGCTACTTTTGTCCTATGTAAACACTTCAAAACTGATTTTTAAAAAAATTGTGTTCATTTGTTTTGTTTTCTTTCCCCTTTGATCTGTGTTTTTGAGAATGGAATGAAGTGAAAAAAGTGTAAGAGCGGGCAGATAAAAGAGGGAATTTTAATAATTAATCAATATTGTCTTTGCCTTAGTTAATGTTTTTAGAAAATTGATTGTTGTGGCTAGATGGTTAGATGTCATTGCCTATCTGCAGTAAACATGTGGATGTGCTCAAGAAATACCTTAGAGCCCTCTGAAAGAGGTTACATGAGCTTTAGCAAATACCCAGGCCTTTTGGCTTCCTTATCCAGTGTGATAAACTCAGCAGAATGCAAACTTCATCGTATTGTGAAGCATCTAGTCAGTTTAATTCCAGATTTATCTGGCTGAATGTGAACACAGATCAGAGCAAAGAAAATTAATACTTCAAATAACATAACATTGTAGCTAGCCTTTACAATTGTTCTTATGCTCAGTGCAACTGTATCTGATCACATTTGCCATAAGCTTCTTTTAGAAGTTTTATCTTCTGCTCATTGATGTATTTCTGTGAGATCTTTTAGTATTACAAATGATATGTTAATGCAATTTCTCAGTCAGCAGATCTTGTTTTGAATGTCAGAATTTCTGTGGGGAACCCTCAAGGTTCCCTGCTTTATTGGCTTTTTACATCTGTAACCTTATTATAATATTTTTCTGTAAGTCTTCCTCACCCTTGTTAGTGAGAACTCTGCTTTCCCAGACTGTGCATTGTTCCATCTGCTGTAGCCCACTTTTATGTTTGTGTTTGACATCTCTGGAGATGCAGAACTGAAAGAGCCTTTCTGATTTAGCAAATCCACCTCCTATTGCCTTGGGCTGTCACACCACAGGAGGAAACTGCCAAATAAAATCTGAGAGAGTTAAAGTGGAACTTGTGAATTTTTGTTCCTCCACACCTCAAACCCCTTTCAACAGCTTGGAGATGCTATTATCTTCTCAGTTGTCTTATATTCTTAATGTCACTTTTCATTTGGCATTCATCTAAGCAGTAAGCACATTCTGGTGCTGCTTTGTCTATAGCAGCAGAGTTTTGATCTTTCTTAAATTCTCACCAGGTTTTTACACATTTTGACATAATCAATTTTCACCTGCCCTACCTTTAATTGCTGCAACACTACCACAATGAGGCTGTCCTAAAATTTTGCTATGAGCAAAACCAACTGCTCTGTTGGTTTTTCAGTTTTCACCTGATCATATGTGCAATACTTTTTCTCTTGGCTCTGTTCGAGGTGCAATGAAATATTCCTCTTTGTCTCAATCCTGACATATAGAATGAGTGACACCACTACTAATTTCCACCAGTGTTTCAGGTGCTTACTGCTCTCCTCATGTAGCAGAAGTATCTGAATAAAACCTGTTTGAATAGCAAATACTCTGTTTCAGATCTCACAGTTGTTCTCTGCTGTGAAGCCCAGAAGAAATTCATGGCTAGTGTTCTGGTTAGCTTGAGTCTATTTTTCTCCCTCCTTCCTTAGTTACTTCACTGCAATTTCTTCTTTTTATTTCTATCTCCAGTTGAAACAAACAAACAATTCACAAACTGGAAAGCTGTTTTTTTCCATTATGTTGTTTTTGGCTTTATCTTTTCTTCTTTTTTTTTTTAACCGCAATTTCAGAATTACACTAATTTGTTTTTTTGAGTCCAAACATAAATGTTATGTTTAAACATTATTGTTGTCATATTGGTTGTTCCTATGCTGTTTACAGCAGCCACGTTGGGCCACTTAGTTTACTTTTGTAGAAGTTACTTTTTCCACTACTTTGTCACTGTATTACTGTTATTTATTTTCATTCCATACATACAGGCTGATATGTTGTAGCATCTGTAGACTGTAGACTCTGGCCAGGATTTCTATCCCCAGGGTCTTGAAAGTTTCTTACTAAAATCAGTGCCATATCCTGCCTGTCTTCTTACCTGTTATGGGTGCTGTATTACCTTTACTTTGTATCATTTCTCATCTTCTTGTGGCCTGTGTATAAGCATGGTATAAGTAATCAATCCAAGCCAGCCAGAACTACCTTTATGTTTTTGTATTTTTGTGCCATGAAACCTTCTGAAGCCTGTGAAATAGCCATGCTGCAGGGGGTGTCTCTTTGTACACCTGCTCAGGGAATTTCTTCCTTTGGTGATTCCTCTTCTAGCTGTACCCTGTACTTAGATTGCTTAAATGTGGGGCTAGAATTTTTCCTCGATTTTTTTTTTTTCCCTTTAATTTTGGAACAGGGCACTGATATAACCTGTTTCTCGCTACAGATTCTATTCCTTTCCTCTGAATATTTCCTTGCTTTCTAGCATCAAGATGTCTGCAGGATAGATGTTTTCATGGAATGGTTAGTTGAGGTGTTAGGGCATGGGTTGGACTTGATGATCTTAAAGGTATTTTCCAATCTAGTGGTTCTGTGATTGAAAACATCAATTGTTTTTTACCTAAGTTAGTCACAGCTCATATAAGCAGTAAAGCCCATGAAGAACTAACATTCCTTTGATATGTCTCTTTATTTGGTTTTTGTCAGATGGAAGATACTGTCTCCAAGGATGACAAGTCAGTCTCCCAAAAGGCTATTGGGCTGAAGCCTGTTTGGGTGTTAAGGTGTAGTGAGAAGATTGTTTGCTACCTACTTCTTGAGTTTATTTTTCCTTGGCTACTGATTTACATGATATGATTTTTTTCACCCATTTCACTATGCTGTTCAAATAGAAATACGCTTGATTTAAATTACACCTTAGAATTTGAAACATTCCTTCATCTTATCTGGCATCTGAAACTGTTCAGCTGGAGCCATCCTTGCTGGTTTTGTGGGGTTTAATTTGTTTAATTCTTTGTTTCAGGAGGTGTCTGCTGATCCTTCAGGAACTCTCACAGCTGCTGAAGAGAGAAAAGAGAAGGTGCCAAGCCCACATCTCAGTCATCTCGTCGTTTTGACATCTGGCAATTTGCTGTATGGTTTGGCAGAGAGAGTGGTGGCCACAGAATCCTTGTAGGTTGTTTACTGTACCGTGTTTATGATCACTGAAAGCTATTGATTAAGAAACGGTGGTTACAATCCAAAGCCTTCTTGACAGGTCAAATATTCCAACCTCTCAATGTGATTTTAAATATGAGCAATACAGGTAATTTCTTTACTAAAGGTACTGGAGTCTAATTCTTTGGTCTAGCAACATGCAAACACAAGAAATGAAATTTTACTGCAGATAATCCATTAATTTGTGGCAATACATGGCCAAATCTAACAGAAAAAAAGTTTAATATCAAAGAGGTTAATGGGAATATTTAATCTGTATCGTTCATTTTCACCTTATATTAAATTCTTGACTCAGAACTGCTTAGTTCATATCAGTTTGGCTTGAATTACCATGTTCTTTGCAATGGGTAGAAATGTACCTATGTCACACCATAGGAGAAGAAGAGATTATAACCAAATAATGCAAATGTTACAAAGTTATTTTTATTTGATAAGAGTAATAGTAAGAGTCAGATAGGAATTATTTTTTCCTCACATGAGATGATACTTAAAGATTAGGAGTTAATTTTAAAAATATTTTTTTCATTTATGCTTTGTTAGAAATATATTTTCTTATTATGTTGTTACTAACAAATTATATCCCTGAGAAGGAATATGAGATCAAATTATATTTTATATATTCACTAGGATAAAGTTAATTGGGAATGTTATTTTGAAATTCCAAGATGGATTTATTAATATTGATGTTGACTGTCCTGCAATGGAAATTGTGTGACTCTTGGTCACTGACTTTACTAGACCTTGGCTCAGACTTTAGCAGCATATCCTCAGTAAAATGGAAATATGAATTTTTGATATTCAAGCCTTAGTCTCTTTATTCAAGTATTTTCTTGTTTGCAAATACATTTTAAAATGCTCAGAGTTGAGAATGCTAGTTGATATGCTGGCACGCAACTGATATGCTTCTTCCCAGGACTAAATTTTCCAAGGTTGCTTATTGTTATTGCCAGATATGTCAACTGTAGAGTAAAATTGTAAAGAGACATGCCAAATGTTGCACTTAGTTCACAGTAAATTTTTTCTGCTTTCACAGGGTATTTCTGGCTGAACAATTCGAATTTCTTCAGCCTCATCTTGATGCAGTGATGCCAGCTGCCAAGAAGCCTTTTCTTCAGCAGTTCTATTCTCAGGTCAGAATTGTGTAATTCACAGCTGATTTTCATAAAGAAGATTAGAAACTTGTACATTATGGTGCAAATACTTCTACATCATAGTTATATATTGCTCCTACTGGCCAAATATTTACTGAAGTGAATTTTATTTATTTTCTATTTCAGACAGTGTCAACTGCCAGTGAACTACGTAAACCAGTTTATTGGATTGTTGCTGCTAAAGCCATTGACTATGAACAAATGCTTCTTCTCATGGCTAATGTGAAATGGGATGTGAAAGAAATCATGTCACAACACAATGTATATGTGGATGCTCTTTTAAAGGTGAATAGTTTATGAGAAATGGTGTGCTAGAGTTTATATAAGCACTAAATTGCTGTAATACTTCACTAAAGCTGTTAAAGTGGCATGGCTAGGCCAATATATGTCCTGACAAATGGGAAATTACTATGAGATCTATGCAGGAGTGTCATTATTCTTTCTTCTAAAGCATTGCTTTCCGTGATGATTTTTTGACTACATGGTGTGTGAAAGTGACCAAAAAAGTTTAATGAGTCTAATGTCTTAAGTCTTGAATGGTAGAGAAATGTGTAGTAAACAGAGTAACACTGAAGGAAATTCAGTGGCCAGAGACAGCATTTAAAAAAAAAACGAACCCAAACCACACTTTTGCATGTGCGGTTAGGTCTCTGGGTGCTCTTGGTACCCACTTGTCGGGTTGTTTTTTAAAATGAGCCAAGCAGTTAATAGTTGCTATGAAGTTATTTGTTGCAGAAGCACATCAGTCTCAAAAGCAAAAGTCACAGACAGTAAAGTCTATGCTAAGTTTTAACTTAGAGTCTTAAACAGAAGCAGAAACTGCTTCTGGAGGCCCTGGCAGGGCCGATGTTGCTGCAGCTCTTATCTTTTTCTTGGGTGTTGATGATGGCGGTGAGAGAGCAGGAACAAAAGCAAAGCAAAAGCAATGGCAAAAAGCACCAGTTCTCTTTGATGCATGTTCTTTTATAGAAACTTCTTGACAAGCCAAGATGCAAACTCAGACCAGTACTTCTTAACTTACTAGAATTTTAGTTTTTTAGCACGCCAGGTTATGTATAAACTATGTACATGGTCTATCTTGTTCTAACTGAAAAATGTAAGCAATATTCTTAACTGTAGCTTTGTTATGCTTGAAACTATGTTTTTGGAGCCTCCACAGAAATATCTAGGACTATGTTTTTCAACCTTCACTAGAACATGTACTACTACTCTGGCATTCGAGACTTTTACTCACTAAAAGCACTTAAAACTTATTCCACTTACTTACTTGCTTGCTTGCTTACTCATGCTAAAACCTAAACTTTCAGCTCTGCCTTATGTGTGAGTGGCTTAACATCAGTCCATCCAAAGGCTTTAATTCAATTCCTGCACTCTGATGTCTCTCTGAAGAATTCAGAGAGACTCCTGACTTGCTGACTCCAACATTTGCTTTTCTGAATAATTTTGCTGATTGTCTTTGAGATGTATCGTAGGAGTTGTAGGTCAAATCAGCACCAATAATGATCATGCAGTATCTAATTGAAGTCGCTATATTTAGAAGTTAACATTTAAAAAGGAAGCTAAAGGGAAGTTATTCACCCAACTTCAGTAGATGTCATTTAACAATTGCCATGTCTTACGGTATACAGAACTAGTTCTTGGAACAAGCCTTTTCTCATCCTTTTATATATGCCTAAATGATGTTTCTGAAGGTCTTCAGAGGGAAGTTCTGGCAGTGGTAGAGTTATGCTAATTAATTATACTATATTAATTACTAATTCTTTTCAGAGAAACTGAAAATTTTATTTTAAAGATGTGTGAAGTGTGAATCACAGAAAAAGCTACACAACTGTGGAATAGCAGTTTGGATAACACCTTCATACTCTGTAGCTCTTCTCTGCCAAAAAAAAAAATCAAGGCAAAGGAGAAAGAATTTGACAGAGGATATATCATTGCACTGAATTTGATGGAATCTTTGTTTATGCTGCTGTGACTTTTTGATATCAGTTTGTGTTTAAAATAGTTGATCTCTGGGGAAAAACTTTTTCCTTCTGTGAGCATGCAACTGCTGATGAATTTGCTTCAGGACAACCGACCTAGTACCATTAAAACCAGTTATGGTCTCTATTCTTTAGCTAGTATTAGTTGGTACAAAAGCTTTTAAATAACTGCTAAGCAATGAGTGATTTTCTGTGTACATTGGGACTCCAGGAACATCAGATAAGCAAAATGTTTAAAGTAATAATCAACAACTTTCAGTTGTGTGCACACATACACAAAGTTCTATATTCAGTCATAGTATGTTGAAAGCAGAAAAAGTGGGGAAAGAGGATTGTTGAAGAAATAGATTATGGATGCGTTATTAGGCATCTTCATCTTCAGAAGAATGAGTTGTATGCCAGTTAAAGCGTGACACTGGTACCCCGCATCATGCCAAATTCATCTTTTAGAAAATTTGTGTTAAATGCCAGTTGGTTACTGAGGTTCTCTTCGATTTTCTTCACTTACTGAATTTTTGAGAGTGGGTGTAAGAAAAAAGGAAAAGGGAAAAAAGGAAAAGGGAAACAGCCTAGATAACAGCCTTGGAAATAAAATCTTTGTTGGGCAAGTATGGTCTTAAAAGGCTGCACTGTAAACAACTTTTGCTGGTTATACAGAGGAGTTCATTACCAGTCTGCTTGATATTGAAGTAATTTGATACTTTTTTATATGATAAAGGCTTTAATAATTGGCAGAGGACTTCTGTTACACTTTAAGTCACAAAATCATTGTAGCAGTAATTGCATTCAGTTATGACTAGTTTCTCACTCAAAGTGTCAGCTGAAATCCATCCAGGCCACTGATGATTCATGTGGAAATTGGTGCCTTCCTTTAGCCTGAATTGTTATGTAGTGCTGCGGCGTGGTCCTAAACTGTTAGATTTGGCCTCTTTCAATGGGTTCTCTCAGCTCCTTCTAAAGCACTGAGGAATAATGTAATGTGAAAGGTTGAAGAATGAAAAGTGGTTACAATATTCTTGAAAGCTGGTGGGGTGAGTATTTAGACGGATAAAGAGATCATTGCTGGATTTTCTTCAGTGGCTGTATTTTGACTTAAAGAAATTAAATATGAGTTTAGGGAGTGAGAAATGAAAATGGCATTTGAAGGATAAGCTACTTGGTTCATTTTCAGAGATGTCACTTTCACAGAGAGCTACAGCTCTGGGGAACAGAGCAGCAGTTCCTTTAAAAAATCACAGAGGTTATGTTGTGAGTGATATACTAGAAAGTGATATGTTTTCTACTTTACACATTGAGTTGTCTACAGTTTGTGCCTATTAATCCTCTCTTCTTTGCTCTTGCTTTTCATTATTCTCTTTCATGTGCATTTCTAATTAGTTGTTGCTGTTTTTGGATCTATAGAGTATGATCCATTTTATCCTAAAGGAATAAATATCTTTTATATGTTATTAGGAATTTGAGGAATTTAACAGGAGGTTGAATGATGTGTCTAAGAGAGTCCGTATTCCATTGCCAGTCTCCAACATCCTTTGGGAGCACTGCATACGCTTGGCCAATAGAACTCTTGTGGAAGGGTAAGTGTTTATGAAAGTCTTGCTTTTGGGTAAGTATGTCTATAATGATAATGTTTATTTTATAGAGCTGAAAGTTCTAATTTTATAATGTCCTTGTGAGTTCATGTGCTTTTGGGGACCCTAAAAATTATCAGTGCTTAACACACTCCTTAGCAGTTTTTTCACAGTCTGCTGCAGCATTAAGCCTAAAGAGTGTGGTCTTGTTCCTAGATACTGCTGAAAAATGACACTGAATGTTTTACTGAAGCATTTGAAAATACAGTGCTCCTTCAAAGAAACTTCTATATGAAAATTACCATTTCCCAGCAGAGCAGAGAAGGAAGTTAAAATATAATCATCAGTACTTCCATGGTGATGCCATTTATCTTTGCCAGGAAGAAAGATGGAGTTGCCAACACTATCGGTTTTCTTAAAGTGGCCATGGAACATGATTTTTCCAAATTCATCAAGAGCAGAGAGATGTCTTAGTTGGCTTGCTTGAGCACCTTAGTCATGAACCTACACCTTGCTCACCCCTTGCTCTTGTAATCAGTGTCCCAGTCTTTTTGGATTCAATTTTGTAGCCTAAATAATATAGACTTTTCATCCCCTGCATTTATTTTTATTTTTTTGTCCCCCTGCAACATATGATTGGGCTCTTACCAGAAGTTCTGCATCATAGAATATGTGCTGTCTTCCACTCCTTCTACATATGTTTCCATACTTCTTTCCTGGTTATCTTTACCCTATTCACTTCCTACTACCTATTTTACTTCTTTCCATCCCACTCTCCTGCTGTCTGCTCTAAATTAGGACCTCAACAAAATACCCTTCTCCAAGTGTTAGCTGCCTATTGAGGGTCATCAGCTTCCACTACTTCCATAAAGCCATCATTTTTTTATCTCATGTTCATTTTTTTCCGTGCCATCATCCTTTTGCAGTCTCTAGAGAGATCAGTTTCATGTTCAGGGTAACTGAATCCATCCATGACCTGTCTCTGGCTTCTCAATTCCTTCATATGACATATGGCCTATGCAACTAGCTTTCCTTTTCAAAATTTTATTTTCTACTTATCGTGCCTAAAATAAAAGGAAGTGAAACGAAGGCCTATCTCTTCTCCTCCCCATTCCCCTTACCTTTCAAGTTGATAATAGTCACTATCAACCTCCTCTACCTCAGCCTTTGTGTTTGTTTTCAACTTTTTTCCTTTTCTTACATCACATCTTTTGTGGCTTCAGTGTTCATGAACCATTTTCTGTAATGGATTAATCCTTAGCTCTGAAGGTCATCACTTGTATGTCTTGCTCCATGCTGCAGTTTAGGTTCATGCTTGTGACTTACCATGAAACTTTGAGCTTTACTTTCACCTAAGCAGGTTGCACTAGGAATACTTTCCTGATATAATTTGTCCTGTACCATTTCTGAGAGTGTAAAAGTATTCATTATCATCTTCTCCCAAATATTTGATTGTAATTTCTTATTCTTAACCAGTTCTGTTATTTTTACATATCTTGTAGGTTCTCTTCCCACTGTGCAAAGGGAAGGAAGGTATTCTGTATAGTTGACTCTCTGAATACCTTTATGACTTCTTTTATATCTGAATTCAAGGAATGTATGGAGTTAAAAAGCCATGAAAATGTTTCTCATCCAGTCATCCAGTCAACTGAAATTGCACTCATCAGGCTCTTCACTGAATGAAGCATTACCTCCACTGCAGTCAGCTATATCTTTCTTTAAATTTTGTCCTTCCCTATCTCCTAGTTCTGTGTTCTCTCCTGTTTCCCAGCTGGCTTCTTGAGCCTATTGAAAATCATCTGCTAGTCTTCTATGAAGCTCCAGAGGACTTTTGCCTTGGTCCTCTCTCTGTTTGCCTCTGTTACTTTTGCATTTTGCAGACTCTTTCTGTGTACCAACTCTAAGTGAGAAATTTCTTCATATTCTTAACTTGACCTTGTTGTGTACCTAGCTTCCAGCTGCATGTTTATGCTGCCTCTTTTGCATCAAACCTAATAATCTAGGGAGTGTATAATAATTAGAATCAACTTCATGAACCAGTTAAAAACTGAGCTTGTTTTAGATTTGGTAAAGGGGAAGAGTGAGACAGGGTTGTCACTTGTGGGAGCAACTGGTGGATGAGCTGGATTAAGTCTCTCAAGTCACTGTGCCCCAGACCCTGTAGACAGTTGAAATTGGCGTTCTTAAGGCCACTGCAGTGTCATTTCCTTTGATCATGACAAATGCAGTTCTTTATCCATTTGAAGAACTGCAAAGATCATTTTCCTTGGTTGTTGCCTATCACCCCACTTTGATCCTTGCTAGTATTACTGTGCCCTTAAGCTCATCTGCTGTCTGTTCTAACCTGTCACTTGTTTGCTGTCAATCTGTTCTCATTAAATCATCAGCTTCTCACAGAGGTGAGCCAGTGCTGCCACCCTTCATGCTCTGGTTGCTGTGGCTATTTTTGAAGAAGTAGCTTTGTGTCTTCAGTGCTCCCACTTGGTTCAGCAATCTCTTGGTGACCATTCCTAAAGCTGCTGTGGTACCTTTCAGACTCCAGTGGTTGTGATTGCTTGAAACTGCTGTCTGGTGTGCTAGTTAGCATTGGTTGAATTTCCTCTAACTGATGTATATTACGTTGTTCAATGGAGGATTTTTTTTGTGGCTTTTGGGAGAGGAGGGTGTGATTTTTCTAAGTATCACTGGTTATAGTGGGGTTCTGTTTGATGCCTGGGCTAAAATGTGCTATACTAATTCAAATAAAGCTTTGCAGCAGACATCCTAAGAGAAGTTCTTGACTTCTTTTGATTTAAAACCATAATTTGCTCCTCCTCAAGGTTCAAAAGAATAAGTTAACTTCGAGAAGCAAAATTAGTTTTTATTTCCTTCCAAGTTTTTCTTTCCACTGTTCCTCTTTTTAGTTATGCCAATGTAAAGAAGTGCAGCAATGAAGGACGTGCCTTGATGCAACTGGATTTTCAACAGTTCTTAATGAAACTAGAAAAGTTAACAGACATTAGGCCTATTCCAGATAAAGAATTTGTGGAGACCTACATTAAAGCATACTACCTGACAGAAAATGACATGGAATCCTGGATAAAAGAACATAGGGTAAGAGTTAAATTTGCATTCTTTTTCTCTCTATTGAGAAAATTAACCCTGATGATAAAAACATGCTAACAACTATAAATAATCAATCCTTCTATGTGTTAAAAATAAATATATAGGCATATATATGTATATTTTCATTTATTGTAATAAAACTTATATAGGAAGCAGTATACATGTATGTATGCATGTATGTGTTCATTTTTATCATATGAAGTTAGTATGTGTTTGAAGTGGTTCAACATCTGATCACTGGGGAGGATGACTCAGCCAGTCACATCTGCCTATTATTTCAAAAAGTGTAGAGAACTAGAGCAAAGGGAAATTGAAAACATTTGTGAGCTGTTCAGAATATGCCAAAGTGCACAACTTGATCATCGAGAATTATGGTTTAGAATCGCACCATTAGGTTTTGTGTTGCCTTTAGGAGTCTCCTTTAGGAGATTGCTTAAACTAAGTTGTAAGGCACAATGGAGAAGAGTAATTGCCTTTTCTTTCATTTGCTAATGCTTAATCAGCATTTCTTGCTGAGATAAGTCTGTATTTGTGTTTTGAAAACATTTAGATGCTTTCACTCTAGCATGAAGTAACAATTATAACAGATCCATGTAATAGTCACATGCTATTGGAGATACCCATCTTGAAGTAAGAATTCTTTGAAATTGAAGCACTTGAAATCTGTATTTTGGGATTACTTTAAATCCCACTAGAAATGGAGGAAAGAAATATGTCTTTGATTGAATTTTTCTTGTATGGTCTGGAGCCCTAAGAGAGATTGTGAGCCACAGGGTTTGATGACCTACAGGGAAAAACCATTTTTAAAAACACATTGGTGGAAGCTATGTTTTGGATAGTGGTAAGACATAAAGGCAATACTGGAAAATATGGTGTTTTCGCAGGTGTTAAGAATTCTTTTCTTCACATTTTTGACATTTTTTCCTCTTTTATCTTGTACTGAAATTAAAATTGTTTGGAGACTGTGCAGACAGAAGCATTTAGAAGCTTATTGGAAATGGGAAGTAAAAAAAAACACCAACATTTATCACAGTTTGTTAAGCAATAAGTTTTTGTGTTGAAAGCTTACCATTTGCATATGTATTTCCCACCAAGCCTCCCAAAGAATGGAAAATACTTTAAAAATTGATTTATATACATGTTCACAGAGTTAGTTTCTGTGAACTCTGTCTAATACTTTTAGTCATAAGCATTTTCCATTATAAGCCACCATGTAGCAAAATATAGTTTTGTCCTCTGCCTCAACTATGAAAACTATCCAGACATGACTGAACTACAGCTTTAAATCTCTCCTGTGTACTGATGCTTCCATCAGTTGTAAAATCCACACTATGTCTGTGTATTTTGAAATTTTCTATCTGTCTGATGTTTTATTCTGCCCTAACATGGTCTGCTTTTGTTTGCCAGGAATATTCCACTAAGCAGTTGACCAATCTGGTGAATATTTGTCTGGGCACCTACATCAACAAAAAGGCAAGACAGAAGCTGTTAGCTACCATTGATGACATAGACAGGCCTAAGAGATAACTGGAGAAAGCTGCTTTCTGTCTGACTTGTACCTTTTTCTGTTCATGTGAAGCACGCTGACATTTCTCTCATGGACTAATGACAACATTAGAAATGTTGTGCATGACCTTTCTTAGCAACATTGGAGGCACTCTGAAGTGACAATGTTCTAAAATACGACTTTTCTAATCTATAGAATTCTTTTCTGTTGTATTTCTTTTTTTGGTTACTTGCCCTTAGTAAAGGGCCACTGTATCATTGATGAGCTGTATGTTTTGTAAAAGTGTATACTGTAAGTAAAATCGAAATCAGAGAGAAACACATTGGCTTAATATATCATTGATGCTCTTTTTAAATAAAAGGGCTACTTGAAAGTGTGATTTCTTTCCTCCCTGCTTTCACCTTCAGAAATTGTGCTGTATTATAGACCGGTGTAAAATGAAAGGATATCTATAATAATTTGATTGATGTATCCTGCATGTGGATTAAGAGTGCAGATCAACTAAGTACTCTCATGTTAAAGCCCATCATTCTCATATGTGTTTAAAGATGTCTGTCTATTTCAGAATTAATTTAGTCATATCAAAATTATTGACTTCAGATTAATACAAGGTAATAAACATTGTATACTAATATGATTTGTTTGTGAGACTTTGTTTTTCCAATTCAACAATGCAAAATGCCAGCAATAATGCCAGAGAATTGGAGTAATGTTATTCTGACTGAAGTTTAGGATTGATAGTAAGATAATCTTCCTGTTTCCTGCTCTGCTATAGACACCCTGAGTGATCTTGAGCAAAGTAAAAAGGCTTGACTGCTTATGTGCCCTAGAAATTAATTTGTCAGAGCATCACTGACTTCACTGAAATTTTCAGGTTTACCTTTGGTTTTCAGTATGTAAAGTTTCAGGAATTTTATATTTTATTACACAATCAATTTTTGGAGTGCTCTCAGACCATTTTAAAGGAAACTTTGAGCTAATAGGTAAAACAAATTACATAGGCTGCAATCCACTGGTGTGCACAACACGTTAAATTCTCAGTTTGGGATTCATACTTGCCATTGTACTTTAATTCAGACATGAGGGAACCAGGAGTTAGTGAATGTCAGCAGTAATGTAGTGACAGAAAGTTGCCCCATGGAGTCATCATAATTGTTCTTTCCTGTGGCCTGATTTCCTCTTCATAAGTGTACTGAGCATCATTGTGTGAGTTTAGAGAAAGCCTGTGTACAGTTTTAGAAGAATGATAGAATTTACGTTTTAAATATTGACTGTGTGGTATTCAGCTTCCTTGTTTATCTGTATTTTAAAGGAAATAAGATTTAAAACAAAATTTAACACTGTTCTTTATTGACCATGCTGTCTTGCCTAGATCTGTTTAAAACTTGCTTGGTGGTTTGTCACCATATATGTTGAAGCTGAATCACTTTTATCCTCATTAAAAAGGTGATACAGATGAAAGTGTGGACTTTTGCGTCAGCCTGTCTGCCCTGGAGTGAAATCCTGAGCGAGAGCTCTTGGAAGAAACAGAGACATATTGGGGACTATTAGTGTAAAATAGCTTTCCATTATCTTCTCTTGGATGAAATAAGAAATTCGAATATCTTTACCAGAGCTTTGGCAAGCTGAACACATTTAATTTCTCCTGAACTGCTTAGGTCACTGTAATTTTAGTGCTTACCAAAAGGTAAAGGTATAATTATTGGAATGCAAGGTCGAGGTGAGCAATTGTATGAACCACAATCAGGAGTGGTTTTTTGGTAGTATATCTATAGTTTGTCTTGTTATTTTTAAGTAAGCCCCCAAATAAAAGAATGTGTAAGAAGCAGTGTTAAATTTCTGCAACAACTGTATGATCTTCATCCATATATACCTCAGAAATAATTATATTTTCCACGAGAACCTTTCCTTGCTGCCCAGGATTGATGCCAAGCAGGAAGCCACATAGCTAAATGACCTACATTCGCTCTTAGATACATGTTGTTTTTTTTCTTTTTTCACATGTTGCCCTGTGTGAAATCAGATGTTGGACTCGGTCATCCTCGTGGGTCCATTCTAACTCAGAATATTATGTTTTACTTGGTTCTGACTGACTAATGAAGCTAAGTTTTCACTGAGTGCTGAATTGTTCTCTCACTAAGGTTATGTTTGGTAGTTTCCATCCTCTGATACGAGAACTTTTTATAAACCATTGATTTTTGAGCATCTCTGTGCATCTTTGTTCTCCTCTGCAATAAGCCTCTTATACTGCTTTTTCTGAATAGAGAATATAGCTTAAATATACTTTGCGTTTTAGAGGAGTGTTTTGCAAAACTTTTAATAATAGAAGAAAATTTCCTTCAGTCTCCAAGAAGACTGACCAGCAGTGCAGAAGTGGGCATCTGTCAATCCTTCTTTAGCCTGATGAAGACTTTAAATCCTGGTGCCCAGAAAATAAGTACTTGATATTTGTCAAACTTGCCTGGAACATAGATGAGCAGTTTTCAAGTCTCTGGTTAGGCAAAGCCTAAACCTACACTGATCAGCTCACAACTGGCTTTTCTACTGTCAGCTTCTCTCAGTTATATCTCATGGTGACACGATAGCTTTAATTATTCAAAGCAGAATGGCATCAATGGGAAAGACCATCTTGGATTAGCAGTGCTTCAGCTGATGGGATAGCACACAGAGCAGCCCCCAGAGGTGTTAATTCAAATGCCTCATCTGGGTAGGCACATGGATGTTCCATGATTTCAGGCAAGTAACTGCATTTTCAAGTAACTGCATTTTCAGGTGATTGGCTGTTCTGGGTTTCATTTTTCCCACATTTAGTCTTCCCATGTGTACAATAAAAACTTGGCTCACTGCTGATCTTCAGTGGGAAAAACTAGGTCCTGTCCAGATCTGCTGAGCAAGCCCTGGATGTGGGACGTAGATTACAGCTTGTGTTCACTCCTTTCTTTGCCCTTATCCTCTTAGGAGACTAAAGAGAATGAGTGATCAATGGCTGCCTCAAAGCTTCTGTGAAAAGTTTGCATTCCCTCTTAATTTTTTGCAGATGTGACTGTTAAAGGTATGTCTTGTGGATAGATATGAAATGCAAAGCTGTGGATGTGAGTTGTGCTCTTCACTTGTTATTGTTTCACAGAATGCACAAAACTATAAGGATCCTCTCTTCTTACTATGAAAGTGATCTATTTGGGGTCTTTTCCTGTTTAAGATCTGCAATATTGTAAATGACATAAATGGAGATGGACAAAAAAATGCAGATTTATTGTATTTTTGATGGGATCTATTTTTTTTAACCATTGCTTGAAACAGCATAGCATAAGGGCTAAACATTGTACCGACAGTGGGATTATGGTGCAAATATGGTAATAATGCAATTTGCAAGCAGCAAGGTTTCTGTGCTTGCTGGCTATTTAAGGATATTTGTGAGTGTGTTGTTTTTGCACTGCCAGAGCTGGTTTTCCTCACAGCAGATACTTGGTTTTTAAGGATCTACTGTTCATCCATGAGATCATGAAGTGTTATGTGGAACAGCATCTTTAAGTAATACTCAGGGCTTCACAAAAACATGTTTTGATTTTTTTAAAGTAGGCATAAATTAATAACATGCCATATGATCTAATACGTGTCTGAGAAACAAACGATGAAGTGAGTAACCTTGGTTTTTGTGTTGTGGATCCAATGCTTAATTTTGTGGGGTATTCTGTCCAGTCCCAGAGAATTACATGTATAAGCTAAATTAAAAATGGTTGTATATGAACTTAACTTGAGTCTGCTTGGCTATTCTGCTGAACAAAATCTCTGCAGTATACCTCAGCTGTGCTGGTTTGATCTGGATGTCTGGATACATATGTGAAAAGAAAACCTACTTTCAGATCAGAGATGTACAGGTCAGTGTTACATATGTGGATTATCTTGCACAGATTTCAATATTGTCAGATGTAAAGTTGTCAAATAATTGTCTAAATGTTTTATCTTTGAAAAAAAAAAAGTATATGAGCAAGCTGGAGATCTAGGGGAAGAGATGCAGGGAGGTACCTCTTGTTACTAAGCACAAAATGAATGATCAGTTGTGCAAAATGGCTGCAGGTATTTCTGAAGATGTTTTTTACGAATAAATCCAGGGTTCATACCTGTATATATTTCCTGTCCTATATCACTTGTAATTTTTATTCACACACAGGAAGTCATCCCTTTCATTGTATTTCAGTAAAGAATAAAAAAGAAATGTCACTTAAGTCTTAAAATAAAAAGGATCCTTGTACAGGAAAATTATCCTGGGGCTGCTGAGAGCTACAGGGATGGCATGTGGAATATGCACTATAAATTTGTGTTCCTTGAAGTTCATCCTTATATTACAGTGTAAATATATACACACACACAGCTTTGTGTGCAATGTAAGGGACTACAAAAAATGAATGGTAAAATTGAGCAACAAAGCCACATGCTACTTGTTTCTCTGCTGTCATTGACACTGACACTGAAGCCTGAGTAGGTAGCGTGGAGATGTTTCCTTGTGGGAGTAAAAGTGTCCATTGAGGACAAGGTCATAATCTGAGTCTGAATTCTGAGCTTCGAGTACACCTGAGTCACCCTTCTGCTCCCACTGCCACTGCCTGTGTGTGGTCTGCAGGAAGCACCACACGTCATCCTGCTGAAGAGGAGCTCCAGCACAGCTCACAACGTGGAAAGCAGCAGGTTGGACACTTGGTGGAGCATGTTGCTCTTGTCCTTAAGGGAAAGCTCATGGATAGTCATGCTTGTTGTTCTGGCTGCTCGGGTAGGATACCTGTTTCAGACACACAACACTCCTAGGTCAGGGCATGGGTGGATTGAACTGAAATATGGTGGAAGGGCAGCCTGGTGAAAATGTAGCTTGCTCTGGGAGAGCTTGCTGTCCTCTTGAAACCTCAGACCCCAGTAAGTGCAGAAATTCAGATGCCTGATGCAGTTATTAGCACAGTACTAAGCATCTGCGAGTTTTCAGGACCATTTATTTCGAGAAGTGTAGGAAAATGTAATTTATGTAAATGAGTTTGACCTGGGGCTAATTCCTGGCCCTGACCTGCTAGTTCAGCTGTCTCCTCCAGCACAGTTAGAATATTTAAGCAGCCAAATGTTCCAGCTAGCTGAGTGGTCATGGGTGCTACATTTCACTAGAGAAAATATTTGCCATGAATAGTAGTGGTGTGTCGTGGCTGTAATGCCATTAGCCCTTCCTTCCATCCTTGCAGACGCAGCCCAGTGCTGTGCTGATGTCTCTGCTGTTCAAAAAATCATTTCCTTCTCAGACCTTTATACTGAGTTCTATTTATTTTTAGTGAGGTGTTTACTTCTGCCTTCAGTTGCTCAAAATGTCTGGTGAGATGCAGGGCTCTGGGTGATGCACAAGGCTTTTGCCTTGTGTGCTAGGAGAGCTCTTGGTGTTTGTGGCTACCCTGGCTGCGAGGAAGGATGCCCCCGTGGGTGGCACATCAGGGAACATGTTGGAACTACTGCATACCACAGCAGCCACGTCACACTCGTCCTGAGCTTTGGTTCAGGTTCTGCTCTGTCTCAGTGCCTGATGTAGAGAAGTTTGTTATATTTTCCTATTCTTTAGTCCCCTAGGTATAAAATAAATGACATTATCTATCATGTTTTGTGGGGTGCTGTTAGGCCATGGTTCCATAGGCACAAGCTGTACTTTTAGCAGCCATTGGTGACTTAACCCCGAGGAAGCTGAAACATGAACTGTTTCTTTTCACAGGGTAATAATAGGCAAGCAGCACACCTGGATCACATTTTTATTTTCCTTGAAGCTCGAGTTACTTTTTTACTGAGTTAAGACCTAAATACCAGAATTAATGTACAAAAAAAGCTAGACCAGGAGGTACAAGGAGAGTGTAGATGAGATTTAAGGTCTTGTTTGCTCACAAGAAAATTAGGACATAAAATTCTTGGCCATTTATTTTTTTTTACAAATAGCATTTTTTGGTAAAGCCCATATCTGAGACTGTTACAAATGAAATAATCAGGTAAAGAAATGGGGGAAATTTTTTTCAATGCTATCCATGCTTTTTAAGATCTATGTCTTCAATAATGGGAAATTATGGGATAATATCTCTAGGGACTTTTTTTGAGGCAGTAAATTCATTAGCTTCAGTTGCCTGGGTGAGTGTGCAGACTCTAAGCTGGTAGGCTCTGTTTAAGATTCTGTATGATTAGTTGCCATGAACTTGGGTGCTCTTATCTGATGTCTTTAGGTTGCGACTCATTTCTGTATTAAATTTCAGTTTCCTGCATTTGAAAGGAGGGAATTGCATGAATAATTAAAACACATTCATTAACCTCTAATGAATGGTCAGTTAAGCTGGGAATTGGACTTAGTGACATGCATTTTGAACTGTGCTCTTCGTAGGCATGAGAAAAAAAATCTTGAAGTAGAAAAAGAATTTTCTGAGGGTCAGTATGTGCCTGTATCACAACCTGAAAAATAGAAGTCTAATATTCTCTGGGGTTATCTGATGCTTCATGGTGAAGCTTTCTCTTCTCGCTATGTCATGAAGTCAGTGAAGTATTTTCAGACTGGGCTCTTCTAGTCTGTACTCTCACATGTTTTCCTGAAAATGGGGTAATGTTCATATTTGCTGTTTTATAAACATTGATTTCTTAGGGAAAGGAAATTTAAAAAATGCAGAACACTGAGATTCTTTAAATATTTTATTAATATGTTTACCTTGCTTTACTTATACAGTGTGGAGGACAATAGAGATTAAAGCATTACCTTCTTTTTGCACATAACTGGTAGGTTAATTTTTGGGATTTTTTTTCTTTTGCATTCTACTGTGCACTACAAGACCAAAAAGAGTATAGTAAGGGTCAGTGGCAGTCTGGAGGGGGGAGCTCTTTCCATGGGCATTACTTCCAACTTATATGCGTCTTGCTAACAGCACTTGGGGGCTCTGGTCATGGACCCCATCATCACTCTGCTGGGGTTTCAGTTAAAATATGGATTTAATGATTTATGTTCCCTTGGTAGGGCTTGAATCTAAGAATAACATAGATTGCAGCCAAGTTTGGCTAATCTCAGTTGGCTTGTGTACACCCACAGCACAGAATCCCTCCTCCCAAAGGGTTTCCAAGTCACCCAGTGGAGATGCCTCCCTCCCCTCTCGCCAGAGACTAATCCTGAGAGCACCTTCTGATGAGATAGCCAGGTTAGCACTGGTGTCAGTGAGGCTGGAGACATCAGCCCTTGGAGTGGAAACCACAATCCAGCCCTGCAACTGCTGAGGTGTTGAGCCTTGCCTTCATGGGACCTCTGTGACCTGCACTGTGCCACCCATCCTGGCTGTGTAGATCATCCAAGAAGAGGGCTGGAATTGGTGGGGGCAGCCAGCCAAAGAAAGGTTGGAAGAAACTGGGCAAAAACTCCAAGATGGATGACAAGGATCCAGGGGCTGGTGACCAGAGGAGACCTGACTGCCAAGAGAAAATAATCTTCTGGTTTGTTTTACTGCCTTTCACATGCTGTTGAAGCAGGGGAACGACCTGGGGGACCACACAGAGGGCTGTCTCTCTCTCACAGGGTCACAAGCTCTCTGCCACAGTCCCCAGGGAGGACGTTCCTCCTAATTAAATCACCAGCCAGTCTCTGCTGCCTGCCCTTTGTGTTAGTGGAGTTTGAATTAGGCCATTGCTCTGAAACACCAACCTTTCTTTGGTAGTGACAGATGAGGAGGAAATTAATCCAATCTGATTCATCTAATCTTGGGTTTAATTGAATGTTCCAAGGAGGCAATAGGGACTTGCCTTTCAGCACGTGCTGGATCTTGGGCTCTGGCTACAGGAGCATTTCCATGCCAGCCCTGGAGCAAGGGTGAGCGAGGGTATCCACAGGGTCTAGGATGTAGACTGAGAAGAGTAGCCAGGCTGCAGGCTGAACAGAGTCACCGCCTTGCAGAGCCCGTATTTCCAATATGTGCCTAGGCTGAAGAGAGGAACAAATGCTAAAAATACCATTACAAAATGGAAGACTTTTTATATAGGTTTTGTGGTGATCAGATTCAGGACTAAAGCAATGAGGAACGAGAGAAATGCAAAATGCTCTGCACATTTGACAGAATCTCCCATTATCTACCCCAATATATGGAGAGGAGTAGGAGGACAACTGAGCAAAGTGGCCTCTCTGTCTCCTGCCATGGAGAGGGAACAATAACCCTTCTAATTCCTCCCTTCTGATCTGCTAAGTCAGCCTAGTATCTAATTTTTCATGTTCATCTCTAATCATTATTTCATATTCAAACCGATTGAATGAAAATGAAGAATATATTGGACAGTTTCTTCTAGAATGTACGGAAAACCTTGTGATTATATAAGCAGTCATTCTTCATTGTGCATTAAATATGTGCCTGGATATCAGCGAAAAGTCATTTGCAGAACTGGTGTATTTGTAATGTCTGTTGTTTAGAATGCATATTTAGTGAAAATTAGGCTGGTCCAAATAACTGGGTGTAATGAAGAGGAATATTTGTGAACATAGTATTTGTGCTATGAAAGGCTGAATGCCCTTTGGAAGAAGAGTTAGAATTTCATTCTTCCCATTGCAGTCTCTAAGAGTAAGATAATCTGGAAAGGAAAGGGACTACTCTGACAAATTACTTTTATTTTTACTTCTCACAATAGCTCATGGACGAAAGATAGACAGGTTTTTTGATGCATTGTGTCAGATCATTCTCTCCTCTGACTCAGCCACCCTCCCCCAACCTTCATTTTACCCAAAAGTCAATTTGGTTGTACATGTATGCATCCCACCCTCATCCTAAATGTGGCCTCAAGGTTTACCTGAAGCACCATGGCCTGTATTTTCCCTGTAAAATTTGAAGGTCCCAGACAGTTCTACGTGTACAGGACGAGAGGTGGGATCAAGTAGGTGGTGCTGCCCTTGCAACCAGCAGCCATCAGGCCATTGCCAGTGTCCCCTCATGGTTCAATCATGAACTGGAAGAGCTGAGGAAGAAACCTGATCAAGGTATAGAGTGTCTGAAAATTGGATGTTTTTAGAACATTGGGGCATTTAATCCAGTATAGAAATGCACAATAACAGCCAGAAGTGAAATAATTCTGTCAGCCAGCTTGGAAGATAAATTCCCATTCCCAAGGGATAGGATGACCCACATATGTGGAGGAGACCAGAGGAAATGGTGAGTGTTCCTGTTCCCTGCAGTCTTGCAAACAAGGTCATTAGGTTTTCCTCACAGCTTTTCTGTGAAGTTAACCATCTGCTGTGATACAATTTAGCCTCAGTGTCACTGTGCTGTTTTAGGCTAGAAAGGAATATGACTGAAGCTATCACAATTTCTCAAAGGTAGGAAGGAATAAATCACAAAATACAGAGGATGCTGTCATGGCTGAGATAAAGGGAAGAGGACTGAAGCAATAGAAGTCCAGAGTTGTTTCTCCATAACACCAATGGATCATTGAAGGAGCAGGAAGGTGGCAGAGCCTGGCTTCAGTCACCAAAAAAGGCAGTGAGGAAAAAACTGACAGTGCAAGGAAGGATTGGCAAGAAACACCCTGAACAAAATGTTGAGATCAAACCTTCCATAAAAATATGCTTTGAAATAGTAAATCAGACACTGAATTCCAATTAGATACAAAAACCTCTGAAGTCAGCTTTTGAGATGAAACTTATTACTAAAGTGTGAAGGAAATAGTTTCTTCCATAGAAAGTAAAATGTACTTTTTATTCCATAGAGACACGTATGTGCTCAGGGCCATTGCTATATGTGAACTCTGTCAGAAAGACACTTTTCTCCATCATAATCCATTTGCAAATTGAATCAGTGAAGTACCAAATTAACCTTGGGTCATTAATTTTAAATACACTATCAATTTTCTTTCTTTTTTTCCCCTTGCTTTTTCTTTTTTTAACTTATGGAAAAGTCTGTGAGGAGTCTTGAGTCCTTAGCCTTAAACAGATCTTCTTTTAATGCCCCAATATCAGGGCTCAGATTACCATTATCCTTGGCCTTAGAGCTGCTGAAGATGTTTCTATACCTTTAGATTTAGTCTCCATCCTCTGCTTCTGGTGGGGTGTTGTGAGAAGGGCAGGAATTAGTTCCAGCCCTTTGCTTGGTTGAGAATGTGAGTCTAATTTGGTTTATTTGGGAGACACTGAAGGAGCAAAAGTCCAGAATCTATGAAAACAAATTCCTGTTTTTGTTTCTTTAGTTTTATGATTTTTTTGTTTTACTATTTTAAAGTTACTTCCATGATGTTAGGTTTTGTATTTCACTTTTACTTTTGGATTTTTTTAAATTTTAATTGAAGGCTCAGAAGAATGGGATGTGTGTTGTCTTTTATAATTTGCCAAGAGATCCTCTGCTCTGAGCTTCTTAGGCAGATTTGGGAGATTTGGCCGTGGCTAAGTTTGCCCTAGGAGGGGCTGCATGAGGTTGACCTGACTGTTTTGCCTTTGCTAAGCCATCCTTAGCAGTATTTTTAGGAGTGCTGATTGAGGAGTTGCTGATTATTATGGGAAACTACACAATCCTTTGATTAGGCAGGAGCTGTATTTATTGCCTTTAGGAGACCCATCCAGTGGGTTTCTAGCTGCTCAGCTCAGTTGCATGCGTGTCTAAAACCATGAGGAGCTTCTCTGTGCAGGTCCTGAGCACAGTCAAACATGAAGCCTTCGACCATAGAGCTGCCCTGGAATGGATTCTTTTGCTTGTGAAAGAAATGATCCCCACCTGATTTTCTTACCAGCTTTAAATATTTTAAATGTTGGGGCTGGAAAAAAAAACCTGGAAAAATGCTAAAACTCCAAAGCTCTTCCAACACAGGTAAAATCCATATTTTCCTTCTGAAATTTTACCTGCACTCAATTTAGTAAAATAAATCTCATCCGTGGAGCAATGTCATAGGAATTAAAACATATTACGTCAAGAAAGGTGGGGTTAAAATTATTTAATTGACTACACCAGGCGGGAGCTGAGGGTTCCAGGCTTCTGGAAGGTGCTGGAGTTAGCATGCACAAGATTTTTTAAAAATCCATGTCTGCATGGCGGATTTGGCAACCCTGTGCAAATCAAAATGACTCCCTGTGATCTAAACTACATGTTAACCTTCACTGATCTTCCATGGCCATGAAAGAGAGCTGGCTTAGACCTTGCATACACATCTCTATCAGCAAAACTTCTGGGTGATCAAGAATGGGTAGTTGTTTCTAAATGAATTGATGTTAGCAGAAACAATGTATGAAATGGATTTACCACTTGATATAGGAACTTGCAAGGTTGTTTCTCAGAAATACTGCTAGTGTCTTTCTACCTGGTATAGGAAGGAGTTCTACTTGAAATATGGAATTACAGCTCTTATAATTCCAGACTTACATTAAGAGCTGTAGCATGTTGTCTCAGTCAAAAATTGTTAGAACAGTTCTGAATAAAAATAGTCCATCAATACTTTGAAATAAGCAGCATTTTTAAAAAAGCCCAAATCACTCCATTTATGCATATTTCTTTGCTTCCTGTTTACAGTTCAAACCTAAGTTTTATGGTAGAGTTTCTGCATTTTTATTAATACTAATTCAGATTACAGTTTCCAGTTGCTTGGTAACCAGTGGCAGGCTTATGCTTGTCATATTCATGAAGAATGTAGGAGGATATATAATACAAGCATGAGCCAATTGGTCTGCCATCTACTCAAAACATGCTATCCAGGGCAATTCTTCAAACTGCTCTACAATTTATTTCTCTGTTGTCTTGATCCTACCCCTTTTTCTGGATTCTACTTGCATGCTCCTGCTCCTCTTACATTTCTCCTTTTCTCTCCATTTCTTTGTTTACCAGGAATAAAACTCCTGAAATGGCTGAATGCAGTCAGGTCCTGTGTGTAGAGTGACTAATTCTTAGCTCTGACTTTGATTGCAGTATGACAAAAGCTTCACTTGCCCAGTGGCTGCCAACAAGCACCTTTGGCTTTTTCAGACACATTTGCTATGCAGTGTGACTGAGTCATTCCCTGCAATACAGTGGCTTTTGAGAGTCTGACACAACACACAAAATTGATCCAGTAACAATCTAATAACAGATTACTATCCGTAAGATATGCTATGTAATTTTTCTGGATGGGAGATCAGCTGGGGAAGCAACTCAGTGGCCAAGACAGAAATATTTAGGATGATTTTACTCTTACGCTCAAATTCCTTTTGTAAACAAAAAGGAGAACATACATATGTGAGAGAATAAGAATTTGTTGTAGCTTTAATGAAGTTTTTAGAGTCTGATCATAATAACGTTATTAGTCTAGTTAAAATATTATATATTCACATTCCATATAGCTAATTCAAATTAATACTGGAAATTCTTGATCATAAAGTTAAAACACGATAAAATAAAATTTCCTTCTTAGTATATTTCTTATGCTCACCCTTGCAATGCTTCTCCAGTTGACAGGCTGTGAGTTTCAGTGTGTGTACCTGTGGGTGGGTCGGGAAGAGCTGTCAGTACCTGCAACATTTACCGGGGAAGAGAAAGGTGTCTTGTCTCCCTCCTATTTTCCAGGACAAACATAGTGGTAAGTGTTTTTACACCATTCTCTTGGGTTTCACTTGGGTTTATTTTTGCTTTTGTAGCAGTTTGCTTCTGTGCTGGTCACTGCTTTCCATTTACTTAGTTTTTCTATTCTTTTTCTTACTGCTAGAACTGTTTTTCCAGAGCAATGCAAGGTCATACTGCTGTAGGGACTGCTGACTTTATCAGCATGATTTGTTTTATAATCTATGATCCAGTGTGATCCTGCACATACCATCTTTCACACCAATTTCATTCCAGGCAGTTCAGAGGCACTTTGGTCCCCACAACATAAGTATTCATTAAACTATAAACTGTAAGTCAACCAAAATAAGCTTAGGCAACAACTACCAAACACTGGACTGTTGTCACAGTTAAACAGCTAAATTCAGGCCTGTCCAAGACAGGGCCTCAGGTTATGCAATTTCAGGCCAATATAGAGCCTGTAAGTCCTAATGGCAAAAATCTCATTTACTGTCCTATGTTATCTGGATTCTTGCTCAGTCTTAGCATAATACCTTGACCTTGTTAGAAGCTAAGTTGGAAGGCTTAGGCAGATCCAACTGTAGCTTTCAGGCAGGCCATAATAAATAGACTGACTAGTTTTTATTGATATTTGAGGGGCTTTTTAATTGTGCATGATCTATCCTGCAGAATAATTAGTTGTCAGATGGATAATAATGGCATGTTCTGGAATCCTGTGCAACATCCCCATACTCACACAACAGACATGGCGAGCATCCTCTTTCACCAGAGACAAACAATTAATTTTTTTGTATTTCAGCCATTCTTCTCACAACAACAGCAAGTTTTAATAGAGTATGGGTTCTGAATGTTCAGGTGACTAGGGCTGAGTGAAGAAAGGAGTCTTGAAATGTCCTGGTCCTCACATTTTGGTTGATTCATCAGCATTGTTGGAAATCACAGAATCAATTAGATTGGAAAAGACCTCTGAGGTCATTGCATCCACTATGCCAATTAGGCATAGTGGATGCAATGGTTGAGCACCACTATGCCAATTAGGCCATGGCACTCAGTGCTACTTTCAGGCTCTCCTTTAACAGCTCCAGGGACTGTGGCTCCACCACCTCCCTGGGCAGCCCATTCCGAAGCCTGGTTACCCTTTCTGTGAAGAAATTCTTCCTGATGTTCAAGTTAAACCTCCCCTGGCACAGCTTAAGACTGTGTCCTCTCTCCTCTCCCTGGTTGTCTGGGAGCAGAGGCCAACCCTCCCCTGGCTACACCCTCCTTTAATGTAGAGAGTGATAAGGTCTCCCCTGAGCCTCCTCTTCTCCAGGCTAAACACCCCCAGCTGCTGCAGCTGCTTCTTACACCTGTGCTCCACACCCTTCTCCATCTTCACTGCCCTTCTCCAGACATGCACATTGGTTCCTTCTTGGAGTGAGAGGTCCAGAACTGGACTCGGGACTCCAGTTGCTTCACCAGTCCTGAGTACAGGAGAATCACTTCCCTGGTGCTGCTGGCCACACTACTGCTCACCCAGGCCAGGATGCCACTAGCTTTCTTGGCCTCCTGGGTGCACACTGGCTTGTGTCCAGCTGCTGTTGACCAGCACCTGCTGGTTCTTTTCCACTTGGCCACTTTCCAGCCACTATTCCCCAGCCTGTAGCACTGCCTAGGGTTGTTGTGGCCCAAGGGCAGGACCCAGCACTTGGCCTTTGTTTAATCTTACACAATTGGCCTTGGCCCATGGATCCAGCCTGCCCAGCTCCCTCTGCAGAGCCTTCCTGCCCTCCAGCAGATCAACACTTCTGCCCAGCTTGGTGTTGTCCATGAATTTGCTGAGTATACTCGATCCCCTCATCCACATAATTGATAAAAATACTGAATTGTGCTGGGCCCAACACTGATCCCTGGGGAACACCCCCTGTGACCAACTGGATGTAGCACCATTCACCACCACTCTCTAGACCTGGACATCCAGATAAAGATGGAATTGAAGGAATTCACAAAAGGAGAAAATCATTGCAAGAATTTGGTCTAGTGTCACTGGAAACTGGGACATTGTTATGTCAAATTCACTAGGGATCTATTTAGCTACTGGCAGCAGGGGCCATTCAGGTCTGGAAAAGTTTGGTATGAAACAATTTTGTAGGAGTGATCTTCAGTGTAATTTGACTTCTACAACAGACCAATATTTGCCTGTTTCATGAATGGATATTTTATCTCTTCCTGGCACAGGTGGACAGTTTCCATCCCCTTGAGTCAGTCCAAGTCAGTCTGAAATTTGAGGGTAAATTTGTATGTGCTGAGTGGATTGCATCAATCTATGGGCTACTGTTGCATTTCTTCCAAAGATGGTTATTTATGTGTGCAAGCTGAATAGTAGCTATTGGAACAGGTCCAGTCCCTTGAGCACATAATACCATTAATTCTTTGTGTTGGTTGCATTTTAGATAATCACTGCTGGGGTTGATCCAAAATGGAGTCAGTGGACATTGAATCTTAACTCCTCAAAGTCTTTGCCTTTGCCTGTAGAAGTCAGGTTCTGTGCACTGTTTCACTTAGGGGAATAATACAGAGAGCTCATATAAAGGAAGATCAGTACACCCTGAGCAAGCTCTTGTAAACACTGCTGTCTACAGCTGATTCCTATTTCCCTCTCTGCAATCCCAATTGCTGCTGTTCAAGCAGATAGATTGATTCATTTCCTTCACTAAAGGGATGCTTAATCTTCTGGGTCCATTTCCCTGGCAAGTTGTTTGGGTATTTTGTGTGTTTACTGAGAGTAAACAAGTTGGGAACAGACAGACCATAAGATGTTTTATGCTTCTGCTAGCAAAGCAACTTTTGTTGGGTTTCAGACTGGAACCTCCTGTGGAGCCCCAGAGAGAAACTAGCCCTGGGCACGGCAAAGGCATCAAGAAAAAAAACCCAAACCACAAAGCAGCAGATGGAAAAAGCCTTCCCAGAAACCTTCCTTATGTTAAAGTCAACATATTGCTTATTTCTCAATAAAAAATAGTTCCTCGTAAGACAAAATTCAAAAGTATAAATTAATTCCAAATGGCTTTTTTATGCTTGTGCAAAAGTGCTTCAGGTACATATATTTGTATTAAATTTGAATGTTTTGTATAATACTATTTTCCTCATTATAGGAGTATATTTTGTCTCTGTTTCCAATTTTTGGGAAGAAGGAGTAGCTCTGATGGCCACCAGCAGAAAAGCAGCTTTTGCTATTCATTTGCACTTAGCTGTGAAGTACTGTAGTGTATGTTTCAACATCTTCTGACTTTGTGCTGAAAGAGATGGGACAATTCAAGCAATTAAATGCTTCTCTAGATACTTTGCTGAATTGGAGTATAGTTTGAATGAGGAAATGCTATGCAATGACTGATCCTCAGAACACTTCATTGCAAAATATATAGGCAATACAAAACACAGCTATATTAAACACAGGTAACCAGTGACCTAGGGTGAATCAGGAGGCAAAACTGAGGGAGGGCAGTGGCAGCAGCCCAGGTCTTGGGCACTGCTGGGCAGAGCAACTTCCCTAGTCCTCTACTATGAGTTGTACCTGTATAATCCCACATGCATACAGGATGCCTTAGAGACCCATAGGGCTAAGCCAGGCAGGAGCAAAATATCCTGGGAGAGGGCTGGACTCAGATGGTAAGCCCCGGGACCAGTCTTTGCTGTCTTCTTTTTCCTATTGCTGTGCTCCTCTCCTGGTTGTTATGCACCTAATCCAAATTTTTCCATGCATGAAGGACAAATGCAGAGTGTATTGCATTAAAGGACTCAAATATCAATATGTATTGTATACAAAAGCCTAAAGTAATTTATCAGAGAGCACCCCTGCAGAACAGAGAGAAGCTCCCTGTTCAGGCGAGAGTAGGTCCCTGTTGAACCTGCTTCAACACAAGGACTTGCAGGTGCTGCTGCTGGCACCTCGTGTCAGGCAGGATTTCTGATGCACTTGTAGCAGGTAACATATAGGGAAAGGCCGGGCTGAAGTAATTGTAGGTAAAATCTGGGTGTAGATAGATCCTGTGATCCTGTGAGACACAATGAGAGCAAGTAGCACCAGAGTCCTCTAATAGTAGTTCCCATTGGAATGTTTACCGTGGGGGATGGACTCACGTGCTGCATTTTGATAACAATTTTCCAAGGCCATTTCTCAGATATAGAAATGTGATACTTCAATTTTGCTAGGAGCCGGAGAGAGAATTTCTGCAAAATATGGTCATTTTTCAACTCATCCTGCATATCCAGTGTGTCCTTCCCCTAATGTTTGTTGTCATTCACAAATGCTGTTAAAATGTTTTAATTTCATATCTGGAAGTTGTGGGTGACTTAAAACTATCCTCATCTCTTTTGTCATTCAATGGGAGAAATGAGGCCCTGGGGTCTTGAAGTGTAATTATGGGTGAGATTAGCCCAGCAAATGAAAAACCTGCACATGCCTTCTGTAAACAGGCGCTGCTTTTCTGTGGCAACTTGGATCATAATTTCAAAAATGAACCTCCTATCATCTAATCAGAGTTTTGTTTGCTGCATCATCTCTTTATTTTCAAGGAGATTTTCAAATGCTGATTTGTTGGTGTCCCTAAGACCAAGTTGAGCATTTTTCATTCAGTTTTGCTCAATAACAGCTGTTAAGGACCAAAATAAAGAGACTTTAACTAGATTTAATATATAATTGACAGTAAATTATATCTGAAATAAATGGCTCTGAACAATCTAGAAGTAAAATCCATCAAGTTCAGAAGTAGTAACACAGACTCACTAAAGTGAACTTGTCCAAAAGAGTCAGACCCAGTTAACTCACAACCCCTGTTTAGAAATTACTGAAAGTGAATGAATAAGGACCAAATCCAAATCTTTTGAATAAGCCAACAGCAGTTTTTCCTTGATGTGCTTCGAGGTCAGAATTCTTGATTTTTTCTTCTAGCCCTCCTAAAATCTGCACCAGAAGCCCTTCTTAGTCAGTGACTCAAAAACTGGTGGCAGAGGTCCTGTTCAAAAATTAAACACAAACTCTTGCCATTTAATTTGGAATAAAATATCCAGAAGAAGACAGACAATGATGATGTAAGATCATGACCACAACCTTTAGCTTTTAGCAGTTCTGCTGTGTTTAATTCACAGCCCTGAAGTGTTGGAAAGATTTGCTGTTCTGGCTCCTGGGTTAAAGAAATTCAAGCTTTTAAAGTGGTTTATTGCCAAAAATTCAGTGCATAGTCATGACAAATCCTCAGGACCAGATAGGTTTTCAGGTTCTGCACTTTGAGCTTAGGTGCTTAAAGTGAAGCTTAAAGAACTGTAACGAGTTTTATAATTGATGCTTTCCTTTCTTACTAACAGTGATAATAATATATTCCTTAGTTATTTCATATTTTCACATTATGCCTGAAGAAATGCTAACATATTATCATTCAAAGAATTACAGGATGTGTTTATATAGAACACTACACTGCATAGTTTTGCACATCCTGAGATTCATATTGTAAATATAAATGCTTCTGTCATTGTACCAAACCCATTAAATTTTAAACCTACTGCAATAAAAATAATCAACAATTTTATGAGTCATAACATTCATAGTTGCTACAAATGTTAATGAAAAAATGGAATGAAGAAACTGCAAGAGTGATAAAATTCATAACTTTTACTGGATTTAATTTCTTCATTGGCTATAAACTCAGCCTTTTATGGATCCACTGGTTCTGTCTGCTCTGCTCTGAAAAACTTTTTCAAGTGTTGCAATATTGCAGAACTGCTGCTCCAAACACTGCTACTGCCATTGTGGGGCCATTCTCTATGGACATAAATTAGTTTGGCTCAGACCTGAAGCTGTTAGCAACTGATTAACAAAATTAGAAATCTAAGGGCTTATTCTATTGGAACTGAGAATTCCCTGGGGATAAAAGCTGCCCAGAGATTTGGGTTGAGTTTCAGATTTGTATGGTTTTGAAGACTTGTTCTATGATTCTGAAACATGAACTAGTGAAGGCTGGAAAAAACATCTTGACAGTCTAGCTGAATTTTAAATCAAATGACTGGTAAAAGCTCTTTGAGAACACCATCAGGCTCAGATTTTTCTTGTTATGAAGCTGAGAATTAAGGAGACAACTAAGGAGGCTTCTGGGTGAACCTACCAATGGTGTGTCTGCTGTTTTCTGGAACATTTCCAGGGAAACTTCAGAGTCGCTTTACATGTACAGAAGTTTTTAGAAGGAAAAATGTCCCCAAATCAAGAAAAAAGGAAGTGAAATGGAAATACAGGTAATGTTTTCATGATGTGGAAAAAAAGTATTCACCCAGACTCATACAGTAAAATTCAAATATACCCTGTTTCTGAGAGGTGTGAGTCCCACATCCTCTCATGGAGGAAGTTTCCCTATGTAACATTCACAGATTTATTTTTAATTTGAGAAGGACTTAACACAAACTACCAAATCTCTGATATTTTACAATGATCATCGTTTTTAGGATGCACAGGGAGTCCACTGGTGGATTAGAAGTACCAGCTGAAAGAAAGTGTGGAGAACTTCTCTCTGCTACTTTGCCAGTCAAATGAAAAATTCATGCCAGACTTGTAACTTCAGTGGAAGGTCTAATATTTGTGATTTTGATATTTTATGATGTTCTCTCTATTTACAGGACTGTGTGCTGAAAAGCAAGGTGGTAAGAGATAGTCTGGGTTGAAAGCAAATCTCTCCCAGCTCAGAAATGGAGTATTTTCTAGTTCAAATACATTTGTATGTTTTATTGTTATAAACTGGTGAGAGCAGAAGTGACTAGACATTAAGTAAACAAAGCTAACTAAGTTGTTGTTCCATGAGCTAAAGCATATCTAGACTCTTGCATATTAACCTCATTAACAGCTTAAGAACTACCAATTTCCCACAACTCTTACAAAATTGCCCTCGAGGTACTAGATTTGAAAGTCTAATAGGTAAATATTTAGCTACTCTAAGTGAAAATAACCAAAAAGGATAAGTGGTGTTTCCAGGAGTTCTGAATGCTTTTGAAACCTCTGGGCTACTTTATGATTAAATATTGGGGAAAAATACTTCTAGAAAAGTTCTCCATAAATCACTGTGGTATGAGAGCTGGCAAGGACTGCTGGCTCTCAGGCACTGGGTTATTTCATGGCTCTCCAGCTTACCCACCACAGTGCTGAATTCATCCTGGTTTCACATGGTGTTCCCATAGGTCGTTGCTCTGTTTCTCTGGCAGTAAAGCAGCTCAGCACTGAGCACCAGCCTTGTGTGAGAACTGGTGCATGAAGAAACATCCAAGAGAGTACTTATCACTTACATGCAGCCTACCATGGTGCTGCCAATGCAGTCTGTAGCCATGCTAACCTGTATCAAAACACATCAGCAGTGGCTTTTTTTTTTTATTAAATCCTTTTATCCTTGCAGCAGTATCCTCACTTCAGAGTTCAGTCAGTGTAGCTGTGTCAGTTGGGACAGGGTTTGTACAAAATGAGACCCCCACAGCTCTGTCCTAGACCTTGCCTCTGGTACCAGCATTTACGTATGCCAAGGTCTACAAGGAGGGTCTGCAGTGAGTGGGCAACTTCTCTCTCTCCATCCTTTGCCATCCCCTAGTCCTCTAAAATATCAAATCTGAATGGTCTGTTTTCACTTTGAGCCCAAGAAGCTCACACAATTCCAGCTCTCTTACTCATATTGACTGAATTTCAAGTGACAGTCACTGTGCTTTCTCCTGTTCTGTGCCTCATGTCTGGGGAAAAATGACTTACTAATAACACCCACCTGCTGACCATGCTGCTCTTCTGAAAATCACTTCTTAAAATTCTTTCCTTTGCTTTGACATCTTCAAAACATAAGGAACTTTTGAAGTTCTTTATATGCCAAGAATAGTGTCTGTCATGGTGTCCAGCACTGTCTTCCCTGGTTTCCTGAACCCTTGTCTGTCTGTATTTGCCTTTCTATAGTGTTGAGAAGAATGAATTCTCATGGCACCTACAAAACACAACAACACAGAAACAGTAACAGTTGTAAAATCTAGTAATTCACAGCAACATTATAAAATAATGGAAGAACAGTTAAGATTAAAACATCTATTTAGGAAGTTAAGGGGAAGAAAATGGAAGAGCTTAGCTGTTTGGCATGATTAAATAGCAAGTGGATAGTACAGAGCAGAGGACAAACATAACTTGGGGATACTTATGAAGGGATGACTTGTGATGCAGATAAAAGGTATGTACTTTGCTGGAACAACTGTCGCCATCCAGATTTTTCTGGAGGAATGGAGGCTCTTGAGAGTGTTGGGAGCCTTCTTAAGTTCCCTCTTTGTATACCATCCTTTTGCTACAGCTTAGTCACCATTTCTGACTAAATGGTGACTGAGCTGTAGCAAATTGAGTAAATCTCACACTTGAGCACCTTGTGGAAGCCCTTTTCTAGGCAGACACTGCTATAAGCCCACCTCTGTGCCAGGAGCACAATTGTGACCTGTGGTCCCTTCACACCATGGGGACAGAGTACAGACATAAAATGGAGGTGCTTCATGTCAAGCAGTGCAGTTGAAGGCTAAGTTCTATCTGAAAAAAAGGAAATTGCAGATAGAAAAAAGCCCATATGGCTGAAAAGGCATAATTTAAATGCATCATCAGAGAGATTTGTGATATCCTAGCAAAACTGAGATGTCTGGGTACAGTGGGAGAGACATGGAATCTACAGAAAACCCATGCCTTTCTGGATGGGGCAGCCCCTGAGCCCAGCATACCAACTTAGTATCTAACTTAGTATCTCGTATGACTCGTGCAATGAACAGTAGACTTGCTCTCTTTTTGCTAGACCTCAGTTTTGGGTTTTAAGCAAAAAGGAAGTTTTACAGAAAAAACTCAAAGCTTTCTCTGAAACTGCCTTAGTAGTAAGGTTTTCAATCCACCAATATCTGTATGATATTCATCTTTGATTGATCTTTGATGAATTCTGTTTTCATGCACCAATCATTAAAAGACACTTTAAGGATTTTTAAGTGAACAAAATATGCATGATACTGAACATAGCTTTCTGTGTTTGTACACCCAGTTAAAAAATGCTTTCTGTGACTTCTTGAATCCTTCTATATCTCTCTAGGCGCTTTTTTGACTTTTAAAAAATACTATTTTACTATTGGATAATTATTTAAACCGCTTCACTGAAGCTGCTGAATATGATAAATGACTTCCAGGGCAAATCATAGGACTATTAAATGCCTAGTTTAGCAATAGCTGCAATAATGGAAATTTGAGCTTCATGCAGGTTTAGCCAAGGGCTTAGGCAGCTGATGGAATAGGACCCTCATACAGTATATAAAGGCAATTTATATTTCAGATTTTTTACTCTGTGTGTATCAGTGTGTACAGAAGTGGCAGAAGAAGCAGAGAATGGGCAAGAAGGCATACTGAGCAGATGCATTGATGGCAACCTGGAAGCAGATAAAAGACTCAGAGAGAGTAAGTGACTAACCTTTTGTGATAAGATGTTGCTGAAGGAGACATAGAATTAGGCAGAAAGGATCTACTTTGCCATGTCCATTAAAAAGGGGTAGGTGAATAATCAGTCATCTTGCTTCATGAGAATGAATAGAAATTCTTCTTAAACCACATAAGATGAGGCTGATCCTTTCTAAAGGGAGTGAGGGAATGAGTTCTGATCTCCTGGTAATGTAAGAAAAAAAAACAAAGTCAATGTCCTGTTATTTTAGCCATGTGAAGTTAGGGGCCATGAGTGACTTCTAGTAACCTCTAGAAATCTCTCTTCACTCACTGTGAATGAAAGCTAGCTTAATTCAATTGAGATTAGGTACAAATAAAGTGAACAGGGAGCTGATGTGAAGATAGATCTCACATATGCCTTTTGCATGTCTGAAAGGATGATGTAAATTAGTAAGATCCTCTGAGTGGAGGAGTTTTATTCTCTCGCGCAAGGACTGATGGATTATTTTTCTGTGTAAAGAAACATCACTTTGAATGTTTGTGTTCTTTTCAAGTTTCAGTGTTGTGTTTGCAAGGTAAATATATATATGTTGAAGTCTACCAGACTAGGCACTGCTTGCTCTGCATTGCCACACTTAGTTTGTTCCTGAGGAGAGGGAAAACTGAGTTATGATGGTATGTCCTAAGGCTGTCTTCAACATTTGTGAAAATGTGCTTGCAAAAATGAATTTTAAAGAGCTGGTGGCCATCAGACTGTATACACTGCAACGTGACAAAGTCAGGCAGTAACTTGCCACTGTCTGTATGCTGTGTGTGATGCTCTGACAGCTGTGGTAAATTCATCTGCAGAAAAGGGAGTGATGTGCTGGGAGCCATGGGAGACTGACCAAGGTGGGCCAGAGACATGCCCTGACTGACATTTTTTCTGCCATGAAAGGCATCCCTGGGCTGCATATTGGTGAAAGCAGGGTCTGGCTTTGGGGAATTTCCAAGAAAACATTTTTATTTGAGTATACATTAAAATACTGATAAATGCCCAGTCATGTGTCCATGTTCAAGTCCATAATTCTGTGTGACACTAACAATCACTTTTGCACCCAGCAGTCACTCACAGCTGGTAGGATTTATTTCTGAGAGGGAAGCACATTCCTTTCCCAGGTTTTACAGTTACATGTTCAGCAGCCTGTGCCCTGTGATATGCTGCTTAATTGCACAGAAGAAGGTGACCAAATAATGTCACACCTGTTGGCAAGGAGGATGCAGCACCTGCATGACCAGGTGGAGTCAAACTGTTGCCTGGAAAGGCTGACCTGGAACAGAGACTAGACAGAGCAAAAGGGATAAAACAGGTATTTATTGAAAGGATACAGTTTGGGCAGTGCAAGAGCCTGGCCAGGGCTACAGCCAAATCAAATCCAAGATGGATCCCGGTCATGAGTTTTTACACTTTTATAAGTTTTGGTTCATCCACATATTGGGGTCAATTATCTAACCACAGCCCCAGGCTATGAAGTCTCAGCCCCCTGGCTTGCCCCCTTTCCCTCACTGTTGTTTATCCTTTTTGGGTACCAGTTGTCCTTGATTCTCTAGTTAGGAAGGGACTGTTTTGTCTAACTACCCTGTGAAGAGAACTTACTAACACCTAATATGAAGTTTCAGAGTTACACTCTAAACAGCAGAGATTCTGAAAAATATAAAAGCTAAAACCCAAGGCATAATTTCCCCTCCTTTGTCCCAGACTGTTTCTGCCTTTGCCAATGGGACTGCTGCTGGGTCAGACATGGCTACTGTGAATAAGGGCACATTTTATATTTGAGGCAGTCATGTAGTAAAGGTGTCCTCTATCAGCCTATCCTCTGAGAGGCAGGGAAGAGTTTAGGCAGTTTCTTCTTTCCTCTGGGCACTCATGCACAGAAATGGACTTGCTGCATTAGGTAAGTCCAAACTAGAGTGGCTCTCCTGTAGAATGGTAGCCTGCAGGAGGAAGGAGCTATAAGCAAATAATTATAAATTTTAGGATATTTCCAGTTTAAATGATGGAACCAATGAGAGGAAGGCAAATTTAATGGAAAATTAGAAAATGCATAATTTATCCCTGAGAGAGAAAGAATGGTAAAATATTTCTCTTAACAAGCTAGAAGCACCTGAGATTTCTTTCCCCTACATTTAAAAATAATTATTCCTTCCAAGCCTTTCAACATACAGTGAAAAAATGAAATTAGTAAATATTGCTTTTCACATCAAGTTTCTATCTTTCAACCTACTTTTATAGGAAAAATATTTGCTAGGGCAAGCAGTTCTGGAAGACAGTTGCATGATTTATATTTCCTTACTTTTATATAGCATTTCTCCTCTGCAGATATCAGATAGATGAAGTGAAATTTTCTCTCATTTCAGCAAATATCTTGTGACAATAGGATGATGAAGAAAAAAAATCCCATGAGTAATATCACAGCAAAAAAACTCCATAGTTTTAGTGGAGTCCCTGTAGATTTCCTGGACGAGTCTTTGGACAATTTCAGAGTTGTTTACTCTGCCTGTTTATTAAATCTTTTTTTCTGTTAATTTTGGGAACATTTTTTGTGAGCCATGTGGGCTGTACCTCATGCTCAAAGGCCATAAAAGGCCACTGTGGAAGTCAAGGAGGACTTAGTCCCTCTTTGAACTAAGTAAAGACTTCAGGACACGAATAACAGCAATTACTTTCACTTGCCACTAGGCAGGAAATGTTGGCACATTTTACAGAACATCAGCAGTATTTTGAAATACAATAATTAGGACCTCACTTCATTGAAGCACTTGGAAAAGTGCCTAGCTAAGTTTTAAACAGAAAAATAAAAGAGTGTTTAAGGGCCACTACATTTTATATCAGAACCAAACTATCAAATGAGCACCTTCTTTGAGTGGCAGAGTCAGTTTTCAAACCTGGCTTCAGATATATTGAATGAAGAACCGAACAGGATGGGTGTTCAAAGGAACAATACAGATTACTGAAAACTTTTTCATAAGTTACCTATTTTTCAGGTAAATAAGTATTATTTAGCTTAAGGATTGTAGGTCTGTAATTTTTCCTTCCAGTCTTGCTGCACCAAGAGAAAAGCCTTCCCAGTGTTTAACAGCCCTAGATGCTGGAAGTTGTCCCCTTGTGCTGTTTGTTGCTAGAGCCATCAACCTTTATCAGAGCTGGCAAACATACCATGCCTTTGTGACACTGTCTGAAATAATATTCTGCACTGATTCAGTAAAAAAGACATTAGGGAAATTCTCTTGGGGACAAAATCAACAGCTTTTTCTCTTCGCCCCATTAATTAACATTGTTACATTCTGCCTGTTAAGATGTTCTTTGAAGGTGATGGAAAAATGGAAAGCTGATTTTTGCCTAAGGATGTATTAGATCCAAAAGCAATGTATTTCTGTACTTGCAGAGTGTTTCAGCCCTAAGGGTCTGTCCACTTGGCTGGTTGTAGGGTCAGGACACTGAAACATTTTTCCTATACCTTGTCATTGAGTTTATCTATAAATGATCCAAAGACAGTAAACTTCCCCTATTCTTGGAACTTTCGTGAAGCATATCAAATTTGCAAAGTTTCAGGGAAAGCCATAACTTGTCCTTAAAATGCTCTTCTGTTTTCATTTATCCTGCTGGTTATGGAATAGTTATTAAGGCTGTTTGTCCTGGTGTGATGTGCTTTTTACATAGGCACCAGAAGATATATTATCCCCTCATGCAAGCAATAAAATAAAAGCAATAAAATGGACAACTAGATATAAAGCTGAGGTAAAATAGGATTTTTTTCCCTTTTCGCTGGTATCATTCCCACTTGGTGCTTTATCCCACTCCACCCTGTTGCCCATATTTCTGTACCCCTTTTCTTTAGGAAAACCTGTGGTCCTGACTACAGATGAGGGTGTACATGGCCAGACTACCTTCAAGCAGATCACAGATCAGAAGGAAACCACAGGGGATGCTTCCACAGAGGCAGCTGTAGCAGGGACTGCTGGTGTTTCTGGTGTTTTAGTTACAGTCACTGTTTTGGGAATGAATTGGCACAGCAAGAGCTTCACTGAACTATTTAGACAACTCTCATTATCACTGACTTTTCCCTAACACTAATGAACACTAATACTTGATGCTGAATCTAGCAGGTTTTTGAAGACAAGTGTGTTGCAAGGAGCAGAGCTGGTTCTGCATGGTAAGACTCCTGTGTTTGCATCACTCTTCAGCCCTTCTACTGTTTGGACAAATAAAACTTCCAGAGTGTTTCTCTCTGCATAGATATCTGCTTTCATTCTGTCTTTCTTGAGGGATAATATATTTGTTTCTCTTAAAGGTGGGGAAAGACTGTAAGATTTTCTTAAGAAAAATTGAGCTCTTGATGTAATGTTAAATGGCTTCAGAATTTTTTTTTTCAAACACAAATGTTCTACTTCTCTTTGATAAAAAGAAAATCAGACAATTGTAAAAGCAGATTTAAACCTGTTCTGCTGAAAAAAAAAGTGTAATGTAGCTGTTCTTGCCAAGTCTGCAACAGAAACCTGCACTGTCAGTTTGATCATCTCATCCATCTGGTTTTCTGCTCACACTGCTGCACCAAACTCCCTCTGTGTCTCTGGCTCCTGAAATCTTGTCAGGTTTATGAGGAGATATTTGCTCGAGGTACATTCAAGAGCTTTCTGAAAATTTTGAGAAAAGCCACTGGGATCCTGGGGGGATGTTACACTGAAAGGATGTCTCTTACCTGCTTTCAGACAACAGATGGAATGTGTTTCCCAGCTCAAATAAAGCTGCAAAGACCTGCAACAGCAGGGTGAGATTTTGAATAGTAAGAATTGTGAATCCAGAGAGCTCATCACTTTTATTACTTACTCCTTGAAACCTTAGATGAAAGCACCTTTTCTGAGGTGGCACAATGGGCTCCTGGAGTTCACTAACTCCCAGGCAGGGACCTCCTTGCTCTGGACATGTTTGCAGCCCTCTGAATAACAGATCAAATGTTTTCTTCCTCTTCTGTCAGCCCCATTTCCAAAGCAGAAGATACCACTGTTGCTTCTCTGTGCCTGTGTGACACTGTGTGTGTCTCCTGTAGGAGTAAGGGCTCTGCAACTCAGCAAAGATAGTTCCTGTCTTTTTCCTGCCCCTTCCTCTCTTTCCCACCAGATTTTAGAGGCTACTTTTGCCATGGACTAACTGGCACAATGTGTGTGTGTCAGCAGGGATCGGAAGAGGTGCTGTCAGTCAAAGATGATGTCTTGTTTGTGAAGATGTTTGTAAATCACAGAGAGCTGATCAGACTGCCCTGGGACCATAAAAGAGTTTTGGAGGGTTGTGCAGCACTGCACACAAACTGCTTTGCCATGTCCCCTGACAGGATGTGTTCCCAGCTCCATACCTAGCTTGGAGTCAGTCCAGCCATTCTCCAGCTAGCTCTGCTCCCTAGTCTTACATACATCGGAATGAGTCAGGAATCTGCTTGCTCTGCTTTGTTGTAATGAAGCTTTGAGCTCCTGTGAGACGTGACTTTCATCTCAGGTGCAGTGCTGTTATCCAAGTCTCTTTTTTTCCTCTCTTACTGAACTCAATGCATTGCAGTGCAGCTGTAGATATTGGATCCTAATCTAACAATCTACTCTCAAGGAGGAGATGTGGAATATTCACACTCTATCCTTTGTCAGGTTGCTGGAAAACAGGAGTCCAAGTGAGGAAGTTCATCTCCAAAGGCCTAGGTGGATACAGGCAAAGGGAAAATGACTTGGACACAACACTCCTCTTCATGTGTTTGAAGTAGATTTCTTTTCTATGAGCAATTTATCCCAGATTATTTTACAACACTTCTGCTTCCTGTTCTACTGACTCGACGCTTTGACGCCATGCCCATGAAATAAAATACTCTAATTTTTATGTGTGTTTTCATTTCCCACAAAAACTGCAATACAGATTTACAGACTTTTTCCTCCCTGATCTCATTTGTGATACTTTTCCCTAATGGTAGCCAGAAGCCTTACATAAGGCAGTAAAACCCTCCAGGGTTCAGCAACCAAGTAAAAGTGCTGCTGCTGATTTCCACCTGCTCAGAAAGAGCACAGAAATTGCTCATGGATACACTTGTCCCATCCTGCAGCAAAGCAGGATTTGAGCAAGGAGCTGCTGAGAATGTTACCAGCTTGCTGAGAGAGCTGCTTGGGCAGTGTAGCCAGGCTGGATGGGACACTGGTGTAGTGAAAGGGAGGTGGGACCTAGATGATCTTTAAAGCTCCTTCCCACCCCAACCATTCTATAATTCTGTGATTTTGGGGGAAATCCTGATTCTCATTTTAATTGCAGCTGCTGTTCCTCTCCCTTGGTAGCATGGCTGGTGAATTACTCTGCAGTTCTCTTCTTCACCTTACCCTGGCTCTTTCTCTCAGCTTCCTTCTCCAAAGTGAAATTCTTGCTGGAATTTGATGTGGGTTTTTTTTCCCACTGGATTTGCAAATGTTTGTTCCAAATTATAGCATATTGTACTGTTTTGCAAATTATGTTATTATAATACATAATAATGCTATATTCATATACAGTATACTGACAAATGAGATGTATATTTATGTATCTGTATCTGTATCTGTATATGTATATGTATATGTATATGTATATGTATATTTAATCTTCCTTGTGACACCCTTCAAAGCAGATGTACCCAACCCAGACTTTGTTGAGAATTTGACCTATGAAAACTGTAGCCCTTTTAAAGTAAAATCCAAGTCTGGGAATTCTAATTGCAGTAATCAAAAGCCACTAAAAACTACTGGGAAAAGAAACATTTCTGTTCCTTCCTTTCTAAGACCTGCACAAATATTTTTCCTTTATTTACACAAGGCAATCATACAAGAATTTTCATTTGTTGTTTAGTTTCATGGTAAGCACATTTTTGTGGTGAATACTGTGTGTTTTGTTACCAAGGATAAAATACTGTTTATTGGCTTCCTTAGAAAGATTTCTGAATAAGAGTAGTTGCCACTATTTATTTTCCAAATTATAGAGATTTGGAGCATATAACCAAAATAATTATTGTATTAGCCTTCTGGCATAGGATTAAGAGTTTTCCAGTTTGGTTAAATGATTAAAAATAAGTTCACAGGATATGATTCTCTTATAGCATAACTAAACAATATATCATTTTATTTCTAAAATTACATATTCTGTTTATGTTATTTTTTCCTGTGGCAAAATGACTGAAAGAAAAATATAGCTATATATAGCTTCAGTTTTCTTGAACCTCATTTGACAGAAAATTCATAGAATACACTTTTATCCCAGGTAAAACTGAGAGCGTTGACAATAATTTTCAGGCCTAAAGGATGCAGTCCCTAAATCAGAGACAGTTTTTGCAACTTAGCCTGAGCCCTGAAATTGATAGTGGTTTGATTTAATGGTGACCAGGAAAAGGATATATTGATGTATCAGCTGTGGGGGCAGCCACATCTGGCAGAAGGAGGGCTAGACAACGTGGGAATAATAACTTCTAGAGCTTTTTCAACAATCTTCTTGGTTTCGGTGCTTGGAAGCTGAACTAATTTTGGTCCTATCAGTCTGTTCTAGATCTTCAGTGAATTTATAACATGGCTGTTACAGGGAGACATGTTTCAGTTAACTCAGGTTCCTGAAAATGGAGCCAGCAGCAAACTGCCGACAGCCAATTAATCAAGCGGACAATTAAGAGGGTCATTCAGAGTGAATGAACTCAGCCGTTCAATCCTGACAGATCCTCACTGTTTCAGTTGTCTGTTGCAGAGATGTAAAATTCCTGTTCATCACTGTTACATAAATCAATAGTTTTTTGTCTCTGAGGCTTATTTTGCTGAGATTGGCAGCTACAGTTGTTTGGAACCATAGATTGGAAGGCATAACTAAGAGATGTGTAAAGAGAACAATTGCTGAAGTTTTCATGTCAGTGAAATTCTGAAGAGTGAGGCCTTTCGCCATGAAGTGTAGAACATTTATGTTAGAAATCAAGCTTCCAGACTTCATGCTAGTGGAAAATGGAGAATGAGTAGTTTGCTGTGGTTTTGAACTGAACAAGAAATTAAAAGAGAAGTTAGAAAAAGCAACACATTTTATTTTCAGGGAGAAGAACCTGTTTCCAAGTCCTTAGTTATGAATTTATCACCCTGTCTTCCAGATGACCATGTTACAGGTGTTCCCTTCCTCTTTGCTACATGGGTTTTCAGTGCTGAGAGCCTGTGAAACTCCCTTTCTCTGTGGAGCCTGTATGATTAGGGTATGAAATATCTTCAAAATATTGAAGATATATTTTGAATATACTGACCTTGAATATTAGAGTATTAAACACCAAACAAAATGCCTTAACAGAAGCAGAGGTTTCAATTCACTGTGCATTTTTCTCCATGCTCATCTTTTGCAGCCCCACCTTCTCTTTCACAGGTGGAATCAGCTCTTCTCTTGCTGCTGTTCCCTTTGGTTCTATTGATGTGAAGGATGCTTTCCTCTTCTTGCCCATAACTGAGGAAAATATTCACCAGTTCATTGTTCAGTACAAAGGAAATTAAACACAAGAAGTGTGTCTATTTTGCATTGTCTCTGGAAGCAAAGCCAATGCCAGGGTCTTCCTTTTCCCTCTCCTTTCTCACACTGCATTTTACTATCTCCTCACTGCACTGTTCTCAACCAAATCTATCAAATGGCTGAGATAGATAAAGGAAATAAACTTTGGACTGTGAAATGTATCTGTTTATTTATTTATAGTTAGAGAAAATAGTCAAATCTATGATTCAAACTGGATGTGTAGAAGTGGCTATCTAACATGTAGAGAGAGGAGAGGAAGCACATCAGGTATTTTTATAATTGCCTTGAAACTATGTATTAACAAATTATCTTATTTCTAGATAAGAAATCTTGCCTAAGAAGAGGGTGGACTGGTTTAGCACAAACCCAAGCTAAATATCCAATATACTTGGAGCCCTAAGACATAAATAAGATGTCATTTAATTCATTAAAGACTATACTCCCCTGGCTGAGGCATAGTGAAAAAAAGATGACAGAGAAATTAATTACGAAGTAAGAGATCTTAGAAAATAACAAAAACACTTCTTAAAGAAGATGTGGAATACTTTAATGAAGTGTTAACCTCTGCTGGCACTTTTGTAAAACAAATCATGTCAGGTGGAAAAACACCAAGCTGCATGCTGGGTGGGACTCTGGGGGTAAGGCTCTGCTCCTCCCACTGCAGGCGCTATGAGCTCCTTGATCCCAAGGTGCAGAACAAGTAAGAACAGCCCCAAACAAAACCAACAGAAAAAAACCAAACAAATTTCTCATAAAATAGTTGTCAAAAAAAGCTTCATTACATTGAAATACCATTTTAGTCAACACAAACCTGTTTCTTCATTCTGAGAATAGTTGGCTGCATAGCAGCCTAATTGCCTCCTGATTTCTTTGCCTGCTCCAAGCACAGCAGGTTCTTGGCATCCATTATCATTGGGGTGAGAGGCACACACGTAGAAGTAAATATAAATACATTTGTAACAAAACACATCTTTTTTTGGCCTTGCATTACTCCTGTGCTTTGCAGGCTGAATTCCTCAAAGTAGTCAGTATCCCATGCCAGGGCATCAGCCCTTTTCTCACCTCCCTGTGTAATTTCAGCATGTGCTATAAAAACAGTGTCTGTGGGCAGACTCCTGAGCTCTTCATAGAGCAGACTCTCCTCTTGACTTTGTCTTGCTGTACCCAGATAAAGGCACTTCTAGCCATTGCCTAGGATCTTTTGGCAATGAAAACCCTTAAATAAGTAATGATCATTATAAAGACTATGTCTCAATCACAGCTTAGACAGAAGCTGAAAGATGGCTATGAGCAGTGAAGGACTCTGTGAGCCTCATATGTGGGAGGAGTACAGCAAATTTAATAATTTCTGTTCCTACTGGCCATCAGTAGAAAGACCAAACCAAAACAGTTAAGTTGAGGATAAACCCGAATAACTCTGCTAAAAAATCTGGATGCACAGAAGTGTTTTCTGGATTCTTTAGAGACATTTCTGACTCAAACAAAAGAAAAACAGAACAACACAAGCTTTGTCAACATTGTGTTCATGCAGCCAAGTTGTCTCTAAACAACTAGTGGGATTTGCAAGATTTCTAGCCTGGCTTTTTATATAGGAAACAGGCTCCACTTGGAGCCCATGTGTTTTCAAACGTAGATGAATCCAAACATGCTAACTCCTATATGTTCAGTTACAGTTGGATTGTCAGAAAAATTATAAGCTTCCAAATCCTTCTGTATCTGTCTCGGTGGGGGTTTCTCAGCTTTAGGTAGGTTACTTATGACTTCTGCTTGGGCTCTGATGTTCTTTTTATGAAATCTTTCCAAGTCTAAGGAAGCAATCTCATAACACATAGTTATGTGCCTCACAGCACACATTTTATAGCAAGAAAAGCTAGAAAGGTTGTTTGCAATAGAGTTTCCTTCCTGTTTTGTGGTGCTGTAATTAAAGGGGCAAATACCATCTCTAGAGAAATTTGTTGCTTGCAGGGATTTAATATATATTAATATATATCCCCAGCTATATATATTTTTTGTTTGTTTGCTTTTGGTTTTTTTGGCTTAGTGTCACTCTAATATCTGTTGTTTGGGGCTGGGAGGGAAACTTTTTGCCTTTCACATTTTGCCCTACAGCTATGTAAGCCCAGAACCATCACCAGCAAAGAAATAATAACAATACCAACCCAGCCCTTTCCTTAGGGCAGTGAGAACGTGAAACCAGAACCAAACCAACAAGAAGACAGATTTTCCCCACTATCAACACCTTCTTTCAATGTCAGAAGAAAAATGAATCTAATAGGGCATGCTCTCAGCAAGAAATCTGAGGAGTGACGTGGCCCTACTCATGTCCAAGGCTTCCAGAAATCCTGGCACTGTCAAACCACATTTTGACTGAGTCAGTTGTAGCAGAGAATTAGAACAAAGATGAAAGTTTTCTGAAAGATAGAGATGAAGAAATGAAAAATTATTCTGTAAGAAAAATTTCCAAAGTGTGATTCTGGTATGAATTTTGCATTTTGAATTCTGTGCAACAAGAATATGTATTTTGTACCATCATAGTCCAATGTAGCTTCTCTTTAATCCCAGTTTCTTCTTAGTATCAACTGCAACATTGAATTTTGCCTATTGTAGTTTCCATCTTGGAAATTTAGGTTTAATATTTCAGCTGCTTCTAATTTGACCACACCGAAACTTGGCTTTAATCAGCTGTGTTTCCTGAGGAATCCAATGAGCTGTGTTTTTTGAAGTGCAACAAAAATAGCAAAACTCTGTTGTTTTCAGATATATTTTCCAAGGTGCTACATCCAGCAAAACTTGGTTTTGAGAAAACAGAAAACTGCAGGAGAATTGCTCTTAGTCCATGTCTATTCTGGATCTCTCACAACACAAAAATGGTGGAAATGGACTCCAAACCTAAAGACAGCTGATTGACATTAACCAAAACTTTTACTGATGGGGTTCTTGCCAGCAAAGGACAAAACTACATTTTCCATCAGAGATAGAATGTCCCATTCATTTCATGCTAGATTAGCTGGAGAATGGCAAAAGGATGGAGGCTTTCCAGCATGAAACAGTGGCAGTTTCTCAAGGCTTTAATGGAAAGGAATAGTTTGGGCTTTTAGGAGAAATAAGGTGGCTATTTGGGGGCAGTGGGCAATGGCTGCAGTCACAATAGAGGTATGGATCTATTATGAATACATCTTGCTATGGCAGATTACTTGGGGGGTTAAATTTAGACTTGCAGAAGTATTCACTGCCTTGCTCCTACACCATTAGGACCAGAGTCTTGGTTTGGAGACTATGACATAATGTTGATAACCTTTTCAAGCTGTCCCACGTGGCATTGTGAAATTGTGTGATACTTAATAGAACAATCAAGAGTACATACATTTGACCTATCAGAGGCAGAGAGAAAATTTTCGAAGGTTGAGACCATCCTTAAATGAATTTTAGAAATCCATGGTACTAAACCATCTTTGAATAGCTAGGCTTTCTCTTCTGCTGAAACATGCTAAAGACTTCATGTCCATTCTAAATGTCAGTGTCATACAGTCTGAACACAAACCATTCCTTATCCATGTCCTTGAAATCCATATGAGCAAAAATGTTTGGTAGGGCTTTTTTTGTCATTACAAAATCCATTCACACTCAAGAGCCCCGCAGAGAAGAATCTCAGAGCAATATCTGAAAACAGCAGAGAAATGTACAAAATTCTGTGTGAAGCAGAGTGATTTTCGATTTGTAAATGGAGCAATCATTTTTGGCTGTTGCTTTTAAATTGCATCGACACACACCATTATTCTGCATTTCAGCTCAGAACTACAAGCAACATTATAGAAAAATATCTGTAGGGATGAAATCTGTTTTGATGGCCAATGAGTGCTTTGCTACCAGGAGAAATAAGCACCCCTTGAGAAGTAAAGTAAGTGTCTGAAGATTCGGAGGAGAGCTCCCACACTGAAAATGGAATATTGCTGACAAGCAATTACTTTTAACACACTATTATCAAAGACAACAATTTGGTACTTGTCTGTCAGACCTGACCTTTTTTTTTGTCTAATGTCCTTAAAACAACTCCCAAGAAAGACACTCAGGTCTCTCTTGGGCCCTTGTCCCCTAGATGAGGAAGACTTTCTATTTCTAAGACAGATAATGTGTAACTGCTAATGGAATCTAGTAATTGGTGCAAGGAATATGAAAATAAAAAGGTTTCCCCCCTATTTCCTTGCTGGTGTTGTTTAGGTACAGAATGTACCAAGATGCCAAGAAAGCATCGATCTGTGAAAAACATTTGCCAGCCCAATGAATCTGACAGGTAGCAATGGTCCAGGCTCTCTTGAGCAGCTTTTTAATGCAGTGAACAAAATAACAAATACAACTATATTTGGGAAGTACCACTGAAAAGTTTTGTGCCTTGGCTGAGTGAGAATATTCTTAGGACACGTTTGAACACTGCAGTGTCCCAAGCAGGTAGAATTGCCTAATGTTATTTGACTATACTGCTAATTGGTGGTGCTTCATCGAAGATTGCTGAACACCTCTGCCCAAATTAAATTCTGCTGATCTTTTTGATATTAGTGAACCAGTCTGGGGAAGGCTTTTGTCTTTCTGAGGGCTGCTGGCATTCACACACAGGGCAGGTCTGCCTTGCCTATGTCCATTTTGCCCTTGTACAAACAGAGGTGGGTTCATCAGGTCATCATGACACAAAGGAGATTTTAATTTTCTCACTAAATTTGTCACTGCCAGTAGGCACAGGAGAAATTGCCTTATTGAACAGAAAGAGGCAATTTTACAGCAGAAATGGAGAAAATGAACATTAAAAGGTTGATAGCAAAGCCTGCAGATAATACTGTGTGTGTTACACGCATTTGATTTTTCTTTTTTTAACATTTATATGGAGAGTGACCTTATTCATGGAGAAGGGTTCAGCTCTCTCAACTGCATGAACATTTAAAAATATGTGCAATATATCCAGGCTGCATATGTGCAATAAATCAGCTATGCCTCAGCCCAGCAGCCACTTTTCAGCAAATGAGTTGCTGGAGCACTGCACCAGATATAGGAGCTGAATCACCTCCCTGCTCAGCAACATTTGGAATTGCATCACTGAAACCCTGACCAGATGACTGGAACTGCATGTATAGAGTCTATGGAGGTATTTTGCATTATATGTGAGTGTATAAAAATATGCATGTGTGTGGTCTCTACATCAGGACATGCTAGAGAGTTCTCTTAAGACAGACCACTTTCAGAAGAAATTGTTGAACATATTTCCTTCTAACTCTTTAAAATGTTTTAAATATTTCAAAAAATTTGCTAACCAGAAGGAAGAAACTAATTAGTGCTCATGACTGAGCACTATTGCGAAGGAGGAGATTTTGGTACAAAACTCCTGTCAGAAAGCAGAAACCCAGGACAGTCAGGAATATGTTATTTGCAGGGATTATTATTGTTATTATTGTTACTATTGTTATTATTGTTATTTTCCCCACTGACCTTTATGGGAACATTGGTTAGGACTTGGAGACAGTTTAGATGCATTTACAATAAAATGGTCTGACAGGTTGGGAATTTTCACCCATGAAAACATGGCTGGAGGAAAGGTCTCAGTTTTGAGTATAGGCCCCTGAATTTGTCAGTGGAAGTTTCAGTGGATTCAGTGAATCTGGCACCTAGTTTGCAATCATTTTCTCAGGACCACACAGTAAGTCTGTGGGAGGGACATGACCCAAACATAAGTCTGCTGAGTCCATGCAGTCCAGTGCCTTAACCACAGGTTTTTGCTTGATTTTAGTAGGTATTTCTTAAATGCTATTATTCTACTAGCTCATATCTGTCAGAGACTTTAAGAAAGCTTTTGAGGGAGTGAGGGTAATCCAACTGCTTAAGAACTAGTGGTTTGGTATTCATTCATATCAGAATATCTTAAAAGAAGACATTCCAACAGTTTTAAAATGAGTCTGACTTTAACTGCAAAAAGAAGCCTCTCACAAAGTCAACATTTCCCAAAGGTTCAGTTCTACACCAAAGAAATCGCACCAAAACCATTTCTGTGCAACAGGTAAAATAAACTAGGAAAGGGTGATTGGACATGGATCCCACTAGGCACTGCCTGACTGGTCTGCCTTGGAGCAGACCAAGATTTCCAGAGCCTCTGAATACCCTTTCCAGAGCTATATCCTCCTGTATCTACTGTGAAGGGAAATGCCAGAGCAAGGCTTAACTTCTGCATTGTTTCCTCCAGCCTTGCTCTCTGATCAACTCTCTCCACAGCAGCCCCCATGTATTTGCAGCCCCTGTGGGTGGTAACATAGCTGTTACAGACACAGTGCCAAGCACCCCTTTCCCTGATCCATCCATAGCTTTTAGCACTGGGTAAACAGGATCTGTAAAGGATGAAATCCTTGTTACCCCAGAACTCAATCAGCTGACGCCTTTGGTTTCAGTAAAGTTGAGACTGCACTCACATCTTTGGTCAGTATTTCTTTGTAAGAAGGTTTTCTACACATCATGAATTACAGCAAAGTGCAGCTTATGTACAGCACACAAGGCAACAGAACAACTGGTTTACAATAAAAAATATATATCTCCTTGTGTAGATAATCATCAGGGTATTTTTTATGCCATAAAACCACATTATGTAGCAAATACTAAAGCAGTCTATTAATTTCTTGTCTTGTATATAAAGAAAGGGATAATTCAATTACAACTGCCTTTTCATTCATATCAATCATGAACAAGGAATTTGTGACCTATGAATGTGCCTCAGATTTGCCAACATGGGAAGTCTTCTCACATTTTCAAACTTTTTCAATTTTGTGAATCATGCATTTCAAGTATCATCCAATAGAAATTAATTGCATCAAGCTTTCCTGCCCTGAACATAGAGTAATATTCTATATAGACATGGATTAAAAAAAATAAAGGGGAAAACTTCTTATGTGCCCACAGAATTGTTTAAATTATATCCAGATTTTATTGCATGTGTTTTGATTACTGAAAGTATATTGCTAATTTATGGGGACTGTATATATGTAACATCGAGTATATTTATTTTATTTCTTTGTCCTGATTGCATTCATTTATTTTGCTGAAGTGCATTGTTGGTAACTGATGCACCATTCTGCACTGAAAAGTGTTAGTACTTGTCTAATGTAAAACAAATGTCTGAAAAGCAGCTCTTTGATCATGGCATCCTGATGTATAAAAAAAGTTGACACCAAGTTGCTTCTGCATGGGCTATAGCTAGAAAGGAGAAACATGATCTATTTTTGGGGTATTTTTTTTTTTCATTTATCAAAACTTGACAAGTGGTGACAAACTATTCATCGTGTATGTGGCAGTACCTGTGTAGGTGATGGCACATCTGGAGTGACTTTTTGTCCTTCCACATCCTTTCTAACTCTGACTTCCCAAGGAATCTCCCACAGGGAAGAAATTTTACAGCAGAGGATTAAAATGAAAAATCTCTGCCGTCTCTTCTTTCAAAATTGAAGGCTACTTTGTGTTGGATACCCTCTCACCATAATTCTTATGAAGCCTCTAAATTGCTGCCAGTTCAAAGCTGCAGTGTCCCCAGAGGGGCACCTCCCTTCTGCTGCTGGAGAGGCAATCATGAGCACAGTGGCTGGGTCCTTGAGAATTAAATATTTGCTATGTGCCAAAATATAATAAAAGAAAAAAGCCTGTAGGATAATATAATAATAAGAATCTTTTCTTAAGCCGTGTCCTCTTCATATGTTGTGGGCCTGAACTTGTTAAGCTTGCCTGCGCAGTCTGCAGCAGGCAGAATATGGGCTCTGACCATTTGTAGAGTCACACTCATTAAAGGCAGCTATTTTATGTAAATTCCTTCCATGTGGAAGCCAATACTGGAAATTCCGTCACTGAACTGGAGATATGGCCTCTTTCCTCATGAATTGTATTTCACAGACTGTTTAAATTCTGCAGAACTCTCTCCCACCTCTTCTTAGCAGGGGTATTAATTGTGATGATACATATACCTAAAGGTGTCTTGCGTGCACATGCATACACACTGGGAGAAGTTAATGTCCTTGCAATGGTCAGTGGGAAAAACTGTACATCTCTTTTGTACCTCCTAGAAATGCCTATCCATACAATAAAGTGCTGATCAGCCTTGTGCTGCCATCTGGACTGAGGTATGTTGGCCCTCTTTGCTCAAAGCTAAAGAAATAACTAGGAGATAGAGGAGAGTAGGATACAAGGGGTTTCCACGTCTCAGGTTTTTCTATGCAATCAGCATAGGTGGTTCTTTTGCATTCTTTTTATTTTGATCTTCTGGAAGCTGTTATATGCCAAGCCTTTCATATAAGCAACTATACCTATAAATGTAGCAAGTAAAGTGTATGTTAGTTGCCAAGTAATCTGTGAAAGTTTGTCAAATACATGTAACACATATAAACATGGTGCTAATTGAGATCAAACATTTTACTAGAAAAACCCAGGTAAATATAAAAATAGTGTCTTGTAACCTTAAGGAGTCTATATGTAGCATAATACAGATGAACCAGGATCTTGCTGTCAAATATGCAGGTGCTACTGTATTACACCAAGCATTTTCAGTGTTTGCTTGATATTTAGATAACCTATGAAATTAGAGAGGGAGAAGTCCTGCCTTTAGCCACACTGCTGAAGTCAGTGAGAATTACTGCTGTGTTACCCAGGGTAAAGTGAAATTAAAAGATTTTCCATACCAAGGAGCTGCCTGGTCTAAGGTCAGCCTTCTCCATAACAATGAGTCTTATGCTAGTGAAATTACCACGCAGCTGGGAAAGAGATTGTTCCTGCTCACCTCCCAGTCACCCCCTTTCATCATCTCAGTGCTGGTTTATGGAGCTGAGAAACGCAGTGTAGACAATATCTCTGGTCCCAGTCATTCCCATCATGAACACATATGGAATGGGAGTGGGATGATGGATGACCCTGGTTGTCTGTGTTCCATATGGAGTCCCCACAAAGCAAAAAGACACTAAATGGAGGCTGCAAATCTTCTCTGCCCTGCAGTCTCTCCCACTCGTGACTTAGATTTTGTGCATTTTGGGATGATGGGTCACTTTCTACCTGAACACAGCTCTTATAATAATTTACTGTACATATATTCTTATGTATGCATGCTATCTAGGCTTTCCAGATGGTTGGTTTATAGGTGCCTTTTGTATAACTTTCAGCTTCTCAAGATCTGTTTAGATTTTTTCTATTTTTTAAAAATGTTTTTAAATAACAGGTTTGTATTCTGTCAAAAGTAAAAAAGATAATGTTACTCTGCTTCTAAAGATACTTGGTTTGTGTGCTCAGACTTTTATCCTTAACTTAGTTTTAAATCTGCACCTGCCATTTCCATAATTCCAGTGGGTGGGTAGTTCTTAAAAACCAGTGTGGGCCAAGCACCTGAATTCTATAACCTGGTTTGGATCAGAATGCACATTTTCCAGTCTGATTTTGGTGAGTACATCTTGGACCAAGAGCAGGTCAACATAAGTTGCAAGCTGTAAAGGAAAAATGGTTCTCCTGAAAATGTGTAGAAAGCACAGACTGGGAAATAAACACATCTTATGATAGTGATACTGAGGGAGAGAGAAATGCAAAGCATATGGAGGAAGGAGCTGTATCTCTCTGACCATATTATAAAAGCCAACATCACCAGCACTTGGGTGTGGGGGGGGGGTTACATGTAGTCACACATGGGCACACACTGCACATTACACAAAGTAACCTCCTGTAGTGTGGTTATTTCTCAAAGCTGCTTTTGCTTGCAGTGAGAGAAGAAGGACCAGAGCCTTAAAATCAATGCTGATGTCTTTTAAAAATTGGCTGAAGATAATTGTTTCTTTTAAAGACAGGCTTGTGAGGTCCTGAAATTGGATTATGAAGAAAATCTTAAATGGCATATAAGGAGAATTAAATACCCTCATGCCCCAGCAGAGCACAGTGCCTATCTTTGCTGCTATGAAAAAATGGAAAATAAGTTTTGGCAGAGATTCAGCAGGTCATCTAAATGGTGCCTATGCCAAGGCAGGTGAGCCAGGCCTAAATCATCCCCAGTGCTGACTGTGCTGATTTGTGTCTCCTGAGACTCACGATACCACAATACCACAACCTGGTTAGTCATTTTACCCCACTGCTTCCTTTTCCTGCAGCAGTACGACATGCTCAGCAATGGGAGCCTGCTCAGCACTTGATTTCACTGGTTCAAACAGCTGTGCTTTATTAGGATGAGAGCAACACACTGATCTGTATTTGTGATGCTGAGATTTACTTGATTTTCTCAATTATGCTCTGAATGCTCAGTAAAGGGATTCTTAAATACAGATTTGGGATCCATCTGGAAGTACATAAAAAGTTGTCTAGAAGGCAGAGAGGGCATGTTCACACTGCAGATTCTCACTGGCTTGGGGTCAATTACTGTTTCAATGCAAATGACTTTCAGGTTACAAATCCTCACATTTTTGAGCAGTATTTAGCTTTACAAAGACACACCAAATTTTAAAATTCCTAGCAATGGAAATGTAGGTACCTTCACATTTTCAATTTTTCAGATTTCCATCTTTGTAAGTCTGCTCATATTTAGTTTATTGAGGCTGGCAAAGAATGGGAGAACAGAAATTCACCACATTTGCAGGGTTGTTCTTATCCCAAAGCAGAATTATTTTGCTACATGAGCACTTTGTAGTGTTTTAATTAAGGTAGCATTATTACTAGCAATTTTAATACAGAGAAAATTGTTCTACTTTTGTTGCTGTTTTATTTCAGATAAAATATATTTATTAAGTAAAGAAAATAAAAATCGTCTTACTTTCAACGTCCCATGCCACAACAAATATTTTAATTTGTGCTGTGTTTCTGTACCTCTGTAAAGAATAACCACCAGCATCCATCTAAATCTATCTTCCTGATAGATTTAGTCACTCAGAGCAACCACACAAAACCTTCTGCCAGAGTAAATGCTCACTAAACTGGGTTTTCATGTGTTGGGTGTGATGTTTGAGAGGAAACAGATACTGCAGAGGTGATAAATGTGAGGTTGCTTTCCTCTTAAAATACACCTTGAATCCACTGATTCAAGGGTCATCTCCTTCTGTATTTTTTGATACACTGATGCATTAATTATGTATTTCTGCTGTTCTTGTGAAATCTATTAGAGTTAAACCACCCTACTGTCATAAACGGAATTATTGAGATTGTATCAGCATTCTCAATATTACTGTCACTAGTGTATGGTGCTATTTATAAAGCAGAGAATAAAAATGTACCTTATGTGTGCAATGATGATATTTCAAACCATCTTGAGATGAAGAAAAACAACATTTCCCATTGGAAAATATTTTCATTAGAAATTACTCAGTAAGTACCTTTAAAACTCAGCCTTTCCTGCAAAACCCAAGTGTGATGACACTCCTAAACTCAGTGTGTATGTTATACCAAATTTTTTGTGGCTGGAAATCATCATCCCTTGACTGAAAACAAAACTTTCATAAAGACTGACATAAGCACACCAAAGCTGCAAACAGTATCTTAAAACCCAGATCCTGAATTTGAATTTTCAGAGCACTCTACTAAACAGAGCAAGAAAGTATCATTAGCAAAGAAAGAAAACAATCAATATAATGGTAAAGCATTTCCATTTTGTACATCCACATGAACATAACTGACTGTGAAACAACTTGCACTTACACGTTGTAAACGTACATTATTAAAGCCAACATGTTCGTTATTAAACTCTCTATATTATCCACATTTCTTTTACAATCAGCTCATCTGTGTCTTTAGAAAGCAGGAATGCTTCTGCAGCCCTCCTGGGAAGTGCAGTGTGCCCTAAAGCTATTCAGAATAATACAGATTCATAGCAGAGCCACTTAATTGTCTTATAACTGACTCCTCCATTTCCTGTTGTTCACCGGTGAAAGTAGAAATTGCAATATGAGAAATACTGTTGTTTGAAAAAATAACTGTCTTTGTATTCCTTGAAGTCAGAAAAATAGGCATGTGGCTTGAACAAACACACATGATGGTATTTTCTTGTAAGGGTTCCGCTGGATTGACGATGTGATGATCTGCACTGCCAGCAGACAATTCCTTCTTGCTCCCCAGCTCCTCTTTTCTTCTACAAGGGCAGAGCCAGCAGCTTCCTCCTCACTCTGGGGACAACGTGTCGTGGTGCACAGCTGGTGTGTGTGCTGGTGGTGAAAGCAGAGCAGCCTCCTTCCCTGCAAGGCATTGCCTCATGTATGGATAGGGCAAATCTGGTCCCTTCTCATAGTGCTGGCTTTACAGCTCTTCCTCATGAACTCATTCCTGGAAGGGACTTTTCCAGTGAGATGGTGACTCATTTAGCTGGACACGTACATTTTTCCTCCAATTAAAATCTACAAATTGAGGGTAAAGCTTAGCGCCTGGTTGTGTCAGGAAAGAAAAATCAGCCTGGCTGGATACAATATTTAAAAATGGTTTCAAATTACTGTGGAGGAAATGGCCTCATGTTTTTGAAGTCTACACTGAACTGTATTGTGTAACTCATTCCTGAACACTGAAGAGAGTTGTTCATTGCTCATCCAAGTTAACAGCGATTTGTCTGCTAATTTCAATAGAAGCAGAAATAGATTATAAAGGTTTTTGGCAAGACTATCTAATGTTAGGAACTCAGGAGAGCAATCAGATTCTAAAAGTAGATGTTTCCTGTGCAAAGATATTGGTTTCTGATTTCTTTCATGGGAACAGTTACTGCCGTGATCACAAATTCATAATAGAGACAAGCATTCATCTAGAACTCAATTCAGAATGCCTATTGAATAAAACCATAGTTCCCAAACAAATTTCACAGTTTATTCAGAAAAAGAGAATTGTGTGTTACTGATGAGTTTCTGGACAGAGTAATAGGGTGACAATTTTTCCTATAAATAAATATTCTTGAACTACCAGTATTGTTAAATGAAATCTACTTTGAGATGCCTTCAGGACCTGTGTCACTAAGCCTGAAGAATAGACCTGTTTCTCTGAGGGTGTTTGAGATCTTGGTGTGCAATGACTCTCTCACTTTAATTTGCTTTATGACCCTGCTAATGGGATGATAATATTTTGGGGTATCCTTTGAGGATGGTAATGTTTTGTGGCATTCTTTGGAAAGCATCAAGATTTCAATATTTCGGAATGACTTCCGACTGTTCATATGTTTGATTTGTCTTGCAATGTGTGAAATCTTTTAAGCAGTCATCAATCTCATTAAAATGGAAAAATAAAGGACTCCAAGTCAGTTACACTTTGTGAAAATTGTTAGGTTAAAATCTAGTGTTAAGGAAAAGTACCAAAAGCAAAAAGTGCTGAAAGTTTCCAATTGCCACATATTGGTTCTTTCTTTCCTATTTGCTATCGGCTACCTGGGGTTGTTACAAATGTCAGATGGTATCAGGAGATGTGGAGATTATGCAGCCTGGAGGGCAGGCCCATGTTCACTCCCTGCTGCAGTGCACAGGAAGAAATGCTATTCCAGGTCTACATCACACTGCCTCTACATGACTGCTGTCAGAGGTTGATGTGGTTTGAATAGGATGCGTCCTTCTGCCTGCGCCTACTCTCTGACACACCATCTTGGATTTCCACACTCCCACCCTTCTCCCAAATCTTTTCACAAGCAGAACATGAAATTATGTGTTTGCAGTGGCTGGTGCTCAGCTAGGCAGATGTCTCTCCAGATTTTAATGCAACGAGTTCAGAGTCCTCTACGTATCTTCCATTTAACTGTTCATTGTTGGCATCATGATGGTAGAGGTAAACAGGGACCTCTGAGATTGATGTGGCAGTGTAGGAGGTAGATCGTGTGGAGCAGTGCTCCCGGCGCCTTTGGCCCCACTGGGTTTTGTACTGGGTCCATTGCCTCTTCAGAGCTCCTTGTACCTGTTAGAGAGACACACAGCTGGGGTGAGGCATGGTACAGACCCCTGTGATGAAAGGAAAGGAAAGGAAAGGAAAGGAAAGGAAAGGAAAGGAAAGGAAAGGAAAGGAAAGGAAAGGAAAGGAAAGGAAAGGAAAGGAAAGGAAAGGGGCTGATCCTGCAGCTGGATTCTTGCCCCTGAAATGCCTAATGCATTTTGATACCCAGAGAAGCTCAGCCTTGAGTAATGAGCCTTTGCCGTGAATGACAAAGTGTAAGCTTCATGAGCTTGCCAGGACTAATTCTGTAGACGGAGTTAGAGGATCAGGACAGCTAAACAGGGATCTTGTTCTGTAATTTAAGAACAGGTTCTGTGCTCACAAAATATAGAATGGTCATAGACCTCTGCATGGCAGATGATTTCAACTTTTGAACACCCATCTGCTAAGAATAAGATATTTTATTCAACATTTACATTAAGAGTAGTGTTATACATGCTACTAGGAAATTATTTAAACTATTAAAACTGCCAGGGAATAAGAACTTCTCCAGCTGCATGTCCATGCATGACAGCTCTTGACAGTGTTGTGACATAAGCAGAAAGTGGGCAAATCCTGGCTCTCTTTGTTTAGATCAGTGATTCTGAACAACACAAAGTGAGGATAGCAGCAGTTTGGCATAATAAGCTGGTGTAAATGACCCTCTCCTCCAGAAGAAGGCAGATGCAAGTGAGGCACTGTGATGACAGGTGTCTACAAGTTTCTGTGCTCATGCTGAGGTGGGCACTGTTTGTCATTTGGAGAATGTATTGCTATTCACCTTCTCCTAACACATAAAGAAAAAAAAAACTATTGCTGTGTGGAGGTTAATTGAGTATCGAATGCAGGAAAGGCATATGTTCACAATGGAACTTTAATTACTTGGGCTGTGAGCAAGGTTTACTATACCAGTATTGAGAATTAAAGTGAAATAGCTGTATGTGGGGATGTTTTATCATACTATTTCCCAAGTTTAGCGCTGAGAAAGAATTACTGGGTTGAAGAGTAATGCAGTGGCAGCACTTGATGCAGAAATATTACATGAGTTAAACTTTGTAAAGACTTCAGTCACTTTAAAATTGCCTTTTGATGTTACAGTATGAATGTTGTAGCTTTGTCACCCCAGAAGCTATGGGGAGGGATTAGAAGAAGAAATCTTCAGAAGTACTGGGACAGTGACTTTCCCCCAATCTCACTGGGGTGGTGGATCCAGGGCAGACACAGGGAGGATAATGCAGAAACCTTGTCTGTGCACAGCAGCTCAGCCTGCTCACAGCCACCTCTCACCCACCACACCACAGTCACCAGCCATTGTGCACTTCTGGTCTTCACCTCTGCCCCAGGCTGACCATGTTTGCATGTCACAGCACTCCATCCACTCTGCTTCATGTCAGCATCTTTAGTGAAGGCAGCAAGAGCCTGCTCTTAGAGTCTTTCTGTTCCTCTCCTAGCTCTCTCCTTGCCCTGCCTGCTACACAGACCCCAAGGCTTTGATTGCTCTTGCATGGGGAGAAGAGCTGCTGTGCAGGTAGGAAGCTCCTGGTAAGCTCCCCAGCTGCTCTCAGCTGGAGTCTGGCAGTCCACCAGGGCAACCATAGGTCTGGAGATGACAGTGTGGTTAACTGGAGAGGGAAGAACAATGTCCTTGAGCCTTACAGAGCCTGCCATGAGGAGCTTGTAATTGTCTTCTTCAAAGGGACTGAAGCTTACATTGTACGTGTGGTGGGTAGACAACAGACACATCCCTTCCAGTTCAGCCCATGGTCAGAAGTGCCATTGTACAGGTCTAAAGGGCTCCACAGAGCAGTGAGAGCACAAGGTCAAAGCATCTTTTTTTGCTCTCTGCTGAACTGCTCGTTTGTGGAAGGACCTGGCCACAAATGGATAATGGATTGTACAAAACACTGCATTTGAGTAAAACTTGCTAATCTAGTTTTCTGCCAGAATTCCAAGAATCTCAGATGATTGTAACTCAGTGCCAACTAAAACCATTCAGGCATGGATTTTAAATATGTAAGCAGCATTACTGAAAATCACATGCACAGCCATGACATATTAATGACTGAGGAGGCACCAGGGGACCATGAGGCACAGGGTGATGTCTGCCATGCTTTCCACTGTAATGGCAGATAGAAGAAAGCAACGACTGAAGCAATGAAGAGTCCAAGTTTATTTACTCTACTTACATTTCAAGACTTTAAATGTTTTTCTGTTCTCTATTAGCCATTCACACCTCATTGGCACATAAGATACATGGCTGCTTTTCCCCCAAATAGACTTTCCACTCTGTTGTCCAGCCTTGCAGTCTAGAATCAATCCCAGGCTTGAAAATGTGGTCTGGTGAGCAGACTATTGCAGAGACCTTGTATCATCTGTACAAAACTGTTGCTGTTGGACAGAGAAACTACAGTGCTGCTGGACACCAAGATTTTATATGAAAATGAACAAGAATATTTTTCATTTCAAAAGTAAAAAAGCCCCACATTGTTTATGCGTTCTTCTTATGAATGCAGGCATTGGTACAGCTTTTTATTATTATTTTTAGATTTCTTTCTATAGATGGGCTCACGGTACTAGAGATTAATGAAGCAGTAGTGATGAATGCACTATAAAACACAGTAAAGAAGTTCTGAGTTTAGCATTGTTTGTCCTGGCTGAGATTCATGTATTTCAGTCTTAAAGTTAAATTTTCCAGTAGGAAAAAGTAAATCCCAGATTAGCCAAGCTTCTGCAGTAGTAAAATTAATCTCTTTGCCCCACACTGAATTTTCTCATGTGAAATAATTTCAGCCTCTATGGCAGCAGATGTATGCAGCAGCTTGGAAACAATCTTATATCATGACTGAAGATCAGACTGCCTTTGGTCTATGTACTTCTGCATACACCAGGACTGGGGGAAGTTAGCTCAATTTTCTTGGTCAAACTCAGATTAGTGCTCCCTTTGGAAGGCCCTAATACCAGTTTGGCATTAGCCTGTTGCTGCTTTTCTATAGGTTTTGTGCCTTATATGTCTACAGATTGTGTAACTGCAGAAATAAATGGGAGTAAGGGGTCACAATCCTTTTATCCTCTCCTGGCCCAGCCCAGCCCAGCCCAGCCCAGTTACTTGAGTAAATAAACTTTGCTGGGTGTTTATGGATAATGTGCTGTTGCAAGTAGCACCAAACTGTCTTGAGTTTGTATTAGAGAGGTGCCATCTTTGACACTGCTCATCTTAATGTGAAATTCTAAAAAGAAACTTCCCTAAATAAAATTTCCTAAAAGAAAATATTGAGAGAGTTTTTCAGCACTCCTGCCACTGACAGTCTGCAAATCTAAAGCAGATGCAATGATTTTGAAAATGGGTGTAATGTGAAAAATACCCAAGCACCAATAAAATCACTTTCAACATGTCTGAGAAATCTGCATCCTCACAGTCATTTGTTTTTACTGCCTGACATTGTTTTTACAATGTCATGCCTGATTCGTGTTTCTGATCAGCTGCTCGACCAAGAAGTCATCAATCACTCATATTGGCAACCAGATGCCTCAGATGTATTCCTTGGTGCATATCTTGAGAATTGTGTTCCTGGGGTTGTAAAGGTGGACGTGCTCTTCTGACATTGTAGCATTGTCAAAAGTACTTTGGAATTAGGGTTAGTTGATGAAACAAAGAAACTGGTATACTTGAAGATACTTTATGTTTTCAGTGCATTTTATTGCAGCCTCTCCTCATTTTTAGCATTGCTACAACCTTTAATCTAGACAAATCTGGGTGTTCTCATTAGAGATGGAGAATCAGCCTTTTGCACTATAGCTGTAAAACATTAAGGGAATTTGTTTTGCAAAATCTAATCTGAAAAAAATGGAGGTGACACTGGGGAGAGTGAAGAAAGCAATGTTCAAGACCAGGATTTTGGGGTAACACATTGTTTGGAGGCCAGTGAGGAGACACTGGAGTACTGTTTGTACATGGTGATGCAGTCACTCTTACAGGCAGAGGATGCTTCAAAAACTGCCTGACTTGTCTCTACTTTCTTCACAGCAGGTCCTCCATACTAGGGAGTATCAGAAGTTTTCCTTGTTTCCAGGGCATGGATATTACAGAGTGATGACAGTAAGGCAGAAGGAGGAAGGTGATAGTAGCCTGAAGATACTGGGGACAGAAATGTGTTTGGAAAAGAGTTGTACATGTCTTCAACTTTGTTTAGTTGGATGCATGAAACCGTGAACTTCTGTGGCATGATCTTTACAGCTCTCATTTCGTGTTAGGTTCTGATGTGATTAGCTGCTCACATTTTGCCATTCTCTTTCATGCCTCCTGAGGAGCCATGCTATAGAACTGCAGCTGAGGCCTCTCATCTTTTTTGTTCTTCAGTTTCTCTGTACATTCACACAGGGAGCCAGCCAGAGGCAAATGTGCAGAGATATCGACAAGTGGTGGCAGAATTTAATACTCTCTTATATCCTGAATGTTATCAAATCAGCCAGTAACACCTTATCAATAAGATAACTTGCTTCCAGTCTCTATCAAAACGTAGTGTGGTCATGTCATTGTATGGAATTTGCTGGTTTCTAATGATATACAGGGATAAACAGGAGCAAAATATCTCTCTATGTTGACTTACTGAGCATCACATAGTTTGTTCTGTATCTAATTCATCTGCTCTGGATTGAAAATGAACTTTTTAATAGACTTCCTAGCTTTGCTAAGATACACAGTGTTTTATTTTGCTACAGTTGAATGCTCTTGATGTGTTGAAAAAGCTTTTTTCTGCCAACCATCTTTGGAAAATTGCTGCAGGAATGTAAATGATTCTTGACATATTTTAACCGGCTATTTTTGGTAAAAAAATAGTAAAGTGGATTTAAAACCCACTGTAGGTGTGTATATAT
>VWZS01006228.1:519974-641562 GCA_013397075.1 Rhabdornis inornatus | reverse complement strand
TATATATATATATATATATGATCCATCTGTAAGAGGATGGGAAAGATCTTTGCCTCAAGGGTTTTTATTTCTCAATTGCTACACATGAAACATTGGCTGCAAAAAGGGCCAGTGCTAATCCTCAAAGGAGCACAAGTAATTGCACTCCTCCAGGTCTGACAGTGCTACCAGAGATGGATTTGCTCCCCCCTGCATTCTTCAGGCAGACCCCTGAATATCTTCTTAGTGAGTACTGTGGTCCTTCCTGATGTTCTGGGGCAGGAAGGCGACTAAAGCATATTTCTCCTTTACTTAGACCTCCATCTCAAACTTGCAGATAGTAAGGCAAGAGTGTCATGCCTGTACCTCATTAGGTGCCATCTGCTTTCTAATGGTAACACACCTGATTAATCTGCTCAGAGGTATTCCAGTCACACTCTGCACAGAGCTGTCAGAAATGCACACCACTGCTTGTGCGTAGAGAGCGAAAGCAACTTGGTGTGGTTTCAAAGTTTGTACTGCAACATACTTCACATCTGCATGAATGAACAGCAGCATGACTATTTTACTGGTTCTGCTCATTTTCTGCATTCCATGTACTTACCTCACCATTGAAAAAGCAGAATATGGTAGCCACAAGTAAGCCCTAAGAGAAGAAAATGAAAAGAATTTAGGGATCAGAATATATAGACTTCATCATATTTTGGAAATTTGGACCTGATGGACACAAGATAAAACAGTGATCCACTTCCTCTGCATTGCAGACATTCCCCATGTTTCACAGGTAAGCTATTAAATGGATTTTTTGTCTTTTCATAATGTTTTACCATTTCCCCCCCTATATTACTAGATTTTATATATTATCTGTTAAGGCTATGAAGTTATTTATATATAAGAGATGTAGAGAAGGAAAATAAAAGGTAGGTATATATATTGCTTACAGAGGAAAACCACAGTGCCACTGATTTTGCTGAAGAGATGGTAGAGGAATTTTGTCCTGTATGTTGCCAGTCATTCATCAGAGTGTAGCTATCCAGTCAAAAGTGTCAGACACAGAGAATCCAGCTGTTCCAGGAAGGATTTAAATTGAACTGTATGTCAGGGTAAGTGAACCGGTGTGTTGGGCATCATAAGGGATGGAGAGGATATGAGAAGAGGTGTAAGTGGCCAGAAAAAGGAAAAAAACCCTTCACAGCGCATGAGTTAGAGGATAAGGAGGCAGAAAAAAAGAGACACTGCATGTACTATTGGTTGTAGATGGCTTTAAGTTAATTTCATCATCACCACAGTTGTTCAGATAGCATTTCACTGCTGCTATAAGATTAAACAGGGCCAAGGCAGGAATATGAGATGGGAAAGTGTGAAATTAATAAGAGACAAAATTCTTGCACAGAGAGCCTGCCATTCAGGATTATGTAGTTACGCTGGTCCATGTCCTGACTGCACTCACTCTTATTAAAATAGCTTTGCATAGCATCACTGGGAGCCAAATGCCTTCATTTTAAATTACTTAAAGCGATTATTATAAACTAAACGTATGGCAGTTTGTGAAATTGAGGGGAAAACTGCAATGCAGCTTATGCTCCCAAGGGCTGCTTTGAAGAGCTTTACAGCTGTAGCTTTCCTACAAAACCTTCATTTAAATGATTACCAGTTGAACTGTAGATAATGCTTTGCAAAATGTCTTGGACTCTCAGATGCATATTTTGCACCACAAACAGGATAAGCAATAACTTTTTATAAAATGCTTATATGGAGATACACAGGCTGGTTTGGACAATTGCTGACCATTTCAATATTGACAATTATGTTTCTCTAATAGATTTTCTCTCATGCAGAATTTGTAATTTCACATAAATTCAAATATCAACATGAAACAGCATGTAGGAGGAGGATGAAGGGTAGACATAGTGAGAAAAAAAAAGTTTATTTTCATACTTTGGCAAAGCAGTGAATATTCTCAAAAAACTCAAATCCCAGCATGCAATAAACAATACACAATAGCTTGTCCATAAGCTTTGGGCTGAGAAGCTCCACAAATTCAAACAAAACCTTACAACTCTAAAGCACGACTTTGCCAGACCAGACACTCCTAAATCAAAATTTTTGCAAGGGTAGAAAGTGTGCCAATTCCTCTCAGCCTGTACCGATGCTGTTTGTGCTGTGCTGCAGAAATGTGCACAGCTGGGCAAAACCTCTGCTCTTGAACTGCACTGTGCACCCTTGCAGCAGGGCTCTGCTATTGTGCTAAATGTGGTTTCACTAACAGCACTCAGCCATAATGGCAAACCAGATGGATCTTGATCTCCTCTGGGATCAGGGATGCTCAATGGACAGTCTACATGAGGCATGGAAAATCAGGAGACAGCAGCGGGAGAGAAAGAAGCAGAGAAATTTTTTCAAGTTTGCTCTTCAGTGAGAGTGTTTAGGGAGACTATAGGAACCTCAGTGCAGAAACTGAACCTAAACTATTGAAGTGAAGCCATTTTCCACTTCAGTTCCTGTATAGTATTGGAATTCTTCTGTTACATCCTGCAATTGCTCCACTTTTCTGTTATTCAAGAGTGTAGTTCCCCTAACTAATGTTTTCTACTGTCAACTTCTGACAGAAAAGCTAAAGAGGAATGTGGAGTGATGCCTCATATACCTTTCAGTTTTTCTTCTAGTTTACGGTGACCTGAAAGTATACCTGGCTTCTTGTTATTTTGAGACCATGCATGTTGTACATATTCTGGCTGAAGAAATTATTTTCTCTAGTCTGTTCCATGTATATCCCATTGCTCTTCTTCCACCTGCCGTGGCCCTCTGGACTCTGCCATCTATATTTTTATTATTTCTATTATTTCTATTTCTATTTCTATTTCTATTTCTATTTCTATTTCTATTTCTGTTTCTGTTTCTGTTTCTGTTTCTGTTTCTGTTTCTGTTTCTGTTTCTATCTCTTCTTTTTATACATAAAGTTTTGCCCATTGTTCAGAGGGCTGTTGTTATCTTCAGCTGTAAAGCTACAGACATTTCAGTAGCTTTGTCTATCTGGAGCCAGGAGGGCTTGGGATGACCATAATTCTACAGTGGATCTATTAAAACATGTGACAGACTACATGTAGGTTAATTATTTAATTTAAGGCCCATGGGTTATTTCTCATATCTCTTTGACACATATCTTCCAAATTCTAACTGCTACTGGTTTTTGCTGAGGATACAATTCTTGCTGAGGATGAGATGTCTAAGTCAATTATATGTCTCTGCCACTGTGTGGAGTTGTTAAACTAACCTGTGATAAATTGTCTGCTCCCAGCAAGATAACGTTGGCTGTGGTGTTGAAAGCAAAAATGAAGAATATATTTATTTTAAGATGGGGGCCTTTAATGACTTCTGAAATTCTTTATTTCTGAAACTGTGTGAAGAACAAATGAACGTGGCTTTCAGCTGAATCATGCCATAGGGATTGTCCAAAGACAGCAGCTCTCAGACCTTCACATACCTTATTAACACTGTAGTGAATTTTTTCCAGTGTTTAAGTGACTATACTGGTCTAAGCAAATTCTTTGCTTGACAGGTATTTAATTTGTATCTCACTCTCCTAGAGGACATGAGTGCCTTGAAGAGAAGTTCAAGTAATTTGCTCAGGTTAAAAATAAAGAAATAAAAAATATCTTTGCAGATACTGCAAATTTACATAGTTTTTTCATACCTCTTTTTTTTTTTTTTATTTGAGCTTATGTCTCCATTAAACCAAATATAGCATATATATATATATATATACACACATATATATATATTTGTTTCTGCTGCTCCTGACCATGTCTAGGACTCTAGTTTCTGCCCTAATCAACTATACACTGTGTTGCTGTTAAGATTTTAGTGGGGTTATATACTCATTATTGATGGTAGAGCATAATGTACAGGTGGTTATAATATAAAAATGAGTTTTTGATTCTCTATGTGGACTTTGTTCCATGTCCATTCACTTCTCACTTCTGGAGCTGAATGGACAGCAAAAAAAAAAAGAAAAGCATGGCTGAGGTTGTCGATAGAAGTACATCCCATTCCCACCTCTCTCATTTTGGCAAAGATAAAAAGCTTTGAGAAAAACAGGAGTGCATTTCTCACTACCTTCATTCACAGCATATTCATACAGCATCTCTGAGGTAAATGACTGGGTTATGAATTGATAATTTATGTTACAGGAAAAAAAATCAGCAAAGAACATGTCTGTGCAGTTTCTGCTGCCACTGAGGTGGGGAGATTGCCATGAGAGGGCTGAAGACAGCAGCCCACCTGCTGCAAAATGATAGAGACATCCCGAAGCCCATGCTTTGCTTCTTCTCCTGCTCTCTATGGGGTTTTCATTACTGTCATTTTTTGCATGAAATATTCATATAAAAGTGCCACTTTATTATATCCAGCTTACAAAAATATTTTCCCTAACCTTAATTGGCTCAAAATATTAAAAAGTTTTTAATGTACTAATAATACAAAGAGAAAAAAAAGAACAGAAAATCAGGAAAAAATGCTTATGTTGTCAAAAGCAGCTGTATAACCTTAAGTTTGAACAGAAGGAGAAAATATTTCTGCCTGGTTTGGCATTACAGAGGATATTTATTTCCTTTTAAACTGAGAAACAGATGGAATGAATACCTTCTAAAATACATCGAAATTTCTCACTATTTTTAACAGGCTACTTTTAAAGGGGTTAATTTTGTTCTGTATAAGGCTGCATAGAAAGCTGAATTTAAAACTTGGAGGCAATGTGGATATATATGCAGTCCAAACCCAGGCCTAAAAAATCCAAAATATCCTTGTAGCAGACCAGGCACCTCTGAGCTGCATCCTCCTGCCTGGCAGGGTGGGTGCTGCAGTCCTGAGGGTGCTGCCTGGAAGCTGCCGAGTGCCACACAAGGGATCTCACTTGTGGAGAAAAAGATGGTGATTACTCTCTGCTCAGCAGAATAAACCCTTTTCATTTGCCAATAAAAGCTAAGGCCCTTGTCCTGAATAGCATTTTAATTTCTCATTAGAGGTAGACTTACACATTTAGAGCATCAGTCACCAAGGTATTGAGAAGAGTAGCTTTAGCTGCTTGTGTGTTGCTGTTGATCCAGGGGCTGCTCCTCCACCCCTCCCTCACAGACCTCCATGGCTCTCTCTTCTTTGGCACAGTGACAGTGCCATTTTATGTAACCTGACAGCCTCTAAAAACCTGCCTTGGAGGTGCTGGAGATAGAATGGGACGGTTGGTGTAGGGAGCTGAAAAGCTGAGGTTTATTCACCCCTGGGCTGGTTTGAGAGCCCTGGGAGGACTGTGTCTGTATGTTGGACTAACTGATGCATCATGCAGTTCATTTTCTACTCTTCCTTTTTTCTTGTGAGGCATTTGCTATGGGCCAATGTCAGAAATCAGAAGCTCGGTAGCAGAACCTCTGACAGAAGCACAGCGCTCCAATCTCTTTACAGCCTGAGACTTCTCAAAAGATTTTCGGTGGTTCCAAGGATGAAGGAAGAGTCAGCTCCAGCCCCAGCTCTAGCAGAGGTGCAGGAGGCCCTGCCAGGTTATCAGGCACAAGCCACATCTCTCTTGCTCTGTCTCGGAATGGAGGCCTGAATGCAGCTACACGCAGGTCCTAGGGCTGTTGTTGCTCCACTCCTTCACAGGAGGCATTCCATTTGCCCAGATGTACCATTTTGTCTTCACTGGGCAGCATGATGGGGTTTTCAGGCTTTTGACAGATGTGTTCTCATGCCAGAGGTGTGCAAGGAGCTGGCATATCCAGTACCCTAATGTTTTACAGCCTGAGTTTGCATCTTCCATGTACTTTGAGCATCACATACCAAGTTTTGCAAATCAGGTCCTTCGAGGTAGATCTGCAAATCACTGGTTTTTATGGAGTGCAAATGTGTGCTTTGTGGTGCCTAATTTAGGAGCTCTGTGAAATAAGATAGCTGTGTATGTTCATCAATGCATCTACAGCACCCCAAACCATGCAGGTCATTCCAGCTGGGGTGTGCTGGTTCTGTGTAGGGCAGAGTTAATTTTCTTCATAGTAGCTAGTACAAGGCTCTGCTGTGGATGTGGGCTGGATGCAGTGTTGATAATGCAGGGATGTTTTAGCTATGGCTGAGCAGGACCTCCAAAAGGCCTTTGCTGCTTTTCATCTCACACCACCTTGAGTGGGCTGGAATTGGGTATAGTTGGGGATAGTTGAACCCAGCTGATCCAAGGAATATCCCAGATCATATGGCATCATGATCAGCGCATAAAATGTGCGAAGAAGAAAAAGGGGGATGTTTGGAGTGCTGGCTTTTTTTTGTCCCAGGTAATTTTTACGTGTGATGGAGCCCTGCTTCCCTGATGATGGCTGAACAACTGCCTGGCCATGGGAAGGTGATAATGAATTCTTTTGCTTTGCTTGCATATGTGTCTTCTGCTGTATCTACTAAACTGTCTTTATCTCAACCCGTGAGTTTTCCCTGTTTTCACTTGTACCCTTCCAGCTGTCTCCTCCATGCCAGTGCAGAGTGAGTGAGTGGCTCTGGGGGGCTGAGTTGCCAGCTGGGGTTAAACCACAACATAACAGTTGAAATGTCTTTCTCTTGCCTGGTGTACTTTTCATTTCAGCATTCTGGAGACTAAAGAGCTGATATTGGTGATGGTCAGAAGAGATATTAACCTCTATATTTAGAGGATTAATGGGAAGTTGGCTAGCTGGTCTGGAAAAGTACATGCATTCCCATTTGCAGCACAAAAGCCAGTCTTCCATTTTTTTATAATTTATGTACCTGTTCTTCAGAACTGTTAAGAAGAATCTGGTATATTGTGTGAAAGACACATGCAGTAGACATTCAGTGTTTGTGAATTGTTCATACAGCTGTATTTGAAAAACCACTTCTGCTTAAAATGGTGAGCATTGATGACACCATCACAAAAAGAGTGGGACAGATCAAAACCAGACTTCTGCTGTTATTCAGAAGTGACTTCAGCAGAGGAAACCTACCTTGTTGATAAATAAAATAAAATAAAATAAAAATAAAATACTGGCGTGTTTTTTTTCAACCAGAAAAACCACTCTCTGAAAGAAATACCATTATATGGGGTTTTTGTGAACAAATTTTTTCATATCTTCAATCCTCTGAGTTTTACAATAGACTGCAGTGCTCACTTGCACCATTTCTGTGTACATGAATTATATAACTAACACATCAATCCTTCATGTTCACTTAAAGAAGTCATGTACTGTGAAAACCTGTCTCTCTTTCTGTTTGAGAAAAGGCATAAAATTTTCTCATTTAACCGGTGCAGAAATGAAGAATGTATAACATTTTGCACCAAAAAAGGATTGGTAATTTTTCCCAGGATGGCTGCTTGTACATGACTGACATTCCATGAGCTGCAAAACCCCACAGGCTGTTTTTGGTGTCTGCACAGGCTGGCTGTGCTGTGGGTCATGGGAGTGCAATAGCTAAGGGGTAACACAGCCATCACACGAGCTAATACAGGATCTCCTAATTACACAGCCAGCCCTAGAAGAAACTGAGCACCAGAGGACTGATTATACAGCTGGTGATCAATCTTACATATGCATACAAGAAATGTTAGGGAAAGGATTAAGAATGTTTATTTTAGGTTACGGTTAAAAACTCAGCCTAAGTGGAAAAGGGAGGATTGTAGTTGACTGCAGCCAGCAGGACAACTGCACAGCCCTTCCAAAAAGCCAAATTCTAGCAGGAAGCACACACAGACTATACCTCAGAGGTGTCAAGAGTTCTTCTGTGCAAGCAGAAGGAAACCATCAGGGATGAAACTTTCCTGCCTTGGACCCCTCCCTCACCCAACCCCCTTCATCAGTGCAGCCTCCATTTTAACCTCAGTTTGGTGACTTTCTATTGCATAATGATCACGATTGGAATTTTTAATTAAGGCAATTATAGTTGGTTTTGCGTTTCTCCAACAACTGCACAGGACTTATAAGATATTTTAATAGTAAGGTGATTATTTTAACGGTCTGTCTTACCCTAACTTGTTAGAACTATAATCAAATAACTTGTCACCAAAAAATTAATTTGGAGATATTCCTTTATAGATTTTGTAAATGAAAAAGTTACAATGCAGGCAACAATAGAAGAAACGAGGCTGTCCTTCCTCTTAAGTGGAACTGTAATATAAGATGTCATACACTTCAAAAGCAGACCTGTAACTTCAGTTATTCTATCCATGCAGCAACAGGAACACCCACAGTTTTGAAGGGATAAGGAGGATAAGCAGGATACATGATCTGACAGTATGCGTAGATTTTGGTAGCTTTATTTATAATTTCATTTAAGGAAAAAGCACTACTGATTTTTTAAACTATTTTCTTATTAAAGCATTAAAATAATTTCTTCACTTACCTTCCATATGAATGGAAGCAGGAATTAGGTCACCATATTCACTCATGTTGACCACTACCCACAAATGCATTGAAAAACTGCCTTTCCTAGTCAATATAGGACTGGATATATTCCAGTCAGTCAACCAGATAACCCAGCATTTAAATTCATTTTGGTTTGGCTTGTTTTGCTTTCAAAAGAAAATAAACTAGACTTACTGAATGATGTATTTTTTCAGAGCATTTTTGAAATCAAAATGTCAGTCTGATAATGGAATATGCCTAATAATGGAATTCTAACTCCAAATGCAGCTTAGTTGTGTCTGGTTTTTCTTTTGTGTGTTGGCATTCCCTCTGAACAACAGTTTGCAAATACTGCTTATTTTAATATTAAGGTCACAGCACTAGTTTCAGTTAATTTGAGCACTTCAACAGAAGTTGTGCTGGAACATAAAAGCCCTCTGTGAAATCAGTTTTCTCTCCATAGTTTAGAAATAGTGTAAACTGATAATTTTGGTGACTTATTACATTGTTTCCCCTATCTTGTTTCTGTTCTTCACACAGTGGTGCCACTTATCTAAACGCAGATAATCCAATACTGTGAAATGGTTGGAAAGGAACTGAAAACCCAGTTATTTTCAGCTTCAGGGAAAAACCCCTAGCAACAGTATATTTGAGTAAATTAGCTTAACATCAAACAATTCAACTACACTGAAGCTGCTACATACCTGGTAATGCATTAGTATATGCATGATGTAATCATATATTTCTCCAGCAAGTCGGTTTTCTGGTCTCCAGGGAATAATAACAAACTGAATTCCTAGTAAGGGCACCAGGATTAAAGTGGCTCTGACAGCTTTCATATACATGTTGGACTCAGCACGGTGGGTATCTCTCAGCTTTGTCACCAAAACTCGGACAATGTTAAGCAAAAAGAAAAAATTGACCTGCAAAAACAAAGCTATTGTAGGTAAAACATTCAAATTAAACAGATGTTCAAAATAAAAATACAAAGCATATAAATGGCAGTAAAGTGTAACTTTCTAGCTTTATTGTATCTCATCATGGCAGCTCCTTGGCAGTCAGGTCTTGGAAAATATCTTGAATATTTTCAGGAAAGATCTCTTAAGTAGCTCTACATGCTTTGGAGCCTGCATGGATGCTTCAGGCAGGCAGGGGTCAGTTCTAAGATGCACTGGATGTTTTGACACTGATGTGGCAAATTCAAGGTTTACAGGGAACGCTAAATATTATTTTTATGTTGGAAGTTTAAATGGGGTGGACAAATAGTCCCCTAGAAATAACCATGTCTCTGTCCTGAGTGTGACAGTTTCCAAGCTATCTTGCCTGGTGGGACAAACTCCAGCATGTCTCTGGGCACATGGGACCTATGGGAACCCACAATTTCCCTAAGGATATGCTCCATGGACTAGTGCTTCAGGCCTGTGTGTGAGCAGGGGTGTAAGGCTGTTCTTGAGGAAAACCTAGGCCACCCCTTGCCTCCACCAGACTGCAGAGACCCCGTGGTTCTCTACCCACAGGGAACAGGCAACAGCTGCTGTCCCAGGGCAGAAACACCAGACACCCGAAAATTTTGCCCCTGACCCTTATGATCAGTGATACCAAGTAGTTCAGCATCTCCTCTCCTCAGTTATTTCTGGAAATCTGATCTGAGCATAGAGTAACCTGCCCTTGACCCTGGCTTCACAGAGAGCTCCTTGTGGGATGTGATGAGAGCCTGCAGGAGGAGGGAGGGCAGACCCAGGCTGATAATGAGCTCAGTGGTCACCCTGTGGACATCCCTGGCATCACAGAGCCTCTCAGTCTCCAGCGTACCCAGATCACTCTTTTCCACTCTCCTACAGTAAAATCAGGCACTGACACTGGAACTTTAACACACTCTCTTTTTCCTGCTTGAAATAATTATGTAACTTGTATAATTTCCACAGATATTTCAGGAGATCAAATCACATTTATATACCGGAAATTTCAGCTGATTTTTTTCAGAACAGTGAATCAGCAAGCTCTGGTAAAACATTTCATCCCTTCTAAACTACGCTGGGAGGCCTTTCAACTGTTTTACATTTGTGCCTTACTAGAGAAGAGGAATAATAAATTACTTCTGAGGTCCCATTCAACATTAAATCTAAACCTTTTTCTCCATCCTATTCTGACTTCACTCATTCTGCTTAACCTTCACTTTTAGATTTACTGAAAGTAACTCTGAAAAGTCAAAGAAATACTTGACAAATTTAAAAACCTCAACTCTTCTGAATCAGTCTGCCACTATGGGATTTCTTTGTAGCAAATCAAGCAGGACATACTGTAGGCATTGATATCTTCATAAGAAAAATAAGACTGGAAATTATGTAAGTGCAATACAGAAATGATAATGTCTTGTTTTGAAAACAGCTAAAGATTGATCTTTTCCCATAATAGTTGCTTCTTTTTTCTTTGCAGCTAAGATGTACAGATGGAGATCACAATGATAAAGAGAAAGGTTAAATGTCCTCTCTCAGATGGTAATTGACACTGCAATAGCATATACAGTCAAGATTGAACCAATAAATCCACAATAAATGTGATTCTGTGGGACCAACGGACTACCTATAATACATGGGAGGATGGGCTATTTCACATAGCTGTTGTTAAAGACTGCTTCTCCAGAAAGGGTAGAAAGATCTTTTGTGTTTTCAGCTATTATATGGAAAGGTGTTTATTCAAAGGTGTTCCCAGTACTCACTGCACTATTGTTTGTTCTCTGAGGCAATTATTGCAGAGACGTCCATGCAGGAGTTTGCAAGAAAGAGGAAAAAGATGAAAGTTCATCTTGGGTGACACAATTAGATGAGCTTGGGGCTTGGGTTGAATAAAACCTTTTCTGCACCTGTCAGGAAGGTCAGGGTTACCATGCCCAACTGCATGGCTGGCATTCCAGATGTTGTATGCATGCACATTGCCAAGCTGCACTTTCAATCTTGTCCTCCTACTCAGACAGCCCAGTCCAGTTCTTTCCCTGGACTCTTTTAGCTTTTTTGGACCATACCAGCTCAGTGACCAGCAAAACCCATGCTGAGCAACCAGCTCACCCCAGCTAAGGCACAGTCAAATGATTGATGTCACATAAATGCAGTGTATTTATCTCAAGTCCCACTGGAAAAAAGTGTTGTGAGCCTGTCCTTTGTAACACTGAATAGAGAAAACCTCTAGATACTTCTGAGTTCTGGCCAAAATATTTAGTACAGAAATACAGAAGTTTCTACCTTGTTCAGGTTAGTAGCATTTCTGAAATAATTATTATACAATAATAATTGTATAATATTCAAACAACAGCAAACGATATTCTTACCAATAAGGCTGCCATTACAGGTCCATGAACAATATAAAGCAAGTGTGTGTCAACACTCATCCAGCAGCTGGAGGAGAAATACAGCATTAACATTTGTTATTAACTTAAATAAAATTTGCTGCACAGTAAAATAATGCTAAGTTCCTTCAAAAACATGCTACTCACTTGTCATTGAAGTATCTGGCTCTTGCAACTGCGTGAATGGATGCTGGCACTAAAGGGAACCCTGAAATGATTAAAGTTACAGATCATTCTTAGTATTTGTTTAGCTTAAATTTCATGTGTGTCACACGCTAGTAAGTCTCTTGTTCACAAAATGTATGGATGTGAAATCACATCTTTCAGGAAAGAACTTATCCCATCATACCCAGGTCCTGACAGCACCTCAATGGTGAGATGCAAAAGGGACTAACATTCAAGGCAGGGCAAAAGGAGAAACAAAACCCACAGACCATGCTCTCCTGGGGTGTCTCAAAGCTGCTGCCAGGCTCCCCTGCCCTGCTGAGGCTTTTGCAGGCAAGGGTGTGAGAAGGCAGTGTGGGAAGGATGCAGGGATCATTCTGTTCTTGGAGGAGTCCTCCCTCAGGAAACCAGGGACACTTGTAAAAATCATGTAAATAACTGTTGAGCAAGAGAGAGGCACGTTGACTTGCATGCCAGATTATGGAGCAATAAGAAAGAGAGTGAAGTGTTTCTCTTTTGGAGCCAGTGGCATGAGAAAGTGTTTGGAGCCAGGAGGTTTTTGGGGGATGGGAATTTGTGATATCTTCTGTTGGTTCTCAGGGTCTGTGCAGCCGAGCTCGCTCCATGTAGCTTTATCTCACCAGGGAGAAGAGCTGTGAATACCATAAACCCACATATCCTGACTTATTTGTGACACCTCAAAGGAGGCTTTTTCACAGGGAGCTGATGGGAGCAAATTTGCACTGGGCTTGGCAACACACCATGCTTAACAAAGTCAAAAGCTCAAGTTCTTATTTCACTGAGAGTGACAGTGGTCCACTCCTTTTCATTTCCCTTCAGCTTGCTTAAATGTCATATCCCTCTCCAACAGGCTAGAAACCTGGAACTGGGGAGCCTGCACTGCAGGGCTGACCCCAGTTTGTACAGTCTTGCACGCACAGAGAGCTGGACATGATCTTGTCTGTCCTGTGCAGAGAGCTTGGTGCACACCTTTGGTGCTACTGCTGCCTGTTCTCTGTGAACCACAGACCTTTCTACTGAGCTTTGGATATTCTATAATTATAAATGAAAATGTGTGGAAATATCCTGTTGATACCATGATTAATCACAGGTGGATTAAAAGAACATAGCTCCTGTTTTTATCACAAGTTAGTGGTATCATAAAAATATTTAGAAGAGATGGAGGATCCTTAGTTATATCGTGGGGAGTGAGAATAAGCTCCAAAGATACATAAATAGGACACTCTCATGTTTATAGGTAACTCTGAGCAATAGCTATTTACTCTACTACCAAAAAAAAAAGAGTTCTTATTACAATTTACCTTAGGAGGACAATGCAGCTGTGTGAGATCAAACTGGATTGCTTTCTCCTTTACATGTTTTTAGAAAATGATGTCTTAGCCTCTGGCTGCAGAACTCCCTTTTTGGGTGATGATGCACAGCAAGCAAAAAAGAGCTCGGAATAAAAAGAGAGGAGCTTATGACCTCAGGGTGAGTTCATGGGATTGACAGCTTGAGAAAATAGTTTTGATGGGGAAATGGAGCAAGTCTGGGCCAGTTCTACTGACAGGTTGAAATGCAGTTTTTAAGGGGTCTTTCTGTAATAGCAAAACTTCTTCAGCTGAAAACTGTGGCCTGGAGTATTGCAAGTAGAACATGCCACATGATGCAAAAAGATCTTTTTTCTTCTGCTAAATGCATTAGCCTAGGATATTTGGCTCAACAAACTCAAAAGCAAATCTCAAGAATGCAGTGGAAAGTCTTCATTAGCTAGTTACAGGCTAAGAAGCTCATGACTCTCTAAAGCTCAGATTTCCAGCTGCAGGCTGAATGGCCTCTTCTAGGGCTAAATATTTCTCTTGTAAAGGACCAAAAAGCACAGAGTTATGGAAAAGTGGAGCATCAAAGGGTGTAGAGTCATGGTTACATGTATCACTGAAGAGTCCCACCTACACATGAGCAGTGAATAAAGCAGAGAAGGTCCCCAGCCATGCCAGGGCCAGATATGACATTTCCCTTTAGGTCATCCCAGGTCCTTTACAGCACAAACTGGCAATTAGGTCAGCATTCCCAGTGCAGTTTGGAAGGCCCTCAGTTACTGAGTTTCAGCACTGTCCAGTAAATTATTCCCTTTTCACTTTTATGTGAAGCTGCCTGAAGCTGCCAGAGTGAGCTGTTCTGAACTGTACAGTTGTACAGAGTTGATACTGCTTTCTTGTCCTGCGTAACAGTGATTTCCTGACCCAGTGAAACAATAACAAATAAGAAATGACATCCCCAGCAGCAGTTCCCAGAGAAGGGGTCAACTGATGGCATCAGCCTTGAAACACATCTGCCCATGTCAGATTCCATTCAATCACCTCAAACCTTTCGTAGATGTTTTTATATTTGCTCAGATTTTTATTTTTCTTATAAAGCTATTTTACAAATGTCATTAGCGGTTTTTCCAAAGAAAGTAGGCCAGATCTTCTTGCATAGGGACTAGCAATAGCAATAAATAATGAGTAAATTCATCTTGGACATTTTCCTTGATCTCTTGAATTGTAATTCAGAGCACAGCCTGCTCTGGTTCTTCTGTATTGCCCTTTGGAGAAATGTATCTCTGTCCACTGATTAACATAAATGGACGTTTAAAATTTGACCGTGTTACTACTCCTTCTGGAATCAGGGGTATTACAATGATTCATGCAAACTTAAGGGGTCACCAGATTGTTATAATCAGACTATTTTGCTATTATTAATATTTCTACTTTAGTTAGGAGGTGTTAATAATTACTTTTTTTTTGTGGGAGTATTAATCTAATTTCATAAAAAATAACCATTGTCAAGAGTTATGTTAATTTTTAATAACTTTTTCCTTTTCAAGATATCAGCACCCTATTACCACAGCCACTATCCTGTTTATTTTTTGGGCAGCTCTGCAGATACTGATGCATGTTTTATCAGGTAACTTCACTGAATTCCACACCATGCTGCTGGTGCCATTCTCAGCACTGCTACAGCTGGCTTGTTAGCTTTCATTGCAGTCTGGATGTCACAGGTGCGTTAAATTGCACTGCCTAAACTGAATGTAACCAGAAAAAAAAAAAGTCTATGACCATCTTCCTCTTGCATAATTGGATATGGAGTGACACTATTTTGGGAAGCCTTGTTCTGCAAGACATGAAGAAGCTTTGTCTGTAAGCAAATGTTTAAAATGACTCATCACATTGGGTTGCTGTTTCACACACCTATGAGACTTTTTATAGTCAAATATTCTGAGCTATGAGATAGCATGGCTGCTTGCTCCAAGAGGACTCAATTGGAGCTATTTGGATTGGCAAAGTGCAGAAATTCTAACTTGATTTAGGGCTCTTCAGGGAGGTTGTCTTCATTTAAGAGCTGATAACATATCACATATTTTTAATTCCAAAAGCATTACAAGTCCCTCTCTTAGAAAAGATGCCATTCTCATAAGAAAAAAAGAGTGCATGTTGGAGTTCTCATGAAGAAAAACCCAACAAACAAACAAAACCCACCAAAGACAAATTATTACACGCCTGGAGACTGCTATCTGGCACTACAAACTATATAAACTAGAAAATCATGTTAGTTTTCTTGGTATGTAATGTAGGTACCCAGAGAGCACTAAGCCTTGTATCATAAGAGGAAAGTAAATGACCAGACTTTAAAATGGAAGTCCAGATAAGGGATAACTTTGCTGTTACTGCCTATTTAGGATCTAATGTTGGATGCCTAACTTGTGGTTGAAGATAGTGTTTTAAATTTCTTCAGAACATATAGAACTGGGACATTTTCCTCTAATTACACAGTTATCTAATTATCCGTTAATCTAATCTAAAAATTATTAATTTTTATTGGTTTAATCATAGGCCCATTTTTCTATTTTCCTGCTGTGAATTAAATAATCTTGAAAAAGTAAAACTTCGCCAAAGAGGATGGCAAATATAGAATAAATGGTATCTGCTTCAGACAGGGATTGCGGGAGCATCCCTGCGTGCAGTGGGACAAGGGATAAAGGTCCATTATTTGCTGCATTGCTGCACCAGTAGTTTCAAGATAGGGGAACTGCCTTACCAGAAATTGGAAAAAGGCCAGAGATTCATGGTTGCCAAATCGGAAAAAAGCTCTTGATATTGATTTTCTGTCAACACTGATGTGGACTGGATTTAAAATAACGATTTAAATGTAAAAGATACTTCATTGTAATATACTGATTACATTTATATGGTCTTTTGTTGGACTAGATAGTCCAAAGGAAAAATATCTGCTGCTAACCCTTTAAAAAGGCAAGGCATCCCTTAGTGAAAACAGAAGAGATTGCGTATTTGGAGATGAAGATCCAGACCTAGTCATGGTTTCTTCGGCAATATGCATGTGACCATATGCTGCCGGACAAAACCAGTCCTGACAGAAAAGCCACTATCTACTTAGTACGCAAAATAATTTTTTTTTCCTTTAAAAAAACATAAACCAAAATATATCTGATACTGGATTCCCTTTCAGAGAAGTTCTGGTTCCTCTTTTTGTATGCTGTGCTTGCTTCACTTTGTGAGACACAGATACTGATCTTTCCTCTTGGTTCCAGGAAAATTACACTTTAAAGGTTCTGTCACACATTCATGTTTTTACATATACGTGACAAAAATAAACATTTTTTTTTCAGAAAAGATATATACTTGAATATAAATACATTTTCTCCCATAGCTTTTCTTTATAGAGCTTAAGCGTTTCTTTCTGCAAATCCCAAGATGCAGCAAATAAAAAATATATTTTTGTGCTGTTTTTCGTAAGTTTCTAAGCCCATGTGATTATATGCACTCAAATTTAGGGTCCAGTGTTGCGGTTAGCTCCAATAATGATGCAGAGGATCATGGCTTAAGGCCGTGGGAAAACCCTAACAGTAGGGGTGAGTAAAAACTCACCCCCAGAATCCTCCAGTTCCAGTATGTTGATCATTGCCAGAACGTTCTCTGCTTCCCTTGTTATCATTGGTTCCTTTTTGCTGCAATCATTTTAATATTCCTAATTGCCCTTCTCTATTGGACTGCCTCCCTAAACTCCCCCCTAATTCCTCCCCTCCTCCAAGTCTATAAATACCCCTGCCATGCCCTAACACCTGCTTTTCGCCATTGTCCTTGTGCATGGAACTAATCTCCCTGTAGCATCTTTCCCAGTCCGTTCAGTACAAACTGTTTGCCTTGCTGTTTGTTGTTTTCTGTTATCAAAGCTTTTTAGTTCCCAAACAATCGGGTCAGATTTTCTTTCTGCATAAAGTCGCCGAGTTCAGTGGAGCCACCGACCCCGATAGCTGGGCTAGGATCGGTCGGAGGCTTCAGTCCAAGAACTCAGTCTAAAGCTATGATCTAATGATATAAACTAGATCATAAGTGGTACATAAGTGCTAGAAGAATGCAAAAATCAGAATGTACTGCCCATCTTGCTACAAATGGTAGCATACATACCCCAGCCCAAGAGGTAATACCAGTGCAAGCGCTGCTCTTCAGCAAACACTGCCACCACGATCAGGGTGTGGAGATAAATGCCTTCGCAGAGCATCCAGAAGTAGTTGCAGCCCAGCATGTACTGATGAAAGAATTGCAGCACTTTGCAGCTTACCTGTTAGATAAATGAGAGAAAGTCACGTGCTTGACCAGCATTTTGCATTTAAGTAGGCAAAGACGAATGTTACTGTGAGGCTATAAGAAAGCAAAGGGGAACAAAAATTCCCAGCTCTTTCTGTTTTTGAGGCTTTTTTCAGCACCTATCAGTGAGAAGGATTTTAAACTTATTTATAAATGAGATTAACTAAAGGAATTAAATTAAACTAAATGAATTAAATTAAATTCATTAAATTTAATTAAATTAAAATAAATTAAAGCCCTCACAAAATAGAAGAGGATTATAACAACACTCCAAAAAAGTACCACAAAATAAAAAATCCTTCAAAACTCAGTAATCTGATGGGTTTTTTTTGGAACGGAAACAAACAACTTGTTCTAGAGGTCCAAGGAGGGCTGTGAAAAAGACAGTAACATCGAGCTCCAATTTGGGTGACTTCCTTTTCATCAAACTTTTCTATGTTCTTTTTCAGGTCTCTTTTCTAAGCCAGAGTCATTTACGCTTTAAAGAGCCCCCAGTTCTGAAAAATTTTTTCCATTTTGCCTTCGGAAAGAGCAAGTTTTTGTGGGAGCAGAGATTCTTTTTGTTGGGTACCACGGATACTGCCTTTGCTGCTTTGTGAGCTGACAGCTTTTCTTCATTTTGATGAAATTACAAATTTGCATGTGGAGCTGAATGGAGCTGGTGAAGTGGATCCCATGCATGGTTCAGATGAGGTTGCAGACATAGACCTTGACAAGGGATTGTGGCTACAAATTTCTGGAAAGCAGTGGGCAGGTGGTGGAGGGAACCATGTTGTGTCCACTACTGGAGTGCCAGCTGATGAGGGACAATGGTGCTCCTCTTCTGAGTGGGTCTCGTGTCCATTTGCTTTCTTAGGGAGGGCAGTGAGGGCATCTTCCACCTGGACTTCCTTGTCACCACAACCCAGGAAGGCCAGGAGGAGTGGGCAGGGATTGCTGTGCTGACAGAGACCCACTGCTTCTGGGGAGCACCACCACATGCTACCTGGAAATCTGAGGTCATAGCAGTGATAGCAAAGTCACCATCTGTGGCCACAAGAGAATGCTTCTTTCCCTTAACTTCTGCAGATGTTTTCGAAGCTGAATACCTGGACTGTACAAAATATCATTAGGATTTATTTGTCTCTTTCAAGAGACATTTTTCCAGTTCAGCAGGTAGGGGACTGCATATTTTGCATTTGTCTGGACTGCCCCCTTGGATCAGAAAACCTCAGTCATCCAGTCCACCACCGTCTGTTGCAGTCCACATCTAGTCCACAACTATTCTGTTGGATGAAGAACATTCCCAATTGCCCAAACGTGTATTTAGTTCTGTTTCAATATTTGCAGTCCAGGTTGGTTTTCATGAAAATATAGCTTACTGAGAGGTTAGGATATAGGATTCTGACAATATTTGTATGAAGAACTGATTTTTATTTTCTGGTAATTCATGTTTTCTTCTTGCCATGTAGGACAGAATAGACTGTTACTTCTTTTTCCATACTGTGGCTGAACACTTCTTAAAAGTGTGTCCAAAAGGGTTGTGTACTGAACCCAACTCAACCCAAGCCACCACCAATGCCATCACCACCAAAACAAATTATAAGAGAAGATGTATTTGCTCCTTTTTCTGTGGGCAAAAGTGTTCATTAGGGCTCTTATATCACTTCTGGACTGTTTTTTTCACAGGTCTGGGTCAATATGTTCATTGCCTTGTTTCCTAGCCCAGCTCAATGCAGCCTCCTAACAGGTGGCTTACTTTTCTCCCTCCTCCCCTTATTTATCACCTGTCCCTACAAGGGCTGCCTTGCCTGACAGGCACTTCCCTCAGTCTGCACACAGATTCAGGTGGCACCCTCCCTGGCATCAGCCAGCCACCCCAGCCTCTAAAATGTAAGCAAACTTCCTGAGCCATCACAGTGAGGTCTGGGCTGGGCCAGCACTGTGTCCCCTTGTGGAGGTCTCCAAGGAGGAGCTGCAGGTCAGGGGGGTCACCTGAGGGCTCAAGGCATCATTTTCTTGATGGCTTTAGTGGGAGTGACTCAGGGTCACCCATGTTGCACATGGGCTGGTCCTGCTCTTGCCAGGGCCAAATTGTCTCAGCGTTCCATCCAGTCACCTGGGCTCTAGGAACAACTTTGCCTTCAGCTTGCCAAGTGGAGGGGAGCTGAGCACAGATGGTGAGTTCTGCAATAACATCTATGGTACTTCACAAATCTGCTATTTTGACTTAATTCTTTCCCTATTTCATCCTGCCCAACTGAAAGAAAGGTAGCTATGGAGAATCCTTGCTTCTCTTTGGCAGCTCTATGCACTGCTCACCAACCCTCTGAGCAGAGACTGAACATAGAACTTGGTTCCACTAGAACCAACTCAGACTTCGCTGGAACTTGTATCTGTAGCTCAAACAAATGTACACATAGAAAAAGCATTTGCTGACAGACACAGAGCTAAGCTCCATTTGCTTCATTTCCCAACATTTCTTTCTTTTGTGTACCCTCCGTCTGAACTATGACTTGGGGTTTCAAAAACGAAATCTTTTACTTATCCTTTAGGGCAATGGACATGCAGACAACACACAACTCTTGAGGGACGTAATCACTTCTGATGTAATAAGTTAGAGAAGTAAGAAAACCCTTGGCAAAGAATAAAGGATCGTTATGATTAGCACCTTCATACACATCACATTAATTTGAGAATTTATCTGAAAAAGTTATTACAAGGAGTTTAAACACAACGGTGCATTGAGATAAGATGTTAAATTCACATTATTCAAAGGGAAACAAAAAATCAGTCTGCTTTGGATGAGGTAACAAATGCAGTGATTTTCAGCTGTGGCTAAGTGATGCAATGGAAATATTTTCCTACAATAAATAACCTGTTTTTCTTTGGTCAGAGCAAGTAAAAGAGATTTTCAGTAAAAGAGAACCTTTTACTGACAAGAATTGGATTGGTAAAAATAAAACATGACAAATGCAACCAACATCTTGGTGTATATTAATCTTAATTGAGAAAATCGCAAAAATAGTAAGTTTTATTAGTGTTTATTCTTGCAGGAACAAGTAAAACAAAACTGCAAGATGATAGAGAAGCAAATCTTCCATCTCTTGAATGCTTGATAACTGATTGTTTTCTTTACTATAATTTATAAATCTTTACTATAATCTATAAAGACTGGTGTCTATGATTTATAAAGACTGATACTTTTACATAAGGATGGTTAGGCACTGGAGCAGATTGCCCAGAGAGGTTGTAGACTCCCTATACCTGGAAGTGTTCCAGACCACGTTGGGTGGGGCTTTGAGTAAGCTGGTCTAGGGAAGGTGTCTCTGCCCACAGCAGGGCTGTTGGAATTAGATGATCTTTAAGGTCCCTTCCAACCAAACCATTCCATGATTCTAGGATTTTATGACTGTTAACTTTGAGATAAAAACGTGTAGGGAGTTTATTTTCTGCTGAAGACAAAAGTTTTGTTGTAAGTTCTTTGAGGCAGAAGCTCTGTCCGTGTTGTGTTTTGTACAGTATACAGCACAATGAAATCCAGGAAAGGATTATTGCAACACCTTCACACTCTGAAGGGGAGTTAAAAGTCATGAGCTTTTCAGTCTGCAGGTGTGCAGGTGACTGAAGCCAGTGGGTTTTAATTCATGAGCAGCACAGGCTGAGAGAAAATAGCAGGTCCTTTCTAGTGCAGCCCCATATCTGTTGCTCTGCTGGGTGTGCCTGTCTCCTGAACAAAGGAACAAACAAATGCTCCACTTTTTGACAGCCTGGAAACAGACAGCACTGCCCTGCACTGTCCTGCACTATCCTGTTGATGGCTATAGCAAGAGGAAGTGTGAAAAAATGATCAGGAAAAAATTACCAGCCCTCAAAGTCAGGTAACCACCTAGAAAAGCAGCTTCTTTTGTGCTTCTGGAAGGATGTCCAAGAATGAACCTCTTTTGGAAGAATGCAATGTGGAAAGAAACTCAATCTGTGAGCAAGGAGGCTGCCTCCGGCCACGTGTTTGCATTGCATTAATGGGCACAGAAACTGAGAAGAGTTCTTTACAGATCTGCAGGACAGCATCCAAGAAAAAAGAGGTCCATAATTGATAATTCTCCTTTGTCATAAAAGCAACCTGCAATGACTTTAAATCGTGGCATAATTACTCAGGGGCAAAAGGGGTCAATAGGAATACAGTCAGTCATGTTCTTCTCACTTGCAAATCTTGCAGAGTTATGGAACTCTTGTAAGCACCACAGCTGCAGTATGCAACAAAAGCACTTCAAAAGCATGCTGGAACATTTCCCAGAGGAGAAATAAAACAATTTACTCTCCTTTTACAGGAATAGATAGAAACAGTGTCTATGATATTTTGCAGGGCATATTGGCATGTTATAAACACTGCTAATGTTCCAGTCCTGCCAGAGGAGTCCCATAGGTCCATCTGCCTAGGCAGGACCCTGCAATTGCACAATAATGTAATTGGCATAGTGCTCTCCTCAGCTAATCCAGCAGCCTCTCATATGTGCTTGTCATTTCTCTGTTAAGGCTCTCCTTGTTTATTGGTTTATAACTTATGGACAGAAAACTGCACCGTTAATTACCATCACTACTCATCAGGGAGAGTCAAGACAAAACTCTTGAACTACATAAACCCCAGAACTCCACTTTTGACGATAATAACAACATTTAATATGAAATAAACCTGCTAATTGTTTGAGGAAGTTGTCCTACTAATTCAGTCAGAACAAAAGGCTTGACTCTGTTTTGGCACAGTAAAGTCATAGAGATTCCCATGTGTGTCCATTCCTGCAGTGCTTTCCTGGGTAAAGGAGCTCGGGCTGGCAGGTGGGGAGCTCTGTGTTTTATATCAGTCCTTGTCAACTCCAGAGAGCCTGTCCTATGGAAAGTAAGTGTGGGAAAGCCCCTCAGCATGCATAATGAAATGCCTCTTCTCCAATGCTCATTATCCATGGAAATGCCCCTCACTGGCATTTCAAATAAGTTGCTGAGAACAGGCCAGCCAAGGTTATTGATTTTAAACCAAGCCAGCTATATGAGCCATCACTACAGCTATACAGTTCTTTGTTTAAAGGGAAATAAACATGTTTGACCTTACTCTTCTAGTTCCTCTTCATCTCTGGGGAACCTCCCCAGTGCATGGCAGCAAAAGACCCTCCTCAGAGGGATTACAGCTAGCCGTAGAGGCCAGCTATAATTTATTCAAATGCAGTTTGAAGGCAATACAGTATATTCTCAAACATTCTAAACTTAGCATTTTGAAGGAGTAGCTTCAAGTTGCATTACTGCTCTGCCTTAAAAAATGGTGTTTTTTTCCTGACTATTAGAACACTATTCTATAAAAATATTCCTAACTTCCAAGTATCCATATGTTACACAAATAAGCAATAAAAGGATTTTCTAAAGCAAGAACTGTGCTAAGTATTGTAGCTGTAAATCACTGGCTATCAGAACATCACAACATTATACAATGTATTTGCAATGAGTCATCCATTAAACTGTGTTCCAGTCAGAAACCTGGCATACTGGGGCTTGGAAGAAGATCAATGTTTTAATATAAGTTTAAACCATTTACAGAATTAAATGTACACATTTTCTCAGAGGGCTCCCAGGTTTTGTGTAACAAGACAGAAAAACATGAAATTAAACAACAGGGGATATTCTTAGGAGCATATGTGTGCATTTCTAGGCTATAGCAAAGCAGCCAGCCCAGATTTACACATTCTGGACAGGAATTAATAAGGCTACATCTGCACATACCTGAGTCCTGGCTGCTGTAGGAATAGTTCTCCCTGGACTGCAGCTTTGAGCTCTGCAGGGCCAGAGGGGCTCTCACAGCACATCTGGCACTGTCTCAGTGTGCAATGGCCACTGGATCCTCACCTGCAGGATGCACCATGGCAAGTGTGATGCAGGGTGTGAGGCAAAGCAAAACAGCCTCACCATCCCCAAGGGGTTTTATCAGCTTGGTTTCTGAGTGGTGGTGCCAGAGAGAGGCAGCTTTTCAGGGAGACATTGTGGATATGAGCCTGACTGATGGAGCAGAACAGAGAGGCCAGCAAAGAGGGAGAGAAAACAAAGGGAGGGGTCTGTAAAAAAATAGCACAAGATGGTGCCACTTGCTGTTCATCTGGACAGGACCTACTGCCACCTTCTCCCAGTGGAAGTAGGCAATCCCTGATAAAAAGGGTTAAGAGCTCCAGCTATTTCAGGCACCTGTACTCTACCATGACACCTGAGCAAGAGCCACCAGGCACAGGAGGACAGGACAAGGCAGAGGTTACTCAAATCTGTATCCAGGCATAGCTGAGCTCTGGGCATTGAGCCCTGAGCTAGGATAGTTTAATTCTGCATGGAGTATATCTAACAGCCAAGTGCACCTACATTATGTTTGAGGTGTAAGATCTAGACCTGCAAATGCTTTTCCTGGGGACTAGGTACAGATATAGCTTTGATGACATGGTTATCAATGATTCAGTTAAATGCTCCAAGAGTTTACCACTCATGATTCAGTTAAATGCACCAAGAGTTTTCTAATGATACAACTAGGATTTGTGATGCTAAATATAGACACCCAATCTGTCTCTCCTGTAATCAAAAGATAATGATAGAGATGATGGAGATATAGTAAAATTACCTCATCCTAAAGGATATACCTAAAATAAACCAGATGGATAGTACCCTGAATGCAACTTTGTCTATCTTTAGCATGGGGTGACTAGGTCAGCTGTACGTGTCTGCAAAACAGGTGTCCAAATGTAAGGCATGTCTGACCTTAAATGTTCATGAGTATTTTAATACTCTAGATGTACTCAGATGCTGCTCCAGCATCTTTCTTGGAGTGACCTGCTGCTAGGTAGAGCCACCAACCCTTCAAAGGGTGTTGGGCCAAGGGGATGCCAGAAAACTCCAAGGTCAGTCAATTGTGTATACGTAAGCATAAGCCCCTCAGTGGTGAAATGGTGAGCAAAGGAACTCAGTTATCCAAACAACTGACCTATTATTGGCCAATAGCACATTCTGCCAACCAAATTTAAAGTACATAACTAACATGTACATAACTAATCCAAGGCTCTTAATGTTTAACTCCTGCTGAAAGTCATTACTGTTTCTTCTTCCATACCCTTATTCCACATGTTTGGCTGTCATCTGTAAAGGCACTTTGATGTTATTTTATTTTATTTTTTTCTCTCCTGATTCAGGCCTTTTTGGTCTCAGATACCTTCAAGAAACACAGGGTAGCAGGGGCATGGCTGAAAATGGGCAAAACTGCTGGTCTGCACAGCAGTTATCGAAGGACATGTCTGACTTCATGGTATAGATGTGCAGGATGATGCAGGATGGTTCCCTGGAGAGGAATGAGCACTCTGCATTTAATTCACCTGACCTGTTTTAGCCACCTGCTTTTGAATGAGGTAAATTTGTCTTGGATTGAGACACAACTGCCTCTACAGGAAGCGCTGCCATTTAATCAGAAAAATCCCAGTGAGGAAAATAGCTGTGGCAGAATTTTTCCATTTTTCAAAGAATCCATGTTTTGAAGGATTTTGGAACATCTTTTTGGGCAATTCATACTCAAATTTTTTTACATTTCAGGTAGTCCCTTTTAAGGGACAGCTGCCTCTAAAGGAAGCACTGCCATTTAATCAGACAAATCCCAGTGACAAAAATAACTGTGGCAGAATTCTTCCATTTTCCAAATAATGCATGTTTTGAATGATTTTGGAAAACCTTTTTGGGCAATCCATACCCAAATTTTTTTACATTTCAGGTAGTCCCTTTTAAGGGCATATTGCAAGGAAAACTTGGAGAGACACCTTGAATGTTTCTAGACATAATTGCTTTATATTCACAGAGAAATATCAACACCTGAGCTTCTTAAATGTCCTATGAATGTGGGAGTCCTTGTGTAAAACAGAAGTTCATTAGAGTGTGCCATGTCCATAGAGTGTAACACAGAATCCACAAAAAGACAACTGTTAGCATCTGCACTAGTTGATGTGACATTTAAGGAGTTTCTACTTGGCATTTTTCCATGCCTGTGTTTTTAGGGGCTAATGACATATTATCATCTATTTAACTTTCAGTCTTGGATGCATTGGAGACAGCGCAATTGACAGAAACTTATGGTCGCCCAGGTACTATCCCAAATTTTTACATCATCTTCACTTTGTCATCTCTCCCATCTCTTAGGGAGACCAAAAGGAAAAACGAAAAAAGCCTCAGTAAGGCATCTAAGTCAAACACAGTTCCATACTGTGGAAGACAAGTAGCCTTTCAGAGACTGCCACAGCCCACATCCGAGGGTACATTAAGCACAGCTTTCTTGACCAGCAGGTCTGGAGACACATCATGAATATCAGCAAATCTGGAATGGATTCACTCATTTTGCATAAAGCTGGTGAGTGCTTTGCTTCTACAGCCTCATGGCTGCAAATGGCCACTGTGGCTAAACAAGAGAACCACAGCTGACAACAGCAAGAACTGGGATGCTGAGATTCTACTGATTTTGGGAACAACTATGCTGGGAGTGCTCACTTCTCACTGCCACAATGGCAGAGCTTCTTCAGGGTCCAGAGCTGGTGCAGATACATAATGACTAGGCAGAATGACAGGTTAAATCTGACTTTTCGCAGATATTTACATCTGAAGTTTGGACTTGTATTGCGTATTCGAGCACAGGTCTACCTCACCTGAGCAGAAAAGATGCAGAGAAAAAACCTGGGAATGAGCTCTGGGATTTGATGCCTCCAGCTTCTGGGCAACAATGCATTTTGCATTACAAGGTCCTTTCTGGAAACACATTTCTGGAGGAAATGGCACCCAGGCTCCTAAATAAGAGGCCACCCACATGATCTGATAGAGTCAGAGTTATTTTGATATGAAAACCTTTGGATTGGGCTACATGAAAGCGATCATCCCTCCCTTTCTTTGTGGATGAGGGTATAGATAGATAGATAGATACATACATAGAGTGGGAATTTCCTTTCCCTGTCACCTCCTGTGGTCACCCCTCTGCAGACACATGAACATCAGGGACTGTGCTTGTTTGCACCTCGTGGGCTTAGCCACCACAACTGTGAACCTCAGCAGAGTGATATGGTGCTTTGTTCAATTCAGAAATTTTTCTTAGTGGGGACAACTTCTCTCTAATTTTCAACATTAGTGCCAAATCTTCCTGTTCTTACTCTCATTCTACTGATTTCACAATTGCCCAGGTTCTGTGTCACCTCTTGCTGGCTAAACTGGCTGCTGGGGCTCCTACAAGTAATCTAATGGAAGCAGGATGGAAGAACAGATGTACTAAGATAAAATACTTCAGAGATACTTTGAGAGTGACAGCAATGTTGTAGAAACAGTCACATTAAAAAAAGAATAAAATTATTTCACAAGAATGGCACCTCCTGAAGCTCTACCCCAAGTATAATACGAAACAGCTCAGAAGACTGAGTTGAGATCCCTTTCCTTTGTGGATCTCCACCTTTGCTGTTTCCAGGGAGGTCTGCTCCATGAGAGGGACTGCTGGGATAGCTGAGGAAAATAAGCCACATGGAGCAGCAGTTTTGACATTTTTCCTCATTGGTATAATTTATGAGCACCACATTTGATAAAAAGATGTTTTAAACCCCCATGCTCTGCCAGGCTAAATCAGCAGGAAATGAAAGCAAGAAGAGGCGAGAAGATTTTTGTATGGTAAAAAATACCCAAATTGACACTCTTTCTGAAATTCTGTGCATCTCCTTTGCTTTCTTGTCTTCCATTGCCTCTCTATTCCTTTGGGAACAGGGGAATTCCAGTATTGGAACCCCATAAATCACAGTAACTATTCTTTTAAACTTGTCATTTGTCCACATAGCTCAGTGTTTTATTTCTACTGTTTTGCTATAACTGTGGTAGGGAGGAAAACCTAGCATGATTGGGTAGTCGTGGTTTTCACTTTAATTTGTTAATGGAGAGATTATTTATAGTGTTCTAGTGTCCACAAGAAAGCCAGAATTTTTAGTATTGCTACTACCATGACCTTGCTTAAAATAATGTTAGTGAGCACCAGCGTTTGTGCTCTCTTGGTCTAACTAATAATGCTGAATGGAAGCACCTTACTGGTTAGAAGGCTTGCCTGTTCCAGGAGATGGGTTTTGGGCAGTACAGACAATCAAGTGCCCCTCATCATCCCACCTCATGCCCATAGTGTCAGCAAGCCTAGTGAAATGCTTGCAAAGGGAGAGGGACTATGTGCTCCTGCTAGACACAGAGTGCATGTTGCACCATCAGCTAGGGTGCTAAACTAGCTCAAGATCTTTAAAATATATCTACAACTACACAGGGAGGGAAAAAAAGCCTCAATCCTCTCACCCCCCATGTTCAAGGGCTGAGTTAGTTACAGGTGCTGCCAGGAGGAAATGAAATCATGCTGTGCTTAATTGAACAGGGATTTATTTGGGTTCTTCCATACCAGGTCTACCCATGTAAGAGGGTGTACAGATTGTTTAGAAGATGTATGGAAATGAGTTGGGACTTGACAGTGAGATTGGAGTGTGCCTGAATGGATGCTGTGTCCTTACTCTCTGACACAACATGGCCAAGCATGAGACCCCACACAGGGCTCCTAGGAACTACTAGAGGAGCTCTGGCCCTTGCTATGGCCTCTATAAAACTGCAATTGAAACATAAACTTTCACACCTTAAGATGACAGAAGCAAGGGTGAAACTACCACATGAAAGGTGAAGAGGCTGCAGAAGAACCTGCAGAAAGAAGAGATATCTCTACTAGAATGCAAAAGAGAAAACAAAATACAGTAAGATCTCTAAAATCTTTTGTGGAAGAGGTTCTAATTACTGAGACATTACTAATTTGTGACCAAACTCAGCCCCACCTAGAAGTATATTTATAGGATGTCCATGGAGCTGATGAATTGCTCAGTTTCTCATTGGCAGAGCTGCCCCTTCAGGCATTAGCTGTAGCTTCCTTTTACTCCCATCAGGACCAAGTACTAAAATTACTACTCTTGTGGAATACAGGAAATGAAACATACAGGTCTGATGTGTAAGATTATATTGAGAGATTTGGCAGCAAGAGTTTTATTTATATTTCTGGAGGTTTTAATGGAGAACATAATGTGCGGTCCACAGATCACCCTTCTACTGTGGGTCAGTCTCATTTAGGAAGGTAATAGATGGTATCTCTTCCCATAAATGTGGTTCCAGTAATAGCATAATTAAATGCAGTTATTAAATAATGCAGTTCGAGATACAACAGTCAAAATTTTCATTATATGTAAGTAAATGTTTATACACGTGTCCTGTTTATTTTTGTTTAAATATCTTTGAATCTTGTCCATTGCTTCTTCATTTCTTGTACGGCCACTTGGTCTCAGATCTTTCTTTTCCGTGGTTTCAGATCCAGATAAATCCAATAGAAAGAGAGACAGAGAGAGAGAAAATTGTATAACCAGAAAACATGAAGTAAATAAGCAAATTAAGATTATTATAAAAGTGGCTTGACTTACCATTTTACAGGAGCAGAATGATCATCAAAGGATTTAACTCTTAGCAGCAATGGGAGTAAGGATGTGGTACAGACTCTCCTCATGTCAATGATGCTTTGGATTGTCTCATGCCGTTTCTCCCTGGGTCACAGGGAGAATGGGGGTGTCTTGGTGTTAGGAAGGAATTTCCTCTCTTGTTCTTCCTGACTTTTCTGCTTGTTATTTATGAGATCAGTCTTTCTTCTTTCAAAATTATATGGATTTGTTGATATCCTCATAAATTATGAATCACTGAAAGTATTTTCTGATGGCATTTCACATTTAAAAACTACTGTGAAACTTTAGGTCGGAAAAAAAACCCAGGAACTATTGAGGTGGAAACACATTTATTATTTTTCAGAATAAATACCAGCAACTTCATCTCTGTATATGGCTCTTACATGAGTGGTATGCATGACTGCTTGAAATTCAATCTATACACTTCAGTATTTCTGTATATACTAAAGGTGAGAGCCACACATACATGAAGCTCCAAAATGCGCATGTAGAAAGTGGAAAAGTGCAGCAAACTAGAGGAAGTCAGAAGCAGTAATCTTCTAATGGACTTACTAAAACAGAGAGTGCAGTAGGAGTAGAAAAAACCCAAGCTGTAAAGCTTTGATTTGCTCTGTTAATATGCATTAGCATAAAAATATTATGGGATTTTTTATATATATATTTAGCATTTTTAAAGATAAATCCTCTAATTCTTCATATACTCATGTAGGGATTTTCTGTAATTTCATCATATGTTAAAATGTGCTCCTGCTAGTTAATTCTCTTTTCCCAATCACAAACTTACAGTTTTATTATGTTACCAATAAAATTGTAGGATACACTTTCTAGTAAGATTGGGAGACTTTGAACATATTAGCAAGTCACCTCCTTCTAATTCTTTTTTTTTTTGGTTTTTGGGAGGGTAATCTAAAATGTGAAGATCAAGCAGTGAGTGTACCCTTGTCCTGTCCTTGATGGTGGGACAAAAATGAGAGACCTCAGACCTTCCGGCCCCAAGTTTTGTACCTTGTCTGTAGACAGCCTTTCACTGCTGAGCCAATGACATGAAATTTGGTTTGGAAGAAGAAATTGCAAAACAAGGGCTTTGCTCATCTAAACATCTACTTAGTGAATAACTGAAGCCATTTTTTTTAACAGGACACTGCTTGGGTAATTTCCATGACTATATTGAGCATGTAGGCTCCTCTTCATATTCTGAGCAGAGACCTAAGAGCTGAGTGTGGTATGTGAACCTCTGCATGGCTTTGGGGCTCCACATCCTCCAAAGGTAACCACTGGTGTCACTTTAATACTGTTTGTGCCTTAGCAATGGAGGCTGGGGATTCCATCAGGTGATGCTCAATGGGCTGGAACCTGTTGTGTGGCTACATGGCTCTATGGGAGCTTCTGAGAGCTCTGTCATTGACTTCACTAGTGTTGAGATTTCACTTCCAATAAAGATCAGGCCAAAAGGCACTAGATACAGTTTTTTAATGAAATCTTAAAACACAAGACTCCTTCCCATGCCCTCAAATTTTAGTTCAAACCGTTTCAGATAATTTATTTGTGCTGTCAGAAAGTATCATTCTTAACCCTAAGGTAATGATTTTACTTCAATTTAGATGCCTGATATCATCTGCCATTTTTTTATCTTGAAATATCAAGTGTATTTTCATTGCATCTCTTGCACAGGCTATTTACGCATGATGGTATGCAATGAGGAGAAATAAAATGTGTGATTTTTAAATAAAATGTGTGATTTTTAAATTATTCTTCTGCTCTTCTATTTTTTTCATCTCCAGATGGTCTCTGAGACTGGTGATGTTTTCTTTAGGCTATAGATTTTCTGCTTTAATTAACTTACTTAATCAGCACGCATTTGAGAGACACACATGTGATCAGATAATATCAGGTGCTAATATTTAATTCCTTTCATGAAATTAGAGGCAGATAAATGGTTGAATCATAATTGAATGATCTTATTAGACTACAAGCTGATCGGTGTTAAAATGAAAGTTGAGATTACCACGTTTGCATTAATTTCACATTGGCTGGGGCTGCTGTGAGGACTGGGCACAATGTGATTGCTGGGTTAGGGAGCAAGGTCAGAGCTAGATGACTGAGATCTGTCATACATTTTTATCAGCTGAGGGGCTGGCACAATTTGTATCACTACCTAAGAGCAGTGAAGGTAACTAATGTCTTGATTTACTGCCTCCCAAGTTAAAAAATGCAGCAAATAGACCTTTTTGTGTGTTATATTGAAATAAGCCATCTCTCTTTCTGTCCTGTCCCTCCCTAGTGTGTGTGCTTGTGAAGAAGGACAGGCAGTCATCAAAGCATCTATCACCTCAAGGGCTCTGCTGGGAATCAGGTAGTTATTGCTGGGAGCAGTGGAGGTCTGACACATACTTGTATGGATGGGCTGGCTGGAGCAAGTCTGGGGCTTGTATGAGATTCAAAGATTTTATTGCTTGGTGAAAGATCTGAGCAAGTTTGAGTGAAATTCTCAGAATGTGCACCCTCTCTCTGTGTTTTCCCAGATGGCTATCATTAGCTGAGGAATGGGAATTCTTGGTTTTGGCATGGCCATAGTGATTTTACTTGGGTGTTAGGATGGAGAGGAGTCATGCAGTACTTACAGGATCCCTTTTTACAAGGCCTGGGTTAGGAACGACAGCAATGAGGTGGGCAATTGTAAACATGGAGTTCAGCACATAGGAAAAAAACAAATTCTTATGCAGTGTTATCCTTTGACAGCTGAGGCTCCTGAAAAATATGTAACACATGTCGTGTAAATTAGTATTTTTCCTGTGATGTCACTTTAACAAGCTCTTTCTGGCAACAGTCTCTCAAGAATGTCTTTTGGCAAGGCGTAATTGGAAAATACATGACTTGCATTGCAGCCATAACCTCTGAAAAATTTTTGGGTTTGTTTTTACACCTGTTTAGCACCACATGCTTTTTAGACCATGTTGTAAAGACCCATCCAGCTACATTCTTAGCTCCTGATGCCTTTCTTTAATTCCTGGTAATTGAGATATTAAATGGTGAAGCAGAACCCTGAGAATTTTTGGATGTGCATGATACAAATAATGAATATCAGGAATACTGCTTCATAAGTAACTGTTCCCTGGAGACTCAGTTTCTCAAATACTCAGTTGAAAATTATTTTCTACTTCAGGAATTAGTAGTGAGACAGGATGGGAATTTGGGCAGAAGTCTCCTTAAATTACAGGGGGATTTGGGTTGGTATCCTGCATATTTCTAACTCCAGCTGAGATCCCAAACCAGAACAGGTTGTTTTCCTGCTCAGAAGGAGAAGAAATCTCTTAAAATCACTGGTTTTAAGGAGGGTAGGACTTATGCTATTGCGGGTAGCAGAGTTTCACAATATAAGATTTCAGAATCCTTGTGAAACCAAATCATGACTGCAGTTTTGCACCTAAACCATCTCCCATTTCTAATTAATACCCAAATCCTCATGTCACCTCCTCATACATCCCTGAGGCAGAGAAAAAGGCCCCTGCAGCTCTCCATGCCCAGAGCATAGCATCAGGGTGACACAGGGGGATTGCAGAAAGGCAGTCATGGAGCTCCTAGATTATGCTGTGCTGTCCAGTGGTCACTGAGAGCAAGAGGCCAAAACTGCTAGGTAAGGAACAGCTAAGAAATACTGCTGTCTTGCTGGGGTAAGCTCGGCACCAGGAGTCTTTTGCAGTCTGGAACGGAGACTGTGGCTTTCTTCTCCTCTGCATGTGGAGGCCAATGCAGAATGCACTCTCTTCAAAAGGAGAAAGCTAATCTAGCCAATTGAACTCTCTTCTTCTTATTTTCCTTGCTTGCTTGACTTATTTCCCTTCTTTAGCCCCTTGGTCACCTGCCATTTATTCTTTTTTTCTTACTTCTACTTTCCAAGTCATTGCATGGAATTCTTCCTTTAGCTTGAGCTCATCTTTCTGGTTATGGCTACCAGTATCCAGCAATGCCTATCACTTCTTTTGACCTCCTTATTTATCAAGTCACCATCTTTGGTTCAGGATGTCCATAAGATGCAGATCCTGGTGGCTAGAAATGAGGGTATCTCTGTACACTTGGCCCTCATTTTATAGCCTTCCTTTAGCATCAGCTATTGGCAAATATTGAGTCCCAGATACAGGGCTGGGTTCATGAACTTTCAGTTTGATTCACTATAGGACATGGTATTGGAAAAAACGGACCATTCTTTGGAGCTATTTTTGCTACACTATGTTCTTATGCTTATTTCACCTGCATTTGTTCCCATCACAAATCTAGTCTGATGTTACTTTTCTGCTCCTAAGCTCTGGTGATATTTATTCAGTCCTGAGTCTTCCTTTCTCCCCACAATCCATCACAATACTTTGCCTATGCCATTTAACCCACTTTTTTTGGGACGCTATGACATGCTTATCAGTCTCTGTCTTCCATTTGCCACCCTGGGAATAGCACTGGTGTGACATCCGTTCTGTTCCCAAGAAATAAGAATTTCCTTATTACTGGGAACAATCTCTTCAGCTCCTGGCCACAGAAATGCAGACCCTTGTCTCTCCAGGTGCCTTTTTATGTGGTTTCCAGTACAGAGAGTCTTTTGTGATAATCTTAGTCAGGTAGATACGTCTTAACTCCCATTCCTGTCCTTCCTCATTGCTCTACTTGACTTTTGGCAGTCTTACTCATCTATTAAATTGGACAGTACTTCAGTACATGCTGCCTTTGTGTGCTGCCCAGCCTCCTTTCCCTGCCTGCCTTCCTCTCTTAGTTTTACTTTCTCCTCCTTTTCCCTCAGTATTCCACTTTTTCCTTAATTGCAGCTTTCATGTTAAAGATCTACCTGTAACATTAGTGTTTATTTTCATACTCTCACTCTCTAATTTGACCTTCAGTGTTTGCTGTCACAATGGCATCAACACCTGCCTGATGTGGTCCACACCAAGAGGAGAAAGTGGAACTAGACCCTACCTTGATTCATCCTTTCTGATGATTTTGACAATCATTTGCAATCTTCTCCTTCTCTGACCTGTTTTAGCTCTCTTCCTGGCCCTTTTTGTGTTATTAATTATACTTTTGTGATGTTTTTGAAGGCTCCTTGGCATTGTCCCTGCCATCTTTCTGTATTCTCCTTACTCTGTTTTGCTCTTGGGCACATGGTGTCACTCTCAGGAATGCTGCTATGCAGGGCCAGGAGTTGGACTGGATCTTTGAGGGTCCCTTCCAACCCAATTTATTCTGTGATTCTGATAAATCAGTATGCAAGAAGGCGTAACTAAGCCAGTTATCCGTGTCTAAATCTTGTGAGCTTTTTGTGTCTCCAAGCCTCTATCCACTGTCTCTTCAGAGTTTCAGAGTCTCATAGGTTTTCTGTGGCTCCCCTGTGTTTCACATTGATTCTGTCTCCTACATTTCCTTTTTCAGATAGGTTCTCTTATCTACTCACAGTCACCCTTACTTTACAGTTCCTATCTCTACCTCTCTACTACAATTAGAATATTTTCCTCATAGAACTGTGAATCTGTCATTCTTCTCATGCATGAATACTGAGAATACTGATTTTCACTCCTAGACACATATTTTCCTCTTCTTTCCCATTGTTTAATTATAAAATTATTTTCATGCTTTTTACCATGTTCTCCCTTGCCCCTGGGGTAAACTCCCCAAAAATTTCACAAAATGTCCTTCTATCCATTACGCTTCAACTCCTTTTAAAAGCCTTGGCAGCAATTAGACTGCAGGTGCATTCATAACACAACATCTATTATTCTGGCAAATATAGATTTGTTGTACTCCCCATCTGTCTTTATACAAATGTCTTTGTTTTAATAATTCAGTTGGAAGTGCTTTGAAGCAGGAGTACCTCTCTTCTTTTGTGTTTTATTAAATAAGATAATGGGTTCTCACTCCGCAAGTATAGAAATCATGCAATAATGTAATGATGCATGAATCTGTTAGACACTCTACCTTATTAATGCTTTCTCCTGTTATGAGTTAGCATTGCTTAGTGATGCTCATCAATACTGATTCGTTACTCCCTTCTGAAACTACTGCAAGATCTATGATGCCAGATCATTATGAATCTTGATACCCAAAAGTGAACTGAAAATAAATCTCCCAGCAAAAACTTATATGTGGGAAACTGCAATCCCTGCAAGATGCCTCTAAAGTCAAAGGCTGTTATATAGTCCTGAAATCATCTCTTGCTATCTGATGGACTGTCTGATTGACAGCTTCCCTTCAGCTGAAGGTCAAATATCTATTGCTGTCATAGCCAGATGATGAAAACAGCTGAAGGTTATATGAGCCCTGCTCCCATATAGCTTCATTCTCACTTTCCTATGATTGTAGTTTGGTTTACTCTTTGTCCTCCCATCATGAAGCACTTTGGTTTAATTCCTTTCTCTCTTCTCCCTGTAACCTTTGTGTCATGGCTTAGTCATGGAAGGGGAAGGAGAAACGGAGGAGGAAAGAGAGGAGGAGGTGTGTTGCTGTCTGGAAGGCTGCTGCAAAGACCAGTCTTTCAGTGCAGCCTGGGACCAGCCAAGATCATGTGTTGTTCATGACTCAGAGCTCAAAGTGACTCAGACAGGCTGACCCTGCCTCGCTCACTGCAAGGAGTCACCTTGCTGGTCCATTTAGCATACCTAATTTGACCAGATCCTGTCTTCACTGTCCCAAAGAACTCAAACCAGAGTTTGAGGTTCCAAATCAGATAAAACTGCGCTGTTTCCAGTTCTCTCAAAGCATTACTGTGGCTATGGTTTTGTGCTATTTATCTGCTTAAATGGGAAGGGAATTCATCAGTTAATTCGGCAGAGTTTCTAGTTATCTCTGTATCTGATTAAGATGTGTTGTCACAGGCACTCATCAAACTGCCTCTTTGGAAATTACCAGAATTCACAGCCTGTATATTTGGAGTTAGCAACCTCACAGAATCTTTTAATTTATGCGAAGTTCAACCATTTAATTTTCCCATGTTTCCTAATCTTATTCTTATGGTGGTGATGTTGGGGGCTTGATCTTTTGCTACTCTTCCTGTTTGACAGTTGAGGCAGAGGCATCTAATTGACAGCAGACAGGTTCACTGAAGAACAGGATTGAAATGCTCTAAGCTGACATACAATAGCTGTAGTGCTTTCAGTGAATACCAGTCTAGTCTCCTTTAAAATTCTGATACAGCACATCTCTGTTTTTCCTTTTAATGAGGATATCAGGCTGCATACTAGTGCCAGATTCACTCTTACAGCTGAGTCCTGTGGGCACCTACTCATGTCAATAGCTCAGTCCTTCAGCCTCAGATACAGGTAGTCCTATTCTTGAGGAGATTGGAGCTCCTGGCCACTGCCCCATGCAGTCACAGCACCTGGCAAGCTCTGGACATGCTCTTCAAGGAACATAAGGCAATAGGTAAATGAAAGAGCTTCCTGCATCCCTAGCTGCAACATTTCCCCATGGGCTGCACTTTCACATCAGTCCTGACAAACATAAAGACATGGTCTTGACTACACTCCACTGGGAGAGCTCCCATTGGTGAGAGGAGCCTGTGCTCAGACTTCTTTATCAGGACTATATAAAAAGACACTCAGAAGGGCTGCTTCTCACTGCCATGACACCTTCCAAGATTTCCTGTGGTTGAGATGCCTTAGGAAAAGAAGAGAGTGTCTGTAAGAAACACTTACTTGAAATAGAAGAAAATTGCCAAGGAAATCAGCAGGGATGTTATAGACAAAGCATGGCCCACGATCGCCATATAATAAAGTATGAACGCCATCTGCAATTTAACAAAAAGAAAAGGCAAGCATGAACAGGTTGCAGGCACTCTGTTTTCTCATTAAGGAAGAATCTACAAAATCAACCTCCTGTTTTGTATTTTTTCTTCTTTCCAACATTCTTTTTCTATATATTTTTTATATCAGCAATCTATTAAATAGCATGACTCATGATCTAAAGACAAGTGTTTCTTACATATGTAGATCTGTTCCTGATATATTGAAGTAAGTGGTGAGATCTCTGCTCCCACTGTGTCGATAACTTTCCCAAGCTCTAGGAGAGTGAAGCAGACATATATATTCAGATTTTCAATAGACCTATGACAAGTTTTCACACATATGCAAAAAAAAAAATTATTGAATAAACCAGGTTGCTGCACTGTTGGTAGAAAACTTTTATGGGTAGAAAGCAGCTTAAAGAACAGGGATCAAAAGCCCAATGGTCACTTTTGGAGGTGAGTCAGTAGTTACCTGCCCTCAAGACTCATATGAGGGCTGAGTTTTTGTTCAATGTATTCATCAATGGCCTGATGCAGAGAAACTTCTAAATTTCCAGGTGATACTTAGGTCTTCCATTTAATGGTGAGGCATTCACAAAAGGCCTCATTTAACTGAGGGGACAAGAAGATGCCATATGGGCTTTAATGTAGGAAAAAAGTGGGCTAATAGAGCTAGGACACGTGATCTAAATCCTGTCTACACCATGCTTAACTTAGGACTGGAAACCAAACTCAGGAAGGAGATCTTGGAGTCATCCAGGCCAATTCTCTGAATCACTGGCTTACTGTGTAATGATAGCCAAAAAGCCAGCAAAGTATTGATTATGATAAATAAGGGCACTGAGGGTAGGACAACAACATATATTTGAAATTTACAGCATTAACCTTAAATTCATGTGTGCTTCCAGCCTCCCCATGAACATAGAAGAGCAAGGAAAGGTGAAAAAAGGCAACTAAAATAGCTGAGGGTGAGTTTCTGTGGGTAAAAAGGCTGAGATTCTCCTTTTTGGAGAGGAGAAGTCAGAGGGGGCTCATGATCAAGACCTTCTTAGTCATGAAAGCAGCAGATGAGATGAACATTATCCTCAATGTGCACCACACAAGAACAGCACGTCTTGAGACAAACTCTGGTTCACATTAGTGTAAGCCTTGGTGCTGGGCAACTCAGTGGTCTGACAGTGCTGTGAATTCAGTACCCATAGATGGATAATTGGGCTTTCACTGTGTCTCATGGCATTGAAATCTAAGAGAGGCTGATCCTTATTTTTTATGCCAGTTGTAAAATAAAATTGCAGGACAGCACCTGGGCTTCAGAATGTTGAGGTATTTAAATGTCACACTTTGGTCTCAGCCAAGCTCTTGAGCATCAGCCATCTGTCAGAGTGAGTGAAGGAGGCTAATGTCATTCCAGGCTTCACCACTGCCTCCTTTCTGAAAGCAAGGACATAGTAGCAGCGTATCCAGCAGAAAAGACTGGAAGTCTTAGATCCTCTGCTGGGTTTATTTTCTTTTTAGCTCTACTTCATTCATTTTTCTGTTGCTCTCCATATGCAATTTTCCTCTTCTCAGTGATAAGATGAATTGCTTTTTGTAGCCTAAAGTTTTGACACTCAAATCTTTTTCGTGTTTCCACATAATTTTAAACTTTCCCTTGAGAACAGATATGAACACAATTCAGAAAACAAAGTCATTCCTCTTAGTAAAGGTGCTCTTCTTATATAATTTGGTTTCAAGACATTTTACAACTTTCAAATAATTTTCTGCATTCATTAACCTAGGTGGTGGTGGTCTGATCCAGATTTTGCACTGATCTGACCACATAGAAGAGAAATGATCTGAGTGTAAATACCATTAACCAAGTTATGGAAAATGATGCATATTTACTGAAAATATCCTAGGTCTCGTAGTTCTCCTTCACAAAGACTAACCACTGCATTTTTAGTGAGCACAAATGCTTGATAACCTGTTCTGAGAGCACCAGCAATCCCAGAGAGGACAGATTTGAGTGTGGAGAAGGTGAGACAACTTTCCCCAATACAGAGTAGTGGGAGAGGTTTACCTGTGTGACATTTGTTCCACTTCATACTACATGATTGCTGTGTTTTTTCATGACATTAAATGGATATATTCTTAAAGCCTGAATGTAATTTACAGATTACTTGTTCAAATATATTTTTTCTACCTTTTATACATCCTATAGCCTGAAATAGCTAGAAGTAGGAAAGATCTCCAGATAGATACATGCAAGTTTATGTACACCCTGGAGGATTCTTGGTTATTCAATCTAACTTTCTGTTCTCAAGTGCTAAAGTAACTGTATATTTGGGAATCAGCAACTGCTTTTTTTTATTGTATCCTGCAAATTTACTATGCCAAATGCTTAAAAAAGCCTTTCATATATAACAATGATGACAGATCAAAATGGACTGAAGCGTCAGCTAACAAAGCATATGGTCTCTCATTATATTTTCAAGAACTGGCTGTATTTTTTTTTTCAATGATCTGTCTCAAAATTATAGCATATTGGTATTTTCAGTTAACTTCAAACAAAAAATGAGCACTTTTACTAATTTCTACATTCCTTGAACTGGCCACCTGTCATGTTCTTCTGACACACAGGACTTACATAACACGCTGACTCATTATGTTTTTTGTTTGTTTAGATTTTTTTATCCTGGATTTAGAAAACTTAAATGTTCTTCCTTGTTCCTCTAGAATTCTTCACTGGACGAAAGAGAATTCTCTGAGAGCAATGCCTTTGACTTAATTATATTATGTGTAGGTAGCTGGAAATAGTCTACAAATGAGCCACATTTCTGTTTACTGAGGACTTGGTTTAAAGGTCATAATCTAACTTGGCATTTCTGTAAATATATATTCTTTCTGCATTTTCCATAACTTTTAGTTTCAGAAAAATCATGATGTGCATATAATTTTCCTTTGTATTCTATCTGTTCTCTGTGTGAATGATGTTCAAAATTCTTCATCTGGAAGGCATGGATAATAGGTAGCAGAAACACATTTTTGGTCTCCTTACATGTGCCAACATCTGGAAAAATTATATACTTGTGGTGCTTACATGTAATGCCTCTGTAAGCTCATATTTTTACTATTTTTCTTGACTTGTCACATAGGTGAGTCTCATTTTATCATGATGGTTTGTCACGCTGCAAAAGCCCTTAGAATTCACCTCCTGCCTAGTCCTACACGGTTTTCCAATGCCCTTTGGGCTGAGTTACTAATAAATATACCTGCATACTGCTTTCTGGCTGCATAAGAAAAGGTCCTCCAACACAAATCCCAAATCAAATCACTTTTTGAATATTTTCCTTCCACTATTCCAAATAGTCACAAATTATTCTGTCACAAATCTGTAATCAGATTTTCCTGGAGCTCCACTTGCGTTTGAGAAATATATTTATTTTTATAAGCTTCCCTAACTTAATTTTTTTAAAGCTTTTCTCTGATTTCTCTCTCCTTATTTCTTTTGGTGCTTTTAGATTTAGTAGCTGTCCTTCAGTTTAGCACCTTGATTTTGGAAATATTGATGGAAATGCTTAATTAATTATTGTAAATAGTCTCAATTTCTTCAGTAAAATTCAAAGTTAAATGTGTTCATGCTTGTAAGATTTTCTGGATTAATGGTCCCTTCATAAATATTTATTTTCAAGGAGTGTGAGTACAGGGTAATATTCTTTGCTTAAGAAAACTGATTTTGACTTACATTAATATTACTAGCCCTGCAGAGAAGCCATCAACATCTTGGAATACTATTTCTATGGAAAGCAAAATTGAGACTCTAAAAGATTGTTTTATAACTGTTGGTCAAACAGGGAAAATCACAGGAACTAAAAATGCGTCTGAAAAATACTGCAAAACTTGTCCCATGGATTACCACTAAATTATCCACCCCACAGCAAACCAATATTGAGGTTTGAGCACTCACAAAAGAATTTGGATAAGCTAAATTCACAAGAACAATGTTATTTAAGTTTTCTGCAACAAAAAAAGCTGAAAGATAGGGCTATTCTGGTCTGTCTCACATGTATTATTGCTAGCCCAGCCCAAAACATTGCCATACAACCACTGCCTCTTTAACTTCAGCATACCTTCAATTTTTCAGAGGTGAAAGAGTTGCACAGGGTGTAGTTGGACCAAGTTCGGTTGCTCTCAGGATGGCGGAACCAGTTTCCAGTTTCATCACAATATTTTGAAGCCCTCTCTGATGATAAATTGCAATAAATGTTATTTTAACATAAGCATATTATGAATTAAAAAACCCATCTAAAAGAATTTCTTAGGCAGTAAAATACTTGTGTAATAAAATCCAGATTATTTTCAACCTGTGTAATTAATATACATCTTTGCTGTTCTGTTGTTTTGGTTTTTTTCTGTGACTTATCTGGTGGTAAACTTGTTTAGCTGTCTCCTTTTGCACTACACCCATTAGGATATATATCTCAGCCTTTGTTCAGAAGCAATATTTAGCTGATAATAATCCATTTAAAGAGGCTGTTGATGGCAGCTTAAGGAAGAGAAAATAACCACAGGTTCTGATGCCAGACCTGGAGGAAGTGTGCAGGGTTTCAAGCATCAGGGTAGATAAAGGGCAGTCAGTAGTGTATGAAGCAGAGCCTGGGTGCTGAAGATGCCAACAGCCCCAGTGCAATGCTCTCTCTGTGCAGAGGAGTGGAAAAGTCTCTCCCAACCTCCCCACTGGTGGAATCCTGACAAGCAGAGTGGGAGCATCGCTCTCCTCAGGGTCTGCACAGCATGCAGGCACAGAGACAAGCAGCCTCAGAAACATTCTGGCACTGGTCCCACATGTCCAGTTTAATTTAAGATGGCTGCAGAGTTGTCTGTTTAAATAATCTGATGTGTCTTTGGCCTCTGCACAGGTGTCTCTGGTGCTGGCTCCTTCGTCACAGGTGGCTCTGGTGTCCTTCCCAAATCCCTGCCATATGGATCGTGCTCCTGGCTCGTGTTCCTCTGCACGTCCTTTCTGTGCTGGGGGCACAGTGGGGCTCCAGCAGCACACAGCCCTGCAGGATGCCAGAGGACACAGTCTCAAACTGTGCTAGGGGAGATATGGGTTGGATAGTAGGAAAAAGTTTTTCATGGAAAGAATAATAAAGTATTGGAATGCTTTGCCTGGGGAGATGGTGGAGTCACCATCCCTGGATGTATTTAAAAAAGACTGGACGTGGCACTTAGTGCCATGGTCTAGCTGAGGTGTTAGGGCATGGGTTGGACTTGATGATATTGGAGGTCTCTTCTAATCTAGTAATTCTGTGGTTCTGTGTGTCCTGGAGCTCAGGTGTGTGCTGTGTCTGTGTCTCCCCTGTCAGGCTCACGTTCCTGCTGGGGACACCCTGGATGCTGAGGTGCATATGGTCACTTCTAATCACCAATCAAGCTTTGGACCAGTTCCATTAGCCACATGGGAGTCACTGGAATGTTTGCCCAAGTGAGAAAGACAGGATAGGATCATAAAATTATAAAATAATGAACAATTACTTGATGTTTTCTGAGATACTGACACAGAGACTTATGAAAAACATATTTTTTCAGTCTGACTTTTAAAATAGTCTGAAAAGTCTATCTTGAATTTCCTTTGCCTTTTCTAGCTCTATAATTTTATTGGCTTTATACTTAGATTATCAGCATTTCCACTCAATATACTTTTACAGAGCCCATAGCCATTTGAACATACACATTTTCAATTTTTGTGACTAACATTCCCACTTACTTTTCCTTATCTGATGATTAATGGTTCTATTAATTTGTAAGATTCATATTCCTATAGCCTAAAGAAAGGAACTGATCATATGGGTAAGGTGAGGATAGAATAGACTGAGTTATTTTACTCTGACCAGAAACACACTTTATATAATGCCCTTGCAGAAAAAAAAAAAGAAGATAATCCTGCAGAACACAGCATATTGTTGTGGATTTCAAATCGTTGTTTTGGGAGACTTGTTAAAAATCAATACGTGCATCAACAGTACTATGAGGAACAGTACACGTTATTTGAGACTTACATGGCTGCAGCTTGGAGATAATCTCAGACTGCCCATGTAGCAGTGTTCCCTTTTACTCACTGCCAGATGCTATCGAAAGCTGGGAAAAGTTTTCAGTCACAGATGAAAGATTAATGGTCATGCTACCATGGAACACAGTGTGCAAGCATTGCACTGATTATCCCATGCACTCTCCAAAGTGCACGGCTTTTGTTAATCTGCTACAGAGTACGTATGGCAATGTCATCCATCATCTCTGCACTTCAGTGCCTAGGTAGGCTCTCTGCCAGAGTATAACGTGGCCTCTTTAAGTTAGAGACAAGCCTTTCACCTCATACTTTTCCTTAAAGTCAGATAAACACTGATCCTACTAAAAGCTGATCCTACTCTGAATGGATTTCTTGCTCTCATGTGAGAATACATAACTGGGGAATAAGCACTCTTTACTGTCCATCCCAGCAGCTCAAAAAGGTCAAACATCTCTTCTAAATCTACTCTTTTATACAGAAACAAATCTGCAATCCAACCACTGTTGTACTGCAAGTTATTCTAGAGTGGCCCAGTAGCGGGTAGGGGATATTGAACCTGGGCATGTGTTGGTTTTTTGTGCTAAGCAGAAGAATATGGTAAAGTCTGAAAAAATACACATATGGAAGGATGAGTAAGACAACACTAGCAAGGCAAAATGGAAGTCTGGGCTTTGAGATTATTAGAATACTGTGTAAACATGAATTTTTTAGGCTCTGTCTGTACCCTATCAGCTTGAAAGGGGCACCAATTGGGCATTGCATTATTCAAAGTGGAAGAACGGTGACATCACATTGGACTGATCTCACCTGACTGAGGAACCTTAAAGTTACAGAATTGATAGGCAGCTGTGCAGAATCTCTGCAATTAACTGAGAGAGATAGACACTTCAAGAGCTGTCTGGGCAAAATGGATGAGAGCAATCTCATGCACAAGGGAAGTTTCATGGGAGCAGTGAAGTGTCTTGAAAGATTAACCAGTAGCAGTTATTTGCATGTGTATTATTTGTGCCACTATTAGTGCTTTGATGAATCATATGCTCATTAGAAATCCCTCAGTCATCTATATGTAACAAATATCTTAATATCTCTGGAACAACATGATAGCTCTATCAATCAGGCTTTTCACAATTAGACCAGAGCAACAGCTAGCACATGTTAAGGGAGCCAACATCAGTTTTTAGTTTATTGCTAAGTTAAAAGATGGAAGAAGAAAGAAGTTATCCCCTGTTGCAGTCATACTCAGCACATACCAGACACTGGATTCTTTGCTATTGCTTGGAGAGACCTGTGCAGTACTTAGTTTTGCAGATGAAAGAATAGTTGATGTTGCACATCTGATTTATTTACATCTTTGGTAAAATATTCTGGAAGAAACTTTTTCAGAAATGAAAAAAATAATCTCATATAATGCCATGAAGACCCTAGAAAACTTTAATTCTAATGTCCTAGTAAATGAAGGATTATCACTGTCTTCAGAGTGTCTTATTCAGCAGAACTAGAATCTGTAGAAGAGTCATATTGAGTAGTATGGAGATAGGAATTGATTTTTAAAACACAGCTGCCAAACTTGCTAAGGACCAGGACAGAAATACACAGAAGGGTAAGGAGAAAAGAAGCAGCTAGACAAAGAGTTCAGATTTGTCTTTTTTATAATTGTTTAAATGATATCACTTTAAGACAAGAGAATAGGACCGGCAGAAATCCAGAGGTGTCTATTTTAGTTAAATTCAGCCAGAATCTGGATTTCGTGGCAGCAAGAGAAAGGGTCTTCCAATGTCAGAGCAGGAAGGCAAGGCTGTACTTGCATGTTTTTAAATTGTAAGAGGTAACAACACATTAATCATCATCTGATTAAACATCATCTAATTGCTTATGGATGCATATGGATTTGCTTCCAAATTGTGCTTCTAGAAACTCTGCTCCTGGAACTACATGAAGTGTTATGAGTAATAGCTTACTAAAGGAAACTAAAGGCAGAAATCCAACAAAGCAGAAAACTGAGGGGAGTTTTGCTAAATGCACCTTCGGTTGACAAAGTGGGGTGGATACTGTTCTTAAACACTGCTTTCTGCCAAAAAATAAAGAGTGAAACTGAGATGAAAAGGGGTGTCTCCCACAGAAAAACTTCCACATTTGGTTCTCTTGCTGTATGTCTGCACCAAAATAATCCTGATTAAATGAACTGTATAAGGACAGTGAGGTGGGCAATACAAGTCTCCCCTGCCACAAAACCAACAGCCCACAGGTGGCACAGGGCAAAGCTCAGCTCCTCCTGCCCTCGGCCAACCTGCCCTGCTAAAGGCCATTATATCCACAATGTATTTTCTTTTCTTCCATTGTAAGAATATTGCCAGCATGAATTATGTACTGCATTCCTCAAAAACTGAACTCCTACCAATTTCAGTGTGACCTGGAACAATTTCAGACAGATTATACCAAAGATTAACCTGTCTAAAATACGAATATAAAATAAATTCATGAGAATTGCATGTTGCCTGAATAGGAGCATATAAAATAGCCCTGCTCAGAACTTCACAGCCAGAAGTGGATGAGACAATGAATATCCTGCTGTCACTGGCATTAAAGCAGTAGGTCTTGTTATGTTTTCCAGCCAAATTGATTTGTTTTTATGCATTATCACACTGTGCATGATGTGCACTGCAAGAAAGAGATTGCTTCTTTCAGAGCACAGATTCCTGTTTAGTATGAACTAAGTTCAGTGAAATAGGTGGGACTACACTTGGTAGCTAACTGTGAAGTTGTCAGACAGAAAATGAACTGAGTACTGAGCATGTTCTCCTTTACTTTGTTTCTGTGTTCTTTTCTTCAGAATACGACTTCACCTTGTTTACTTTCTAACATACTTTATCAATTTCTTCTTGGCTCAGTGCTGAATGTTGTTGGGGGTCAGATACAGAGGGCTGGTATTCGGCACCCACAGATACGGATGGGAGGAAGATTCAATACTATGCTGACAATAATGTGTCGCTTTTCCAATGATGAACTATGCAAGTATCAAAGCGAAAATATAGAGGACAGATATTATTATATTTCATGGCCTCTTAATGAAGTGACATAATCATCAATTAGCTAACACACAGTGGTTCTGCAGATCTTGGTGCAGCCCAAAACAACATCGCATGAAATACTTGTTTAATATTTGTTTAACAAATCCATGGGTTACTTGCATGCCTAAAATACATACTGAGGTCAGAGACTCAATGGGGAGGAAATCTGACAGTCACTACAGTTTTCATAATGGAAAATTGCTATTTTTTAGGATGAAGTTCCTGTTTCTCAGCAGAAAACCCAGCTGTATTTTGTTTAAAATGAATAAGGTACCAAAGGAAATAATGTGGCACAAAACCTGATAGACTTCTCAGGACAGTTCAGTATGTGCTTTTGGCCACCTGTTAGTGGCAGCCACTTTCATTAACAGTTGACAGACTTGTAGACACCCCCCTTATTTCTTGTCTCCCTCCTACTTTATTGAGTCTCTGTGTGACAACCAGCCACCTGTAAAGCAAAGGCTGACTACCCACTGGTTTGATGCCACATCTGTAACACTTGCTGGGTTACTCAACAGCTATTCTAGGAAAGCAGCTCTGGCTCGACCAGGGGATGCTGAGCTGCTATCAAAACTGGGAAACAGGGCTGACTACCAGGATGCAGGCAAAGAGGCTGACAGAGATGCTAATGAGGAGAAATGTGCCAGAGGAAAATACTGGGTCCAGAAGACCACAGGTATTGTCCTTAAAGAGGACAGCAGAGGGAACAGTAGGAAATTAATCACTTGAGGAGGCTTCTCTTCCTATGGCTGTGTACAGAGAACAGGAATACTAAAAAATTCCCGAATTTCAACCTTTAAATCTTGCCAGAAAGAGTAACTGGAGTGTGCATGCTCTGTGGGCCAGACTTCATGACAAGCATTTGTACATTAAGGAGTGATTTGCAATCAGTGTACGAGCCACAGGCCTCGGCATTAATAAGCATTAGTGAGTGGAGTGAGACGCTTCTCCATGGATGGCTTCAAGTGTTACTTTGAAGAGTGCTGTTGTAGTAGAGCAATTAGTTCAGAACAAGTCACTGGAGACAGACAAGAAGAAAAGCTGAGTATAGGTGGCTGGGGAGCTAGTAGGAGAGTGGCTCTGAAATCACCCCCATCTATGAAGGATGAGGACCTTTAGTCATGGGGAAACTTCCATGATCACAAGACTGCCCAACACCTACTTGCTAAAGGTAAAAGCTGAGCATTGCATGGACTGTACACAAATTAAGACGGTTAGTGCCATTTATTTTTTTCTTCACTGAAAACCATGAAGAAGCAGGGAAAGGAAGAGACTTGTAGTAAGTCTTCCTACTCATAAAGAGGGCTGTTGATATGTGGGAAGGATATCATGAGTACAATGGTGTCTGAAGCAGAAGGTACAGACCACATCCTAGAGGCACTTCTAACATGCATGCTAGAAAGGAAAAAGCTTGTACAATGCCAGGATCCAGAGCCTCGGGCTCTCTCCTGAATGTGGGCACTTCTGTCTGGGAACTGAACCAAGTATGGCCAATTCTTCTAAAATGCTCTTTCGGAATCCTTTGGAATATTTTGTGTAAATAGTCTAATGGTTGAAGCACTGGTCCACAGAGAGAGACACCTGAGTGAAAGGCAGTCCTGAAGATGAGGATCTCAGCTTCTCAGTCTGTTGTCCCCAGGTGCTCCAATGACAAGCTGTGAGCATGACCCTGCTCCAAGACTCCTCCTTGAAAGCAATGACAATGTACAGAATGTACAGAATATACATTCTGTACAATGTACAGAAAAGAAGCCAAGTCTTGTGAAGAAAGGGCACAAAAGACAAGACCTTGTGATTTGGTGCCCATTGTCTGTCTCAGGGGTGTAAATTGCTGAAAAGATTTGTTGGGTTGGTCTCAGGGTGTTTCCACAGGAAGTGGATAGTGATCTTGCCACATGAGCTCACTTTCCAAGCAGAGGATTCCTGAGCAAACAGTTTTCCTTCAATCCATCCTGTCTTACTTCCTACTAGAAGAAGTAGTGCCTACTTCCACTAGAAAGAGGGGTGTTCCTTCAGCAAAGATTGAATGCAGGTCAGACTGGGTCTGACATTAGAAATTTGAAACTTGCTGTGTGAATTCTGTAATGACGGACAGCTTGATTTATGAAGAACAGAAATAACAATCAATCTGGCTGTAAATTGAATTCAGCAAAACGTGTACAGGGTTTGATCCAGCCTGGAAACTCCTCACTTTCTGAATAAGCAATAAGCTCAAGAAAATCAACAATTTCAGCTAATGGTGTTGGATAATTAACTCACAGCTTTGTAATAGTCTGTTTCCTTCATTTACAGTTGGGCAAATACATTTTGGGTTAAGCTTGTTGAAAATGTTCAGATTTATGCAACCTCCCTCCCAAATATTTATTTCACGGATTTTAACTGCAGTTGGTGAATTGTGACTATGTGGAATATAGCACACTGTGGCATCAAGCACGACCTATAAGCAACATGTCTTGAGCATGGAACACACAATTGTCTCTCTTCAAACAGTACTCTTTGCAGAGTTAAACTTGTTTCTAATAGTTCCTCATATCTATTTAGAAATGCTTTCATAGATTTTTCATTTTTCCTTTTTAAACATCCTTCAGTTACTTCTCTCAGTCTGCTTCTAGTATTTGTATAAAGAATTCAGCTAGGAACTGAAACTCATAGACTGAAAGGACATGATTTCTGCTTATCTTCTTTCATAAAATTATATTTTACAATAAAAAATGAACAAAGATCATACTGATACATATTTCAAGCACATAAGCATCTTCATTATAAATGCTTAGAATGAGGTGCTAAGAATATTTTGATGTTGTAATTCAGAAGCTGACATTTTCATAAACTAGGTTCCATAAATCCATGGGTTGTATTTACATAAATATAGATACATATAAGATATTTTTAAAATGAAAATATGTAAATTACAGAATCCAAAAGCTTGATGTGTTTTAATTTCAACCAAACTTCCTGAGATTTCACAGTGCTGCAAAAATGCCACTGGATTGAGCACATCCACTCAATGCCACGAATGTTCTGAAGACATTCTTTGGAAGATAAAATGATAAAAGAAATACTGTACCAGTTGGATCAAAGTCTGGAAAATAATCAGGACAATTCTGAGCAGTGAGCCTTCCAGCAGGTGTGTCATCCCAGCACAACCAGCCATCCCATGTTCGGTTGCAGAACAGACCTGGTCATTTGAGAGGATTGCAAGAGTTAATTCCACAAAAAAGTCCCTCCTGAACCACTCTGTTCTGGCCCCTCGAGGAATATTGCTCTCTGCAGACAAGTTTTATTTTGTTATTGTTACACTTAGACTTGCATTCTGGTGCTACAAGGTACCTGTTTTTGCTGACCGGATGTTAGTGGTGTTCATTTTACCAGAAAGTTACATTTCAAAGCACCTTGAACTGAATTTTGAATGTAAAGTCCAATCCTACAAATTTCTCTCCTTAATCCTCTTTCTGCCAGCTTTTAGCATTAGTGGCACCCAAAGACCTGTGAGACACCCACTTTTCATTTCACCTTTTGCTGCTCAGTAGATCTGAAAATCAGGCATTCAAAATGTAAAGGTAGGAAGCATTTGTGGAGACATCCCAGCTAAAAGCAACATTTGCAGAGACAGGTCCCTGTAAAGCTGTTGCCTTGCTCAACACCAGAGATTGGTGATGTAACTACAAATCCCATGAGGCAGGTGCAAGGCTGGTCTGTAACAGGCAGATCCTGCTTGCTGATGCTGTCTAGGCAGGCATGCTGTGACCCTGTCCTCGTCATGCCCCTTCTGGGAAGGTGGTGCTGTTGGGGCTGTGGGATATTCCCAGCCCCCCAAACTCAGCAATGCCAGGGAGCAGAACACAGCTCATTGCAGATCCTAGTTACAGAGATTGTACATGGTCCTCAGAAATTGTGCTCTAAGACTGCTCGCTGTAACGTGTAACATGACTCATTGTGGATTTATACAAGAAACATATCAACCCCCACTACAATTCCTGGTTACTCTCCATTCAAAACGAGTTTGTGTTGGGGAAAAAGTATTTATCACCAAGACCATTGGGTTAAAGTGAAATAGAATGAGAAGATATATCTTAGCTTCTTTTTTACTCTGGGCCTGAGGAAGTGTTAAAATGGAGGTTGTTTTTGAAAATATTGTAATAGAAGGCACCTAATAACCACTGAAAGTTATTAACATATGGGTAGTTAGTTGCTTCTAGAGTTTTTGAAACTATCCACAAATAGACTTTCTTACTGAAGCAAGAAAGCTGTTAAAAGACATCTGAATTGTTCCAATTTGCACCAATAACTGTTTGTAAGTCAAGTAGTTGTTGATTAAAAATAAAAAACATAAAAATTTCAAAATTAATTTTTTCAAGATTAGATGTTGCTCAGAAAAGAAATTTTCATGTACACTTTTACTTCATTAGCTAAGATTTTATGCATGTGTATTTTTCAGTTATCAAGTTACTTTTCCACTTAGTTAACCAATCAATCATCATATCAGCAGTGTGTTATCTTTCCTTCAGACATTGTCATGGTCTTCTGTATCTTTGAAATGTATCTGAAAAACTTTTAGGAATATTTTTGTAATATCAAAGAAAAAGAAGAGTAGAAAATGATTGCAAGTTGAGCTTGTTTTTGAATAGTGCCAAATGGAGTTGGAGGGAATATCTAGTTTTAAAACTTTAAATCCTTTGCCTGGCCTGATAAAGAAAAAAAATCACATAGGTCAATCTGTACATCATGGGCTTGTCTTGTTCAATTACATCGTCAAGGTAATTATCAGAATATATATGCACACATTTATCTGTATCTGTCTATCTATCCATGTATATATACACACACACCTATATATATACACACAAACACTGTGCAGTTCTGGAGGGGTGGTCATGTGTTTCCATGTGCCTGGGCTCCTTATTTTATTATGCCTTCAGTTCAGAACACAGCTTCAGTGATGCTGGCACCATTCTGTACTCACCCATTATCTTTATTCTGAGTTATAAATGAATTAAGTGCATGGTGCTATAAACTAACAGCCCCCAATGGCATCACTTAAATCTAGCTACCAGCTGAAGGAATGCAGGCACTTCCCTGCTGTCCTCCTGCAATGACACTGCCCTTGAGAACACTGCTAGGAATTCAGGCCTTGACACATATGAATTCCCAGCTCATGCTGGAAAATCCACCCTTTGCAACTTATCACACAAGCAAAGTGTAAAAGAAAGGTGAATCCAGTGGATTTACCGTCAATGGTATACTGTCAATGGATGCAAAAATTAGGTGTTTCTAGAGCTGGAGACTAAAAGAATAATCTAACAAAACCCAGAAAGTTATTTTCCCTGCAAGTCTAGCAACTAAAATGCTGATTTATGCCTGAAACATAATTCTTTCTACCCAATAACACTGTTTAACTGCTCATGGGTATTCCCCATTATTCACCTGAATTAAAACCTGTTTTAAGTGGTGGGAATCTCTATATTCATTCCCAAATATTTCTGCAGCAAGACCTAATTATCTTAACATCTAACTCTTCTTTGAGTCTTATAGAGCTCTGTAAAATTTTTAAGATAAAGAGCTGTAGAAATGTCTTCATTCTTGTATTACAAAAAATTCCACATTATCTCAAATATTGCTATTAGGTTGGGTGTTTTTGTTAATTGTTTAAAATATATTTTCTCTTTAAAATGTGTCCTCATGTTTACTTGCATAAGTCTCACACTACCTGTGATGCTTTTTTCTCTAGCTCTTGTATCTTCATTCATTCTTCTGAGAGAAAAGGTGACCAGAACTCTCAGTCCCTAACAGAAATGCTGCTTTATATTATGCAATTGCAGCACCACTATTATTTGTCATTTTCCTTTTTATTAATCTTCATTAGGGATGAAGATTATTCCTTATATTCAGTAGGGATGTTTTATAAACCTCTTTTATAAACCTCAGTGTTTTGCAAATCTCTTTTTCCTATTGCTGCTGAATATAGAATACATGGAACTTGTGCTGGTACAGAGCATGACACCCAACAGTCAATATACAAATGGCAAAAAACTGAAACAGTGAGTGGAGCAAAGAAAACACTATTTCTATTTAAGATTCATGATCAGGTGTGAGCTTGCCGAGAGGTACAGGAAAATGCTATCCACCAAGAAAGAACAACAGAGATTTAAGCAGCAAAACACTGAGCCAGAAATGTAGGTGACAGAGGAACGAAGAGCTGTTAGTTCCCTGGATTCCTTCCAGGCTTTTTCCTCTCTTTTCACTTAGGAGGATGCTAAGTGAATTTGATTACTACTTGTGGAGAGGAAACTGCACCCTGAGGAAGACTATGGGTTAGTATAGAGAAGAAAATATTTCTTTGTAGTTATATAACCACACATGGCAAAACACAGATTTTAAAAAGCCCCTTTTACCTTTTTTCTTGTATGGAGGAGCTCTGTTCATCCTCTCATAACATTTGAACTGCGAATCTATTATCTTCTGCCTTATGACTGAATTTTCAGTTACTACAGGCTCTAATGTAGGATCAGTATAATTTACAGTAGAAGAAAGACTTGGAACAATTCTCTGTATGGAAAGGAAAAGCTGTTAGTACAACTGAATAAACAAAGAGGATTAAATTGAAAAAAAAAAAAAGAGGACAAGAAATTTCTATTATGCATTCCTGAAAGGCCTTTTATTTGCACATATGTTTATCATTATGATGGTCCTCATACTACTTACAAAGTAAATGCTGAATTTTATTTGTTTACCTCATGAAAACATAAGAATTTAACCAAGCCATTTTTCTTGGCAAAGAGGTCATTAAATGTTTGATAGTCTTCAAAATCTTTTCACTTAATTTAGTGTCTGCAAGAGAATTTTCTATCTTCCCAAAATTACACCCATGTATTTCTGCTCACTTGTGCTGATTTAACTCTAGACAGTGCAGACAAAATACCTCAGTGCCACAGCCTTTGCTTTGAACTGATTATTTCATGTTTTATGTCACCTGCTTTGAGCTTCCACAACTGTTAAAGTCATAGAAACAGGGTAGAGTTTAAACCTCGATACCTGACCTTAGGTCCTAGTTAAGTACCTAAGCAGACTCCCTGAATTTGAGTCTAAATAGCAAGGTCTTCTTTGATCTAGTGGCGTCTTCTGAATTATCCCATTCTGAGCTGCCTGGAGGTTAAAGGAAAGGATCGTTGCCTCTGGGAGGCAGAGATCTCAGCTGGAGAGGTCAGTTATGTTCTTTTGCCTGCCATCCATCCATCCATCCATCCATCCATCCATCCATCCATCCATCATCCATCCATCCATCCATCATCCATCCACCCCTCCCTTCCTCCCTCCCTTGTACAGCTGAAGTCTGTGAGCGGAAATGAAAGCGTGGAGCTTTAGTTTGTTCTGTTCTGCCTCAATCCTGTATCATGACTCTTCTCTGCTTGAAGGTGATAGTAAAAGATGAGTTCCTCTGCTTCCCCACTCAAAAGCAACATTGCTGTAGCACTTTCCTAGCATGACCTTCTATTTTCCCCTATAGTAAGTGGTACTAAAGCCATCACAAAAGCATTCAGATTCATTTGCAGGATGTTTCAAAATCTAGGACTCTCATAAACACACAAACTTGACCTTTTTAGCAGCAAATGCTAATACAGATATCTTTAGGCATGCATTTGTAGTTGTTTGAACTGAAAACATGACAGGTTTGAAAGTTCAAATATTGGCTTACTTCTTAAATTTTGCTGCTCCTTTTTTATTTCACATCACAGGCAATTGTATTCCATCAATACATTCCCTTTTACCCCCATTTTCACACAAGGCACCTTGGTAAAATACATGGCAAAACCACAGTGTATTTGACTTCATTGAAAAAAAAAACCATTACTTTTATCCTGATACTTCTGTGCCAAAATATGTCAGTTTAATCTTTTTTTACTCTTATATCAAGTCAATTATGTTTTTCTAATCTCATCTCATCTCATCTCATCTCATCCCACTCTTTTGACACAGACATTTCAATGTATACACCTGCTAGCTGGAGGATATGGAGGCAGTCAATCTTGTTGTACTTAAGTAGGTGCTTGAAATAAAATAGAAGGAATAAGAATGAAAATATTTTCTGGCAGAGATAATTTTGTATAAATTGTAGGTGTATTTATACATCACACACAACCCACCCACCTCCCCCCCTGCCCCTGAAGATATACTTGGACAATGAAGCCATTTGGAACATGTCACCTGGCCATCCAAGTAAAAAATTAGTTATCTTGGAAGTCAGAACAGGAAATACAGAAGCAAAGCCAAACGTCACAGATCTCTTAGTTTTAAAAAGTCTAGGGGGAGCAGCTGGAGTCCCCAAGAATCATTTAAAAACCAGCCAAGCAAAATCCTAAATCCAGCACAGGAAAGTGCAAATGAGGTTATTCAGGCAACCTCAGCTTTGTCTTAGCCCTCCATGTCCATGACACAGGCTCTGGTGCTTCTCTGAAGTGATTAATAGATATGGCACACTAATTTTTCCCATTCTTATTTTGAATAATTCCTCAGTTCCAAGCTGTTTGTATTCAAGACAGAAATAACAGTTTCATCACAGGAAGCTAGAAGGACTTCTGTGGCAATGCCTTTCTTCTTGATAATTTCTCTGTGATTCTGGGCCAGTTTGGGAACAGATCCACGTGTGGAATGATGGTTTTGAGGGGTGAAATACAATTTGGACACTAAAGTCACCTTACTCTTGTATGGATAGTTTCATTACTTGTAGTGTGCAATTCCTGAAGAAGTCAGCTCTTATTGGGTACAGTTTAAGGAGAATATTTTGATACTTGGAGGTAGAGAGTACCTGTGGTGGTAGATATATTAGATGTCTTGGATTGTGTACAAAATTATGTATAAGTGCTCAGCCATGTAAACAGGAGGCCCATTCCACTGCCCCTGCACAAGCCAATTGTGGAGTAGCTGAAATTACCAGCAAAGTTTCTACTGCCTACATTTAGGCCAGGAATTCACTCAGGTCGATTAAAAATATGGATGAGCTGTGTCACTAAAACTCATCAGTGGAAATCACTTAATGGCCTCCAGTAAAATGAAATCAAGTTTGGATAAAAGTAGAAATAATAATACTAGATTTATAGTGGTCTCTTAAATGATTTTCTAAAAAATATTATTTGAAATTTCTTTTCTTTTTTTCTTTTTCTTTCTACTAAACACAATGACTCATATTTTCAAAGTAGTTGCCCAAAAAATCTTTCCGGGCACTTTTTATGTAATTGAATAACTTGTGTGTGAAATCAAATTAAGGGGTTATACATAGCTATGTCACTGGGATTGTTCATCTGTGATATGCCCTTTAAATCTACTCTTTCCACTGATTGCTATTCCTCATTTTTGTTTGCCTAGATTTCAAAAGCTGGCCTTGAACACAATTTTCTTCTGCCTTAAAATCAGATTACCACTTCAGCAGATAAATGAAATATTAATTTTGTGGTTTGCTGGAGGTGGAGAAGTCATACTGTTCAAAATACTGGCTTTTTACCATGCACAAGAGAATCACGTGTTCATCACCCAGACCTTAAAGCCTGACCTCCCAGTCAGGCCAGTGGGCTGATGATCCAGCCTTTATATACCTGCAGTTCAGACAGACAAGAATTTTGACGCAGTTTGTGATGTCAGATGTTATTATTTGTTTTAGTCTTCCTCACTCCTTACTGTAGGGGTCAGAAAAAGGCAAATGTGGCAGGAAGACATCTCTGGGTCATTATTCTTTCTTCAGAAAGAAGGAGCTTAGGTATGGCTACATGGGAGGGAAAGCTTAGAGTGTGTCATGTTAATGGGAGAGGCTGGGAATATCCCAAGAATATCTGTGTATCAGTGTTTGTATAAGCTCTCATGGAATTCATAATTTTGACTCACCTCTGCTACTATGTTTTAATTGTTATGTCAATGTATTTTAGAAATTAAGACTTAAAAGACACATTTGTACCACAAAAAAAAGCCAAGGTCAATTTATCTTTACCTGGCAACTACCTACAAATATTGAACCTACAAAATGTGGAACAAATTTTAAATGTTCTGAGCCCATTACTGCATATTAAAAAGCCTTCCCCATCCATTCATCAGATACTTCAGATGGAAATATAGATGACGTTTATACAATAAAGGAATGCCTCATTCATTTAAAAACATTCTTTATTAAGTAGAAACAAATAATTCACAATAATCAATGCAATCATTGCTTGAAAATGCACTGAATTCTTCAGAAAACAGTTTAAGTGATGTCCCATGCAGCAGTTTAGCAGCCGTACATATGATGTCACTCCTAAAAGTCCAAGTAAATGACGTCATACATACGACCACCAAGCCACCACGTGACAAAATACTGATACAAGAAAGTGAATTATCATTGCAAAAAGAAATAACAAGCTGCTGGGAATGCTGAAGTTCGCTTTATACCTAGAATGAATAAAGGATTCTGAGAAAGCAATTTGGCTTCATTATTAGACTATACAGAAATGAACAAACTGTGCCCTGCTTTCTGTAAGAGAAACTGCTGTTAGCCTGTGCAAGACTGTGCTGTTTCTGCAGGGAGAAGCCAGATAAAGTAAGCATAAAATTCTTTCACTTTTTTTCCCACAAATATTGGACATGATGAACAAGCACCCCCAAATATTTTTCTTCTGCCATGAAGGAGCTTGCAGGACACAAACAGTAACTGTACATTACATTTAGGAAAAGAAGGCATTTGTAGCTGTCTTTTTTTTTCCCTTCCTTCAACTAAATATAGTAATTTGGCAACAATTATTTATGAGCTCAGACTAGTAGAAATTCTGGATGCTGTAACTGTTTGTTATTAATTTCAACTTGGTATAATACTTTTAAAACTGCTGTGTGCAGTCATCTCTTTGTGGATCACTAAACTCCTGTTCTTCAATACATCACATTTTAGAGCAAGAGCTCAGCATGATTTAGATGAGTTTCAGAGCCCCTCTCACATTTTGTTTATGTTTGAACTACTTTTCACAACTGCTAGTGTTGGGGCAGATAAGAAAACAACTGTGATACCTTAGGAAGTCCATTAGCACACAGTATTCAGTCAACATAATCATTTCTATCCATCACAAGTGTGCTAGGAACCAGCAGGCAATTTCTTCGGGGAAATACTACAACATGATATGTTTTACTTAATCACTGAATGTTAGAATTTCCCCATATTCTACCTCTGTTGGAGCAGGATGGTAATTATCTCAGTGAGATCCCATATGACTAACATGGCAGAATTTGGCAGCTGTTTAAACAACCATGAGATTATCGGGTGCAGTAGATGAGGACAAGGTTGTTGGAATGAAAAGCAAGTCACAAATCTTACAGTTCTTTTCTATTTCCACAAGATCTGCTTACATGAAGAAGCATTATTTTCATTTTAGCCTGATGAAAACTATGGGCTAATCCAGAATACTTCATAGATATTTTCTTGCAGCCCTGATTATCCTCTTGTGAGAGGCCTCTTTACTGCAATCAGCTGCATAGCAACAGCCTTGCTTTTCTAAAAAAGCAAGGATGTAGTCAAAATGTCCTGATCAGCTGTGAAACTGGGTGAATAGAACAGAATACAGAATTCCTGTTTCTTGGGAAATGATGAGCAGCTTGACTCTCAAATTCTCACACTAATTCTTACCACCTTAAAGTATCAGAAGTTTGCTTTCCAGAGCTTCCCTTGTGTGAGAGCAGGTTCAGAACATGTCGGTGCACATACTTACAGCATGAAGCAACCAATAAATAGTTACACAGGGAAGGGTGCATGCAGAACAGCAGCTTCCAAAGGCATGGTTTAGGGTGATGAGACCCAGGGACATCTCACCATCCCAGGCTGGAGAAGACCCTGGGCTGCCAGAGGTGCCAGACAGCAAGAAGGCTCAGAAGAAGCAAGACAAAGGAGATCTTCAGCAGCTCTTCTGGCCCATGGGAGATCTGCTCTGGACCAGATGCTGGAAGAGATGCTGTCTAAGCAGGAAAAGGTTTGTTCCCACAGTACCTGCACAGGCATGGGTTTCAGAGTGCACAGTGAGAGACGCTGAGCTGAGCAGGAGCCCAGCAGAGTTTGTGGCCACACCACTCCACCAGTGCTTGTTGCCCTCCCAACTGTGAGGATCAAACAGGTGCATCAAGAGCAGCTCCCCCATCACGGTGGCAAGTGCTTGACTTGGGTTCTGGAGGCTTGAACCTACCCTACCACAACTGTATTCCAAAATACACCAGTTTGTGCGGTTACTGAAAATAACATTTAGGTTTTCATATAAATCATTTTCAATGTTTTGTGAACGGGAGTTAGAAAGTCTTTCAGGAGTTAGAAAGCAGTACCAGACTCTGCATATGTTTGTGACTGAGGCTTGGTGACAATTTAGCAGATTTGGGCTTAGTGAACGTGCACAGTTTGTTTTTCGGTCAGAATGAGTTTATTTTAAAATAAAATATTGGTCTAGTGGGCCTAATTGAAAATAGTGTGGCCTTCAGCTGCAGCATCCATTTAGTCCTTACTATGCATGTTGTGGTTGGCTCAGGACACAAAATTGGAGTACTTCATCAATCCTCATTTCCAAGGCCATTGGTAGGCACAGTTCTTACTTGACAAAATAAAGCAGATAATACAAATCTCTTTTGTCAATGTCCTGAAAAATTGATCGGTCACACAGGAAAGAGACCCAAACCTTCTTCCTCTTTCTCAGTCTCAGCAGTTTGATGCTGCTGGGCACACTGTGCTGATGCTCCATCTTTCTCGTGAAGAGAAATGTGCACTGAGGACATGAACTAATTGCTCCAGCATACCAGGGCTCATGAACTTGAGGAAACAAATCTCGGCCACATTCTGTGGCCCTCAGTAATTGCAAAAAACTAGAAAGCATCAGTATAAAATGAACTATGACATAATGAACAATTAAACTTTCTAATGAAATTCCCTTTGTATAGTAGAGGACTATATGGTGATGCATTATTGTGCATCCAAAAGCAAGGGAATCCATCAAAGGGGAAGACAATGAGGAGTTGCTTCTATTTCCAAATTAGGTTTTGGAACAAGTGCCACTTCAGGTTTTGTTTGGCAAAGATGAGTTATTATGGATCTGTACGTGGAAGTGCTATTTATTCTGTACAAAAAAATTACATGCATAAAAGAGATGGTTTCTGTCAGAAAATACCAAAACCCCTTGGTGACAAATCTAAAGGAGGTGGCGGGGAAAAGTGTCTGTGCACACCAAGTAAGTAGGGTGTGTGACAAAAAATTGAAGGAGACATACGAAAAGAATCTGAGCTAGTCTTCTGCAAAGCACTAACACTATAGAGGGCAGGGTGTGCTCCAGCTCTGAGATCGTGTTAGGGAATCACCGCTACACTAAGAAAAGAGATTTCAGGTAAAAGTCTCCCCTGCTCACCAGTTGACCACCAGGTGGTCAGGGGTGACCACCACAGGGGAACCACCAGCACTTACAGTGGGCCAAACAGTACAAGCAGAGAGCCTGGAGCCCAGAGGAGAAAACAAGGAGCTCAAAGGGTTGTGTTGCTTTGCAACAGCTCACAGTGACCAACCGGGAGTGCAGGTCACGAATGAGAGGATGACAGAAAACCATCAAAGTCTTCAAAGAAGGGAGATCTAGAGGGTGTCTTACGGGATGGGTAGAAGAGAGGGATGGGAGATCACTCCTGCCTGTGTCACAAATCATTTACTTACTATATTTTCCTCAGCCTCAGACAGTGGCTGACATGTCTCACAGCTCTTGGAATGAAAGAGTGATTTGAGGAACCAACAGAGTGGGAACAGCCTTTTTGAAAGAGAGACACCCTTTACTTATTACAAACCATAAATAAAATACAAAAAATGAATGGCTTCTACCATCTACAGATGGGGAAATTTTTGGAAAAATGACTGAGGCAAAATAATTTTCATATTTGATCTTAAAGCAATATTCTGGATAAGTTTCATGAAGGAAACAAAGCTTGTTCATAGTCTACTTCTGTGACCATGACTTCTTTCCTACTGAAAGGGAAGTTAACCTAAGAGATGTCAAAGTAGAGCACAGTATGCCCACTGCAGTGGGGAAAGAAGGCACATAGAGATTGGAAGCATGAAAATGTTAGTTAAATTATCCATTGAGGTCAGAATATGAAGTGGCCTTGGGTGCAAAGGTATTTAAAATGAATGCAGATGCAGATCTCACTGAAGAGTTCTTAAGATAAATCCTAGCCCTGGAGTGCTGCAGGAATGAGCACAGAACTGACACTGCACACATGCTCTCATGGGTGAGAGATTTAAAAGCTGTGGGAACAACAGGGCAAGGATCAGTCCTTCAGGGCTGACCTACAAACCCATGCTGTAGGTCAAAGCACATCAAGCGCTCAGAAGTGCTCTTGACAATTTCAGTTATCAGAATATTTACAGTTCTGTCACTTGACTGGGAGCAAAATAAGCTGGATCTGCTTCTTCATTTAGCATTGGCTTTTAATAGGAAGAATTGATGTTCTTTGTCAAGACCCCTAGCCAGCTAGGCAGATCGGATGGGATTCAAACCAGAAGGAAGCCGGTCTCTCTCACGCTCTTTGTTACAGATATCTCTGACCATTGGTGGTTTCATAGCCAGTGCATTGTCACATGCAACCTTGTAGGATAGGTAGAACAGCCAACCCAAATGGTCACAAATGCCAGAATACTCCAGTATTCCTCAGGGTAGAAGACTTCTCTCAAGCACGGAGATGATTCCTCAAGTCATTAACTAATTCTGGACAAATTACTTTGAGACCAAGTTAGCAGAAATGTATTAACTCTCTTCAATTCTTTCTCTGTCTCTTTAGCTCCTCTTTGATGGAGGGCCCTAATCCTGAACCATGAATTCAATAGTTTACTGGAGTAATGAGTTCTTTGCTGTTCTCCTGGATTCTCCATGACCTCATTTAATTGTTTCCTTTTTATCTCCTTCTATGCATCATTCTTGTACCGTTCTCTACTTTCCTTTCCTTTTTTATCTATATAAATTTAAATGGCAAACAGCACTGTGGACAAGCTCTTCTAGGCTGAGAGGAGAGGTACAACCCAATGAGTAAACCAGGTAGAGCAGCTGCGTATGGTCTCCAGCGCATTTTTGCCTCCAACATATTTTCTACACCATGTAAGTTTCTTCTGCTTCTACAACATGGGATTTGATGAGGAGATCCACAGAGATATTTCACATTCAGATGTTAAAAGAGAAGATGAAAAACAGAGGGGCAGGAGGAGCTAACCAACAAAACACAGAAGAAGAAGAAGAGGAAGAAAGCTTTCTGCAGGAACACAGAGCTAGAGATAGATGGGGAATAAGGTGGCAGACATCATGCAAATTACTTGTACCACACCAGGGTAGTGAGATGCTTGTTCCCAGTACCATCATTCAGACATATGCTGATCATTCTGTGACTTAGGTTCAGGGCAGTATTCTCAATTCTGACTGCTTGTGATGTCTATGATTTTATGATGATTTCTAATAATTTGAGATTTAACGAGTAGAGATCAGCAAAAGGATTCAATTTATGTGAGAGGTATTTAGTCAGGCAGAAATGAATTTACTACATGTTTAGAACTACAATTACTCAACCATGTTGCATACATTAAAATAAATGTAATGTTGTTATGAAACAGTTGAAAATAGCATTTGAACTAATAAATTGATTTATATGATTATTTTTGATTTCTGTTGCTTTCCTAATAGCAGATCAACTATAAACAGTGAAAATCCATCAGTAATAAAGCCAGTTTGTCTCATAGAACAACATTAAGGGCAGTTTTCAAACACACATGTTCCCATGATATGTTGTAGCCTGTAAAACACAGAAATGAAAAGTCATACGCATAACCTTATTCAGACTTGCAGTTCTGTCTCATGAAGAAACAATGCTTTCAAGTTCAAACTTTTATTAAATAATCTTATTAATCTTCTTTTGAAATTTATTAGTAATGAAACTCTTTCCTTGACCTGTTCAGTATAACAAGTATAACTTCATACCCATTTTTCTCAACATCACCACAAGTTTAAATATGGCAGGTGTCATGAGCAGTTCAGTTTTCTTGTACTTACAGTTAGAAGGATGATGAGTAAGAAACAACTCTGGGTTTTTTTTTTCATTGTGGAGTCTTCTTGGAGAGACACTTTGTGGATGACCCTTCTGGGAATTAAACAAAATAAAAAAACATTATTGGACTTATCCTGTTATGATGAATTCCTTGTCTGTGTATGAGTATATTTTTAGACTTAGACTGGACTCTGTGTGTGTGGTTGTTTGAGCCTCCCCAGCCTTACATGTGCTCAAGTTTGGTCTAGTTGGACGTTGGTATGCTTTAAATTTAGTCTCCTCTGTGAATCTCTGCTGGTGAGTACAGATGATGTGGGGTACAGCTCCATGTTATCAGGTCACCAGCAGCAAATCAGAGTTAAGCTCTGTGTCTTCATCAGCTGAGGCTACCTTGGTTGTCCTTTTTCAGCTGCTTCTAACCTCATAGAGAGCTGCAGACCTATGAACAATCTGGACATTTTAATCCTGACTTGCAAAACCCAGAAAGATCCAGTATGCAAATAAGTGTAATAGCAGCTCAAAAGACATGTTTATGGGGCTAGGGAAAGCCAGAGTTTGAGTAATCTCTAGCTAGGAGAACAAGCACATGTGACAGGAAAGGAGAAACTGGGAACGACACCGTGGGATTACACGCTCCATAACGCAGCTGGTGGCTGGGCTGGGCATAGACACACAGCAGTGTGAGCCTCAGGCCATGCAGCATGGCTGCTTCAGCACAAAGTACTGGGGTTACAGGGCATGGACATGACTCCACATGTTTGAAGCGAACTGGACCAGCAACTTTTTGGTCTTCTGAGTTTTTCCTACATCAACACTTATCCAGCCTATCAGGCAAAAATATCCAGGGGCCACCAGGTATAATTTTATTGCTTCACAGTTGTGGGAGTTCAAGCAAGCAAAGCTCTTTGCATTAACACATAATTTTAAGTTTTATAAAAATGTACATTCTGAATTAAAGTGAGAAATGCAGTTTTTGTCAAAACACATTGTGCCTTCTGACAACTCACAGCCCACTCGTGCTGTATGTGCTGAGCAGCATAGGACATGGGGCTGTGATCACCTTCAGTCACAGTAACACAGTGAGCACTCAGACACCTTCATCCTTCAGACAGCTTAAAAACTGGAAATTAGGTGTTTTCTGCCTCAACAAACAATCCTGTGAGCACCCTACACATTTGAAACCCATGAACTGAATGGGAAAAAGGCACAGGGACTTGGATGCTTAGTCTATTTGCCATGCAGTGAATAACACAATGACTTATGTAGCATTTGTCTCAGCAACAGCATTATAATGGCTTTTCTCATCTTTAAATAGTCTGGAAGGGCACCCATTTTCAGAGGGGAAATGAAATATTGTCCTCATCTAAAGCAGAAATACATAATGTCAAAATGTAATGAAGGTGTGGCACTTCCACTCCAATGTAGCACGTGATCCAGTAGGATTGTTGAAGTCATGTGTCACTGAGATTACATAAAACATAAAGCGATGGCAAAGAGGGCTCAGAAGATTTGTCTCTAATAGGAAGTAGTCTTATTAGTGTCTGAATCTTCCCAGAACCATTCTGCTGTGACAGAGGTAATGCAACATGCAAATGATACAGTAATAATATGTAGTTACACTATGAGCCACAAACTTCCATTTGATTATTTGTGGTAGACAACTCAATTGAAGCAGCAACTAGACATCTAGATCAGAGAAAAGTGCTAGGAATGGTCTGCATATTTTCCAGGCTCTTCCCTGGAGTCTGTATTGGTTCAAACTGACAATAAATATTAATGAAGGACATATAAACAATGGCTGTTGGACAGCTGTACAGTGAGCAGATGTACAAGCACGAGTATGATGTTCATGCCATTACACGCTGTACTGCAAAGTGTTCCGCAGCGTGGTGCAAAGCCACTCTGGTGGGTGCCTCTATTCTTGTTAGTCTCATCCCTTCTGCTGCAGGCATTTACTAGCAAGTAGGCAAAGAGAGCCCTTTGCCTTACAAACTGTCAACAGCTTTAAAATACTCCGCAGTTTATACCAATGGCAGAGAGGTTAACACAATACTGTGACCTAGAAAGCATAAGCAAAATCAACATCAGCTGAATTTACCTGCTATATGTCTGCTTTCCCTGCACTTTGTGCCAAGAGTGCCTGCAGCACCATGTGGGGTTACAGCTGGAGATGCAGGTAAATCTTAATCCTCATGAAATTTTGTGAACATTTGTTATTATGTACTGAAAGAGTTATTTAAAATGTTTCTTGCTCCTGTGTCTCCTAATTAATAAAAAAGCCATCTGTAAAATATTTAACACATTATTTTTCCCTGTGTTAACTAAAATTACTGCACCACAGGATACTACACATGAGTAAATGAATAAAAACTATTTCCCATGCTGAATCTTAGCTAGTCTATTTATTTCTAGTAATTTTTCTTTTAACCAGCTGTAACCACAGGAATGGCTGATAAAATGCCACATGCCAGATAAAATCCAGGACCTTTTTTGTCTTTTTCACAGAAGCCTTTTTCAGTGGCAAAATTTTCAAGAATTGTTGAACAACAATAATTTAACTATCACAAACTATAAAGCCCCTGAGCAAGAAGAGTTTTTTTTTACTTTAACCATAAGACTGGCCCATAACACTACAGCACACTTAGGCTGGCATCAGTACTGGGTCAAGGATGATGATCTCATTGAAATTAAAAGGTACATGCAAATACAGTATCGGTCAATGGCAGGGCTGAAATGTCTTCTTCTGGCTTCTGAGGACCACCTGACTTGTGCTAACTGCACAGCCACACTACAGGGCCACACTATGGAGAGGTCAGGAAATTAGTTTTCAGCTACACAATTTAAAAATAAATTTTAATGGGTTTTTTAAATTTTTTTTTTCTTTACAATTACAGATGGAGAAACAATAATATTTCAAGCTGTTTTAAGAATAGGTAGTGCAGATGTTTTAAGGTATGCATGAGTTTTCCCTGAGATAATGCTTATTTCCATAAACAACAGGAATTATAGATAATGTATTGATATTTCTTGGGATCACCAGAGCTTATATAAGAATGAAAATTATGGCAATGTACCACAGTTTTAAATTACACCAAAATTTGTTTAATTTGCTGAAATTCCCAAGCAGGTTTAAGGTCCTGACTCCTGTTCCTATAATATTTAGCCTTTTCCCCTAAGTCTGACGATGTCCTTTCTCAATGTTAAGTTAGTATAACATGCTTCATGCATTTCAATTTTAGAATACCCATATTTAGGGATTAATCATAAGCACATCGCTAAAGCCCAGTCCTTTTCCATGATCGTATTAATTCTTCAGCCCCTGTTGCTTATAATAGTTACATATGACATCCCTGACTGATATTTAAACTAGAATATTGCTCTTTCTTCCTTACAAATGTAGCATTTATGTAGCTCATTATGTGCTAAGGTATTCCTCCTGCTTCAGCTGCAATAGTAATACCACTGACACCTTGGGATTATACCTGAAACTTATCTGAGGATGAGCACAGCATCCTACTCAGTAATAATATCTCTTTTCTCTCTGTCCAGATGTCTAAAGATGAAGAACTGTGCTGAACTGGTTCAATTCAATTACAGTTATCATTACCATTGGGTTTTATAGAAGGTGGGACAACCCTTCCTGCACAGCCATTTGCACAAGGCCAACAAGGGAAGTAAAATTTAGTTAGAAAGAAGGGTGTAAGAGTAAGATTTAAAAGAAGGCAGTAGAGCAACAATTCTGTGCCAAGTTCTGAAGAAACAATAGAAAGAAAAAGAAAAAAGAAAAAAGAAAAAAGAAAGAAAGAAAGAAAGAAAGAAAGAAAGAAAGAAAGAAAGACTGGAAAAAAACTTCTTTAATTATTCTGCTCTGATAAATCTGCAGTGCTGTCCTCCACAATACTGCTGACATATCTTTGGATAAAGAAATGGTTTTAAAAGTTCTTTTCAAAATATGAATTTGAGGACCTGTGGCTAAGTAGAGAAATGTGATGCAAAAATCTCTTTCTCAAGTGTGTTTTTTATACTCAGAAACTTTGAAACTTCACTTGCAACCTCCCCACTAGGCTTCAAGTTCCTTTGAGAGCTTCCTTTCCACCCCATGCAGCTTTCTCAGGATGACTAGCTGGGTATACACCTCAAACCACAAGGTGCCCATGTTTTCTTACCTAGACAAGGCTTGCAGACCCTCCTGGGGAGTGCCTTGCCACTCAGCCCAGAAGGCACCAAGCTGCTCTGCCTGCGTTAACACTGGACTGGGAAATGCTGGACAGACACCACTGAGCAAGGCACAGGCAAGCCAGCAGATCCTGTTGCTGAGTGTTTAAGGTGTTTGGATCCAGGGAGGAGGTTGCAGGTCTGCCAAACATGCAGATAGTTTTGAGGAAAGTATTAAAATTATCCCCTCATTCCCAGTGGGAAAATTTACCCCCGGGTTCCTAATTTTGGCTACTGCTTTGGGGAAGGAGTGAGCCGTACATCACACTTCTCTACATCCCAGGTCTCATGCAGACCAGAATTGTAGTTATAACCCCACCAGGCACAGGAAATGCTGGGAGTTTAATCCCTATGCCTGAGATGGGAGTAGAGCCAGCTCCTTCCATTCCTCAGCACATTCTCTAGCCATTACCCACAATAGTCTTGAAATGGTTTAAGCACCACCAGGATCTCCTGGCATTTCAAATAGTAATGGTGATTGCTGCTCAGCTATTTCTCATATGCCAGAAAACTGGTGACCATCATTCCCAGGCAGAGAGACAGGTCTCCTTACAGCCTCTAGTCAAGTGTCCAGGGAGATGAGGCAAGGCAGATGTATTGACTGTCTTCTACTCCTGTACTCCCTGTGGCTTACCTTTGTACAGTACCTCAATGTTTTGTCTAATCTTCTTTTCAGAGAATCCCCTGAGAAATAAAAATTCCAAATTCTCAGTTTCTGGTGTCAGGCACATAAAGATATTGCAACATTAAAATTGCAGATATCTAGGACGCTTGCTGCTTTATCTCATTCATTTTGTGAGTCTTGGAGACCCAAATGCTAAGCTGTGTGATGACTACTCAGTAGTTATTGTAACAGATCACAGTTTCCATTAGCTTGCCTGGTGGAGATTGTGAACTGCATCTCGAGTGTGTGCTATGTTAACAAACTGAAACTATCAGCCATAACAAATAGGCAATTTGAAATAGGCAATTTCAGAATTACACAGAGCAAATGACCAAATAATTCTGCTTTATCGATTCATTTGGATTACATGGGAGCTGCAATGCTCAGTACTTCATTTTTCTATTTAAAACCAGTCAACAAAAAGGGGTTATTTTACATTAGGTTTCCCTTTAACCAAATCCTTTCCAATAAATCAGACAAAAATAGGAAGAAAGTAGCTACAAACTTGTCTGTGTCTATTTTTAAGGTAATCATAAAGTTTTCTAAGCCTCTGCATTACATATCTGAGCAGCTGATGTGATCATACACACCAGCAAGGAAACTGAAGATGGTGGTTCTTAGACCGGGTAATATGACAGAAAAGTATTCTTTGAAAGAGCCAAAAAAGCGCCAAGAAATATGCTTTGAATAAGAATTATTTATCTAGGACTTTAAAATATACAAGCCAAATTGTCCAGAAGATTTTCAGGAAAGGCTGAACATTTTATGAAAAAAAAAGATAGTAAAGCATCAAAGGAGTTAGAGGAATTGATTCCTTCTACCTGCCAGGGCATAACTTAGGAGTGGAGTGCTGTGGTATCTGGCTGAGCACTGGCACAAATCCCATTTGTATTGCATGTAGGTATGAGTGGGTGTAATACTTCTGCATCCTCTAATGACTGTAAATTGAGGGTGATGCCTACTGCTTATCAGTAGCCAAAAACCCCTACTTCTTCAGAGCTTAGCAAGCCATTGCTAATGGTCCCCTTGGCTGTTGAGCAAGTGGTTTTATGAGGTTGCAAGTAAAAGCAAAGAAAACTTCAGGAAGAGACTAGTAGAGTATTTCAGTAGATTTGTTGGCAGACAAACGTTGGAATACTTACACAAACCAGACTGTGTAATTAGTTTCAAAGACTTAGTTTTAGTCTTTTGAAAATGTCTTCTATGAAGTATTTCAGCCCAAAATGTTAACAGCATTATGTGAAGAATTGCATACCAAGCAATTCTGCAGTTCGGCATCTACAGGACCTTCTGTACCTTGTTGCATTTCTCTGAATTTGACAATATCATTCTGTTTTACCCAGAAATAGTGCCTGAGGGACAAGGTTTTATGCCTCTGCACCACAGGCTCTAGCCATACAAACAGTGGTTAAAGGAAGGAGTTTAGAGATAGAGGAGATGGTGAGTAATAACAGCACATCTGCCCCTGCATAGATCAATTTAAACTTTTGTGGAACTGAAATTAAAAGAAAAACGACTTCTATGCTTTTGCAGTAAAAGAAGAAACAACACATGCAATTACATTTTTACTTCAGCCACAACGCAGTATAGAGAGTGGATCACACTGTGACTCTGGAAAGTGAGTTAATTGCCTTCTATCACTATTCGAAGGATACTCTTGAAATAATCCCACTGTTACTAAACAATGATTTCTCACATAAGAATTAAGTCAGGCTCTCTGCACCCATCAAAGTATCATAGAGTGGTTTGGGCTGGAAGGGACCTTTAAATATCATCTAGTTCAAAACTCCTCCGCCATGGGCAGGGACACCTTCCACTAGCCCAGGTTGCTCAAGGCCCCATCCAGCCTAGTCTTGAACAGTTTGGGGGATGGGGCATCCAAAACTTCTGGGCAACTTGTTCCAGGGTTTCATCTGCCTCACAGTAAAAAATTCTTCCTAATATACAGTCAAAGTCTACCTTCTTTACTTTAAAACCATGGATTTTTTCCTGTGGCTACAGACCCTGGTAAAAAACCTTTTCCCCTGTCTTTCCTCTTAGACTCCTAGCTACTGAAAGGCTACAATTAGGTCTCCCTAGAGCCTTCCCTCCTCCAGGCTGAAGACCTCCAGCTCTTCCAGTTTGTTTTCATAGAAGACAGCTCCAGCTCTCTGATCATCTTCATAGCCTCCTCTGGACTCATTCCAACAGGTGAATATTGGAATTCCAACAGGTTATGCTGGGGCCCCCAGAGCTGGATGCAGCACTCCAGATGGAGTCTCACCAGAGCAAGCAGAGGGGCACAATCCCCTCCGTCAATCTAATTGCTTTAGACACAGCCAAGGACAAATTGTCATGTCACAATGTTCATACTCGATGGTGAAAGCTTTTTTTTAGCTTTTACAATCAATTTTGGAACACTGAAGTTAAAGGCAAACCTTAAAATTCTGAGGCAACACTAGGGATTTTACTAGCTCTGCTTTCAGCAATATTTTAAAAAACCTTGCTTAGTGCCAGGAAACATTACCATGTTAACGTCAAATATTTCCAATCCGTGGAACAAAGAAGCAGAAAAAGCCCAGAAAGCTGTGTAGCAAAGCAGAGGAATGAAATCTATAGCAGAGCACTCCTGCTATTCTGAGTGCTGGAATAGCAGGCAGATGAAAGCAGCCACACTGCAGGAATGCCTAGCTCATTACTGAATATTCCTCAAAGCAGAACACTTCCTTGCCATTTTGCTACGTCGCTGGTTTAGCATGTCACACAGTAGCACAGTATAATTTCAGCCTTTTAGGCCCAGCTGTGAAACATATTTTCAAAAGTGCTTGCAATTTTTGGAGGACTTTGCAGCCATGCTCGTACCATAAGAAAATACGCAATTATCTGATTTTGGAGACAGTGCAGTTTGGACACATCCAAAAGCTTGGGATGAATACTACCCTGCTTTAAAACAAAGGTTTCAAAAGAATTGCATACATTTATGTCAGGCTAAAATCTTTTGCATAGCCTGCAAAATTAAAGCAGACATTTAGAATTATTTTCTCTGAATATAATATTTTAATAGGGAATACAGCTTCCAGAGTCATTATCACCTGCAAAATAACCTTTGTGGGTAAGGTTAATAATATTAGTGTAATTTAAAAGGGGAATTGTGAGGCTAGAGCTAAATATACATTGCTAAAGAAACTGAAACATACTACACAGTTTCAGTCAACACTTTTCAGTTAAGGAAAAAGCCATATCCATGCCTTATAACTTAAGCTGGAGCAGCATCCCAATTGTACTGTACACATACAGCCTAGACCTTACACACCAAACATGCCTGGCAATGAATTTAAAAGTACTCTAACAAATACTTGATTTCAGTGAAGCAAGAATATAATGACAAGGCAGACCTTTACGGACTTTGGAAGCACACATAAACACTTAGGAAGAAGCAAGAAAAACTGCAGGATAAGAAGTGAATGTAAGGTAATTTTCCGCATTACTGAATTCTTTCTGTATCACATTGGAAGAATCTTCAAATAATTGGATAAATGTAACCTCATACATGACATTTTTCCATCTTGGACTTGTTTTGGTCAATACTTTCTTGATTTCACATATTAAGTTTTTTGTTAAAAATTTTTCTTTTGGTTGTAGCAAAAGTTGTTGCATACTGCAGAGAAAAGTAGATATTTAATATTTATTTTCCGCCAATTCCCTCTCAGTCTTCCATTTAATTCTTCCCCAGGAAAATTCCCACTGGTCTTTTTTTTTTTTATCCTAAGCATACATTCCTATAAATTATTTGAAGCAAGTTAATATTTTATGGGGTGGGCAAAAAACCAAGAAAAATATTAAAAGTTCTTATTATGTCAATGATTTTATATAAGTCATATAAAGTGTGAAAAATCCTGTGAATAGCTTGCTTGAAATCAAATGCACATGACATACATTTAAAGCATTTTGTTCCCACTTGGCAGAATAGCCCATGCTACAGCTGGATGTAAGTTTCAATTCTACCTCAAGAAACACGAGCCTGTGTGGAAATAATGCATTTTTCTTGAGTCTGGTTCTAATTTTATAACAGTTTTGCTAATGAATAACAATCTTGGTTTTCATTTGTGGTCAGGGCATATCACTGTTGATCTCTAAGGGTTGTTTCTAAGGTATTATGAGGGTATTTAAAAATTTGTAATAGAAGGAAACAAGTTTTGCGACATTCAAACCCTCTTGTGACAGTCTCTGGAGAAGGCTTTGTGTGTCTGAGGTCTCAATGCACTTTTAAAGATACACCAGTTGGTTTACCTGAAGAATTTTTTCCTCTGCTGATAGATCTTTACCTATGCTCTAAAATCATTATATCTACTGCAACACTGATACTTCTGTATCACACCTACCCTACAATGAGTAAAAAATTGACCCAAAGCTGTCACTGCATTTTAAACTATTTTTACATCTAATCTAAACATGAATAAAGACAAAATAATGTAGTGGTTGATGGGGATATAAGGAAAAATTGGTAAATCAGTAAAAATAAGGTTATCTGCATCAGTTATTACAGATTATTTATATATCACAGTTGTAGTGCTTGGATATTGTGTTGTCCCTGTCCGGAATTATGGCACCATTATTATAAAAGGTTAAATTGAATGTAACTGTCTAAATTTCCAGTTTTGTTTAGGGCAAAATCTACACATTTCTCCCTTAGGCATTATACATTCATTTCAGAAGTTCAACGGGGCAATTTACATATAGCAAAGCACTATGAACAGACATTTTCCCAGGAGGTAGCTATTAGCAGCTAAAAATTCTGTGGAAAGCTTCCAGACTAACACACATGAAGATATGTACTTTCAGTGATAACTAGGCAGGTGAAGTTCACAGTGCTTAGGTTAAAATAAAGGGTAAAATGGGTCTTTGCCAAGACCTGCAGAGAGAAGGTTGATGTTTTCTTCCTGGTTACTCTTTTTATCTGTAAATTAGAGGGGATTAGCAAGGAATACGGATGAGGGAATGGGAATCATCTGAACAGTGAGACAATCATTGCTGGTATAACTCACTCATATGCTCCAAGAAAATGATATAAAATTTATGTGTGTGTATATATAATGAATTTGCAGGAAAACAAGACCAGCAGACAGCTAAAATAGATGGTGGCTGAAACACGTGAATGTGCCTTCTGAGCTGAAAGGTCGGTGATTACTCACTACCAATATTAATGATGAACTTTCAGGGACATCAGCTACCAGCCATGCAAACAGAAGCTCTGGTGGCCTCTTCCTCTGCTTATAACTATTAATAAGTAGAAGGATTTTCATAACCACTTGTGGGGTTGAGTCTCAGCAATACCTTCCACAGATCCTAAATACATGTGGTTACGAATGACCAACCATTTATCACAGAGGTTTCATTGGAACCCAAGTATTCATGTCCATGGAAAAAAGCTTCATTTTCTGGCAGACCAGTAGTGGATGTAGTATTTCCAAAAAACACCCAAAAAACCCCAAGAAAAATGGTGAAGCATGAGAAAGCCAGTACAAAGGAGAAACAAGCTCTTTCATCACAACCTTCCCAGCCAGGAAGAGCAGAGCAGAGTCTTTGGATCTGTAAGTCTTTGCATCTTTCTGTCAAGATGAACTATCATGAATAAGTTCTTGAGAAGTTAGTAAAGCTCTGCTTGTATTAAGCTGCATTTATTGCAATCTCTTTCTATCCTGCATTCTGAGGGTGACAATGAGAGTTTAGGCTGACTCCCACAGATTACAGGCTGTCATTTTGCTTTTGCTGTCCATTATGGAGGGGGTAAAATCAGAGCCAGATCCTCCAAAGTGTCAAGGCTCTCAGTGCCTTCAGCAGAACTGCCCTTCTGTGACCCCCTTTTTCTCCTTCCATTATATATGTTGAATGGGGCTCTGAGACAGTATTGGGAAGCTAAACTACCCCTTAAAAGGAAAAAGGCATAACATGGGAATGATTTTTTGTCACTTATGTTGGCTCCTCAGAGCCCATTAAATGGTATACTGTTTTTTTTAATTGGCCTCTTGGTAATGTCACTGTCCCATTTGATATTACTGTTATTATTTTAAAGTTCATTTATCTGAATTTGTTCTCTTTTCCTGTATTATTTTTTATATAACATTCTAGTCAGACAAATAATGTGTAGCCTTTGTGCTGGACAGGGCATCAGTGGGGAGCAAGGCCAGGCAAAAGCATCTTGTTAGGCAGGGCCAGTGAGACAGGCTGGGGGTAAAGCATCCTGTGGTCTGGCTTCCACCTGCTCCACTGTTAGGACTGGAAGCCTCTGGGGCCACTGCAATTCCCAAACAAGTCAGTTAAAATCCAATTACAATCACTTATAATGCATTCCTTAAGGGTGCCAAAACTAACTCCAAATGCTTCCTTATGCCAGGGTTTGTTTTTGGTAAAGTCTTGATATACACTGGCTGAAGCCTGTCTTTTGCAGGGTTTTACTCTGCTGGGGCAGATGAAATTAATTTCTGGCTCCAGTACCCAAAGAATTCAGAACCAACCCCAGAATGACATCTGAAGTCACTAAGGACAAGCCTCCAAGTTTTGAGTAAGCTGAAAACATAGAGTCAATTTTCCCTTCTGAGCACATTGCAGACCTATGTAGGTGCCAGGGGGCTGCTCTTAGTTTAGCAATATAGAGCTGGAACTTGGATGCGTATGTAACAGCTAGGCTTAGGGTTTCCCCAAATCTTCCTAACAAATCCAGCTGCAGAGACAAAGGATAATCTGGATCATAAATGATAAGTTTAAACAAGAAAATAAATGCCTCCAATGTAGCAGCCTATATGTAGGACTTTTCAAAATAAACCCCTGGAAGTAGTCTGTAATTCTCAGCAAGATTTTTCCTTTTACACCATAGGTTGCCAACTTTAGTATTTATTTCACTGGCAACAAATTAAAAGACCCGAAACTTTAGACTCTCTGTGATGTTGAAAACTTCAAATATCCACCCATGATCTAAAGCTTCATGTGGAAAAATAATGGACAGTCTCTTCCATAAATTACATTGCCAGACAAAGTGCCTTCTTATGGAAAGTACTTTGTACAGCAGATAGAGGACAAAAGGGAAGCATATTTGGATGAGTACTGAGATTCAGGAAAGATTTCTGATGGCTCTGGAAAGAAGTCAGAACCGTCTTTTCAACAGCAGCTACAGCTGACCTTGTCATCCTGACTGTCTCATTAAATCCAGATGTGTCTGTGTCTATGGGTGTGTGTGTGAGCTTCTGCAGAGATGTATAAAATCTCAAGATGTAGGGAATTTAACACAGCCTGGCTATTATGAGATCTATAGAGATCATGTCTTGAGGCCTTTTGCCCCTCTAGTGTTGATTTGACCTTCAGGATCTGGAAAGATCTCAGGCCTTTATTTGCTTAGTAGTAACTTAGAGCTTTTGCCTAAACCTTGCCAAGTATTCATCCTGATGAAGCACCTGACCTTTCTATGAAGTATGTTTTTCAGACACCACCAAATTAAAACACACCTAAAGAATTTTTTTTTCTTAAACAATAAAAATATTTTTAGTTATATCTGCATTTTGAATCTTCTGCACTGTACTTAGTGCTTCACCAAGGAAGTGAGAGGCCCAACTCTGGTTTCTTAGAGTAAAATCCGGTTTTACATATCCCATAGCTCACACATTGCACAAACACAAGCAAAAACGCAATGCAAAAGCCATGTATTTTATTTGTGGACTGCAAACAGCATCTGTGTATTTTTTCTTTATTAAGATAAAAATTCATATTTTAATTATTGGGAGGGGTTAATTCATTTTTTATTAGTATATGCAAGAAAATATCACTTTTGTAGGCTCATTCAATGATCTCTTTTGAGCAGGTGTTTCACATATCTACAAGGAAAAGAAAAAGGAATTCTTTAATTGAAGAGGACATCACTGTGAAACTAATAGTGCAGTTTAATAGTACAGTTCACAGCAAAGACACAAATAGCAGAATGTGCTTTACTGTGCCTATATGTCCTAAAACTTCTTCTTCCAGACCTTAGAGTCATAGTTCCCTTCCCTACATTTAGCATTTTCCCACTATCCTTTACTTCCTTTTCCCCTTGCATAATTTTTCCAGAAGATACTATTTCCATCTTCTTTAAATATAGTCATAATGCTATAATGATAGCACAGAGCTCCACAGCATAGAATGGAAAATTTGGTGCAATATTAATTTCATTTACTTTCAGTGAATATTGTGCTAACTGCTTCCCAGACTCTTTCAGTAGAACACTCATATAGAATTTATCTCTTTATATCCTATCTAGCTGGCTGTATTATGCCTGCAAAATCCGCAGCCCTTTGTTATAGAATTAGGATAGGCTTCTGGAGCTCTGGTTATATATTTCTGCTCCAGGGATCACACCATGACAAACTCATTCAACTTTCCCTCTTAATGAAAAGAGTTGGTAATCCAGGTTCAGTTGCAATCAATCATGAATCCCACAACTCCTTTGAAAACACTTCAAAAGAAACAACAAAAATACCAACAGCAAAAAACCCAAGCAAACAAATATCCCCAAACCTCAACCAAAAAAACCAAACCACTAAAAACAAACAAGCAAATTAACAACTCCACAAATGCTACTTTGGAAAGTGAATTCTGAAAGAACCACTATAAGAGGGATTAAATGCATTCACATTGTACAGTTCAAAGAGCTGCTAAGCAAAGAATGACTCAGCCAGTGCATCCATCTGAGTCACCCTTGTTTAGGTACAGCTTCAGAAATGCTCCCCCCCAGCAAGCTGCATCTGGAGACCCACTACATCCCATTACCAACATGCATTTACACATTACCATGCAGACAGAGGAGCTGTTGGACAGGGGGTTGGGTACATACTGCTGAATACATTTATGTATCTTTTAATTGACTGCAACTGGTATAAAAAAACAAACTTTCACTTTTTGTGGTTCTTGGGCAGTATCAAATGCGTGAAACTCCACTTTTACTCCAGTGTCGTCAAAATATGGGGAGTGGTCAATGACAATAATCAAATGTATGGATTTTTCTGGTTTGAAGTGTTTTAATTATGACAATCATTTCTTCATCAATTTCCTGTAATCATACTGGTAGTAATGGGAGAGGATGTGAAAAATCATGCTGCTGCTAACAGCAGTTGCTCCTTGAATTTCTACATTAACTCTTGCCCAGCCATTCATGTCTGTTGAATAATTCTACTAGATTGGCTTGCTTATTCGATATTTGAATTAGAATAATGGGACAAAATCAAATAATGAAACTAATTTCCTGACTTGAAAAATATGTTTTTAAACCATTTCCTTCTTGTGCAATCTGATATATGTCCAGTAAAACCAGCTTTTGGTACAACACTCCAATGGCACTTAAGCTAATGGGCAGATCCTGAATCCTGCTCTTGGTATCACTTAGTGGCATCTAGATTTTGACTCAAAAGACTTGATATCTGTAATTAGATCATTAACTTTGATCATTAGCAGCACAAGCCTGGCTTTACTTTCATGAGTTCTGCCAGGAAAAGTAGAACATATGTGGAAAAAATAATCTGTGCATGAACAAACTATGAACATTACCTTTGACGTGAAAGGCAGCATAAAAGACAAAACACTGATTCCATTCTGGCTGACAAACTGCAGAAGTCAGGAGAGGACTTCAAACATAAAATAGAATCCTTGCCAAGAGCTGCTTTTACTTAATCAGAAAGGATTGGGCTAAAGCCAACACACTGACTTCCACAGAGAAATTCAGATGCATAAGTCATGCAAGATGATAGTAGGAAGGCAGACGCTTGGAGCTCTTGAAACTAGGTCCCAGCTACTACCAGGACTTCTGGTAACAGATACTGAACCCACTCCTTAGTCTGATTACAGATACTGAACCAACTCCTCAATCTGATGATTCAGCCAAAAGGATGCAACACAGACTTGTATCCTGGCTCTGCCAATATTCCTGTGTTCAAGGGGAATACACAGCATTTAACAGGTTTACAGTGTTCATATTTCAAGAGGTTCTGTATCCTATGTTAGCTTTCTGAAGTGAGTGACCCCCTAGTCCACATTATGAGTGCTGTCCCTTTTGATCTACGCACCCACAGACCTTCTGGAGGCAAAGCAGCAGATCAGCAGCAGAAGGCCATCTACACCCTGAATGGTTTGGCAGAAGGTGCTGTGGCTTCTGATGACACCTGATGTCCCTTACCTGATGTCAGTGGATGTGTATGTTGTGGGCTGCTCTCTCCTATTACTGGATGGGACACCACCTTTCTTAAATTCTTTGCCCACAAAGGGATCAACAGTGGCTTGACAGTGGTCAGGTGTCTGTGTACCTGGGTGGAAGAACTTCAGTACTATTCTGCAGGACATTTAGCTAAAGACACTCTGAAATATGCACATGAAATAAATCCTCTGTGTTTTGTCCTAGTATGGAAAGGTGCTGCAATCAGGGGTCCTGTTTGTACAAATGAACTCCTGAGGAAAGACCCCAGTGCATTAGGACACTGCCAAAACTCTGACCTTAGGCAATCATATTTCAGTCTCTCATTTGCAAGGAAAGTATTAGTCACATACCATAAAAAAATTAGCTGAGTTCATTAAAAAATAAACTCATTTTATATAATATTTTTCATTTTATATCATTTACGTTCTCATTTAAGCTACATGTACCATATATATCAAGCAAATCTTGACTAATATCTCCTACCTGAAAGACTAGAAAATGTTTGCTTCTATGTGATCAAATGCTGATTAAAACACGAAGCAAAGCTTAGATGAACATAAAAATTCTACTTGGAAGATTAGGGCTTTTTTACATCTCTTCTGGAAAAAAGCAGTAAGGAAAAAAGTCTTTTCTTTACACTAAAAGTACTGGCTTAAAGTTATTTAAAGGGTCTGTTTCTTGTTTCTACCAGGTGCACCTTATTTTAATTTCTCTCTATAGCTATTGATTGGAAATCTATCAAATTGCTGTGCTCTGGTGAGGTAGTTAAGGAGTTACCAGCAGATATAAAAAAAGAGCCTAAACCTCCCATTGCCTATTAAAGGACCTTGGAATTATTTTATAAAACTTCTGTTTAGATTAGTTGAAAATCAATGACCTATATTTAGTGCTGTAATTTATCTCTCATTATACTGCATTTGCATTTCACCTTTATTTTCAAAGGAAAGACATTAAAGTGATGATATTGTTTTGGAGCTGGTCTTGGTGCTGGATACTCAGCAATGCATAGATCCTTCTGAGCAAAACTCACCAGTGCTCCATCCTTATTTAACATGGGATCCTTTTTCCAACAGTTGCAGTGACAGTTCCTTGGAAAAAATGCTAATTTTGTAGTACTTGATTTTTTGGAAGACCAGGGCTGTGACTTTTCAGGCACCAAGTCCGTATCTTTCTGTTTGCACAGGACTTAATAATTGTAAAAAAAAGTGATACTGTCAGTACTGGGTACAATAGGGTCTCACTGGGAATTCTTGTGCCAGGATAGAGGCCAGTGGTTCAAGCAGATGTCTATAGCTAAATAAAAATCTCATATGAGATTTTAATTATAGAAGTAACAGTTTTGGGAACGATTGTTTGGCAACTTCATTTTAATGTCAGGTTCTTCAGTGTGGGACTTTAAGCACTGGATTGCAGCACTTATAACAAATAACAGTTTGAGACAGTGAAATACAGACTGTGAGACCTAAAATATCTGAAATAGGCAAAATTTTCTGGGAGAAATCACTGCTCTATTTATTTTCACATGAATCAATGTACTCAAACTGATTCTTAAATGAAAAATATTTTTAAGCAGCTTAATTTTTGAGCGTGGCTTCAAGGCTTAATTCCAGTACTAAGTCATTAATAATATTATATACTGCTGATTGAATGGGAATAAACGTCTGGCCCATAAATGTAAATTAAATGTAACAACTGTTTAAATACTACCAATTTTGAAGCGATAAGCAATATTTGTTCTGATTTAACTTTGGCCATACTTTGGGCCAGAGTTCAAACTGTAATAATGTAATTCTGTAATAATTAATTAATTCTGTAAAATGTAATGCTGTAAGTTCAAACTATAATACTGTAACAGTAATACTGTTCAAACAAAGTCAACATTTGGTATTGATTTCAATGAAAAGAAGTTTGAAAGAGACAGAGAAAAAGAAGGCTGCTGCAAAGAGAAGAGCAGTCTCCCGCAGAGAGCAAAGCTGACAAAAAGACAAATCTCTTTACTCATCATGGATTTCTAGCTCAAACATCCTCCCCGGTAATTGCAATTCTGAGCTGGGGCACACAGCACTGTCCACACAAACAACCATGCCTTGCTCAAATCAAATGTAATAATGAAGACTTGAGAATAAGATTCACTGCCCTGCTTAATTACAAGTGTTATAAAATTCAACAAAACCTTCATACAGACTTGTTACTACCACACTCTGACGTAAGTTTGCTCTCCTGCTCCAATCTCCTTCCATAGGCTGCACAACCTGAAATTCCAACAAAGCCCAACACATGTTCTAAAGCCAAAAGAGATTTTAAATTCCACGATTTGCTAAAATCATGGGGTCAAGCTATCTCCAGGGATGCAGGTTCTTAGTCTATATGAATATTGGGCTATTTCTTAAAATTTTGTTTCAGAAGCCAAGCTCATGGATTGGCAGCTCACCAAAGTTATCTGTCAGACATGGAAATAAATTCTCGTTCTGAGGAGACAGAATGAAAAAGGCTGTGGATTGTGACACTAAAATACCAAACAGAACAGTCATAATTTCTAATTCCAGCACAGAAGATAAGAGGCATCTTTTTGTATTCCTGGAAACAAATTAAGTACGTTTTCCCACTTTATTATCTATGACTTGAACAGGATGTTCCACCTTACTTGAAGGTAAGTTAGCAAAGTATAATGGAAAAACTTCCCTGGACAGCTTTAAGATTGAAAAAAAAAATGCTAAAATGGGAATGAGCTAGTGTAAAAATTAACGCAATTCTCTACTGATAAAGTTTCATCAGATTATATCATCAAGCACACTCTATTGGTACTGGTAGTTAAAGCAATTTCACCTGAGCTTTCTAAATTAATATGTATGGACTATCATTTCTGCCTTCAGGCTTACTTTTTACTGAAACAATGCATTTTATATTCCATTGAAAATAGAAGCAAAGGATTGTTTTCATACTTGAAGTAAACCTAACAGCAACTTCCCTTTCAAAAAAACAGCCTGGCCAAGACAGTCAGACAGAGATTACACCATGGTTATGTACAGGAGTCTGCCTAGAGATTCTGGTCACTAAACACATTTGAGGAACTAAATCATTGAAATTTGCATTGTTATAACACTCTTTAGGGACTTCCAGAGATAAATATTTGCTTTGTGATGCATAAGAATACATCAGGCATCTCTTGTGCAATTATAAAAATTGCACTCTTGCAGAAAATACACAGGATTCAAGTACACAATAGTTCTTTGAAGTTATGAGTGTTGACAGGAGAATGCCTTCTCCACTATGGTGACAGATATTTCACACCAAAGAATATGCTGTTCTCTCTTTCCCCAAAGATCAAGTCATGCATACATTTTTTAAAAGAAATTCTAAAAAATAGGCTACTCCAGCAGTGTGCCATACTGGTATCACGAACAGGTACACCCAAGAAGAGTAAACTTTAAAAACAAAAGTCATAATGGTATTTGCAAACTTCCTTGTCAATTCATGTTTTCTACAGTGTTTTCTCACCTTTCCTTCTGTCTGTATGTGTTCTGCAGGATCTGTATATCCTACCATCACTGATACACATAGAGAACAAAAGGTATAAAGCGGGAACTAGACCCTAGATGTAAAATTTTCTGTGTTCTGGAAAGAGCTATGTGGGGAACTTCATACTTTCTCAAGCACAGCAATGTCCTTGGCTAGCACTGCTGCAAATTACCACTCAAATGTTTAATTCCCATTTATTTTGTCAGAATGAGGGGAAACAGTTAAGGTCTCCAGCGTCTTTGGCATCTACAGATTTAGAAATTATTGTCAAGACAAGCGTAACACCCTTTGTAAGTGTGCACAGAACAGAAACAAGGTAATATTTGTCGACCTAAGACCTGAATAGCAGCTTTCTGTACTCTGTGGAGAAGTGTTAATTGATTTTTCATATGAAAACAAGAACAGTATCTCCTTCATTATCTGAGCTACAAGGAAAAATGAAAGGAATTTTCAGTCTTGGGATGGAGCATGCAAACCATGTGTAGCCTTCATAATGCAACAGCCTTAAAGTTTTCACAATTCTCTCTGCAGATGCAAAGCAATAGGCTGCTTCAGGATAGGATATTGGGGCACAGTGCTAGCTAGAGGTTTTGACTGAGGAAGGAATAATGTTGGGAAAGGTGGTAATTTTTGTACATTTACAAGGACATTTGTTCAAAGATAAGGGACAGGACACAAACAATCATGAATTTTGACAACAAGCCTAAAACTAAGACCAAAGAATATTAAAATTATCCTTAAGTAATAATCTTTTAATTAACTAGACATCTGTTACAAACAGCATTTCTATATTGTATGCAATGTAAGGAATTGCAAAGCCTGTTTTCTATCCCTCCTTGAAATAATATTCCAGTATACTCTTTAGAAGTGGTGAATATTCTAGTCTTACTTGATTTAACAGTCTCACACTAAAAAAAAACCTTACTTTTGTTTGATAAGACTGGGAAAGGCACAGGGAATGACTGTGGAAAGAGGTTTGGTGCTAATCCTAGAGGAAAAAATACAGTTTTCACTGTGCACAGAGAGGTTCTGGTACAAGTTGCAGAGCAAGGCACAGGCATCAGCAAGACTCTTGCCCTTTTGGACACAATATGAACAAAATCAGCACATACCTCTCTGTATGCCTCTGGTCCACTTAAACTGGTTTCCTAAGGGATAGTAACCATTGCTTCTTCTGAAACAACTACTGCTGGTAAGCAGTAGTCAAGCCACCAGAGTAGTGGAAACAGATCTGAGCCAGTGCAGCAAAATATTACTAATCAGTAATTACTATTACTAAAGAATTACTAATCCTGATACAAATTGTTTTGTCTACTTTGTGTGGATTATATGAGAATGACTCAATTTCTAATGTGCAGTCCTTCCTACTGCTGGCAAGAGACATAATGGCCCAGATCACCATCACTTCATATATATGGAGGAAAACAGGATACCCATCATAAGGGGCCTCAAGGAGAAGAGGATAATCCAGTACTTTTGGAGACCAACCCAAAATATCTTCTCCTTTACCTCATCTAGAAAATTTGCCTCCTGATCTGGTTTCTTCCTGCATCATGTGATGGAGAAGTCAGGAGCCAGCACTAGGGCGGAGCATCTGTGCATGGTATTAATTCATGCCTGTATGGGAGCAGCTTACCAGTGCTTCTTCCCGTAGCAAGCAGTCCCAGAAAACAGCTGTATAAGCAGAGTAAAAGTGTGCTGCCCACTGCAACTGGGATGAGGAGCCTCTCACACACAGGGGACCCAGATCAAGACAGAGAGGACTTCCTTCTGGGAGCAGATCAAAGAGACCTGAAGAGAGTTACTAAAAACACTCTTATTGTTTTAGGCTCTTTCTCACTAACAATTTTTTCTAATTAATCTGTCAGAGCCTCAAGATAAATTTATTTATAAATGTAGTTATGCAGTTATCAATCAGAGAACTGTACTGTCCAGGCTAAAGTGAATCACCATCACAGAAATCTTGCTTCAGTGGGTTTATGAAATACACTAATGTGCTTTATTCAGTTTCGTGTCAGTATATCTGTCCAACCAAATTATACTCTTCAGAAGCTACACAGTTCAATGTCAAAGCCTTTTTAAACAAATCGATGCCATAACCTTTAACAAAGAACCAGTCCTTCACTTCCACACGGAATCCTTGCCTTGGAGACACAGAACATGAACAATTTAAAATGCAACAGACAGATCCTCATCCTTTACTGTAAGTAAGTGGGAGTTATTCCCATACATGGCAGCACTACCACTGCAGATATCCATGTTTTAAATTCAAGAGAAAAACAGCCAGGCTAAAGTGCACAACCTATAGAATGGCTGGTCTCTTAATTAAATCCTAGTTTCACTAAGAATATGCATGTTTGGGTTGACCCATCCCTGGAAGTGCTCAAGGCTGGATTAGATGGGGCTCTGAGCAACCTGGTTTAGTCAGTGTCACTGACTAAAGGGGTGGTGGAACCGGGTGGTCATTAAGGTCCCTTCCAAACAAAACCATTCTACAATTCTATGATTAATGAAATTATGATGAGTAGACATCAAAAATCTTTCTTGGGGTTTAAATACAAACTCTGAAACAAAACTGTACGTGGAGGCAGCTATTTCCCAGACCGGTTTCTGCATTCCCCTGGAAATGTTAAGCATTTGTAACCCACTCATTATACACTGGAGGATTTTCCTGGCCAAGAAAGGAAATGGCTTAACCAATTTTTTTCAGAATAAAAATGTAAATCATGCTAGTTCAACATCTTGATTACTGTATTATAGCTATGGTGTGTATCCTATCCCAAATAATTTTGCCCATAAATTTACCTACCCATAAAAAAATGGTGTTTTTATCTTACCCATCCCTTATTGCACAGGAGACAGGGATATAATTGTCACTGGAATGCCTAACAGGAGGCCAGTACACTGATTTCATAGCAATCAAAACCTTGGCAAATAGAATAGCCTAGAAATTTGTAACAGCAATGCAGTGCAAATTAGTGTCAAAAGTTGGTTCTCATGACAGGGTCCACTATCTCAGTGGCAGGAAAACCTATGTGGCAACACTTGATTTTGGCAGACATATGAGGCTCTAATATCATTATGATTTTTATATCCCTTGCTGTTTTAATGTATTTTCATAAGCTTTAATTTTTAATGCTGCCTCTGAAAACCCAGAGCTCTACCTTTTGTCATGCTGGTGGTGTTGGCACATCATTGCTCAGACACAGCCAGAAAAGACACATTAAAATATTTTATTTTTTAAAAGAGCTGAGTGTGGAACTTGGAGACTCAGCTAGAGAATTTCAGTGGACCAGCAGCAATGTCCTGACCAAGGTAAGGGAAAAAACCCACTTGTGTGCAGGGTTGCAAAAAATTCCTTCTCAAGAGCAATCAAATTAGACTGGCAGTTATGGCTAGTCTGAGTCACTACTGCATCCCAAAGGCTCTCCCTCTGTGAGACAACTGATGTCGTCCTTGCCCAGAAATAAGTATGCAGGTGTAACCTAATTCTCGATGAAGATGATTAATCAACATAATAAACCTGACCCTCAGTCTGAATTCTGACACTGTAACTCATATTGAAGAGTCTTTTACTTGCCAAGAAGACACATTGACTTCAATGTCACCATTCAAGAGATAAAGGTCAGCTCAGCATGAACACAAGTAGCATCAAGGCATCATTCCTTTTCTTTTGGTGCTTCAGAAATTCAGAGCTATCAGATATTAGAAGGAGCACAATTCCCTTCAATAAAAGCCCTTCTTAGAACTGGTCTGATATCACTAGTGATACAAATTGCAGTAGTAAGCAAATAAAGAAAGCTGCTGCTTTATCTGAAGGGCAGGTGGCAAAGCATACATTTCCCTCTGAAGAAAAGTAAAGTATTGTAAAAAAAGGAAATTATTCTTTTATTTTGGTAGCTGTTATGTTCTTGTATGTTAACACTTACTAGGAATTCTAGATTTAGAACACAAAACAACTATGCTGAGATTATTATGCTAGTAAGTTTGTGCCTGATCTTTTTAGAAAATGATGAGAACATGTACTTTCCTCCTCAGCATCTTCTCTTCTCTCTGCAAAGACAGTCTCAAAGGATGCCTGAAGGTAAGAGATGAGCTGAGGAATATTAAATATTCCTCTCTAAATGACACTTGACAAGTCCGATCTTTTCATGTTAATATTCTTTTTAAACATGGGAATGTTAAAAACACTATAACTTCTAGGTGGTATCTGGGCCGTACGCTTATCCTTCATTTCCTACTCAGCAAGACAAACAGGTACTTGTGGGACATGATTCATTCACATTCTCTTTTAAATCTCTATTTTAGGGTGATAAAAATTAATACATTTAAATGTCTGTTTTTTCCATAATCTATGCATTTCTCCATTGGTTCCATGAACATTGTATCGTGGTTTATGTGAAACTGCAAAAGATCTACCAGGGAACAACAGCAACAAGCACTGCAAGCATTTCCCTTCCTTGATATTCAGGGTGCTTTAGTACATTCCAAACCAATATTTGCAAATCAAAAATCATGATGACACCAAACTAGAACTTGTCCAAGTCAAAGACTCAGTCCAAAAGAATAGCCCAAAAATCTATGTCACCTGCATGGTTAGAAATACAGTCATGTGAGGTTGCATATTTTATATAATTTCCCTATTAAGGCAACAAATTCAGTAGGTCACTCCAGTGGTGTTTACTTCCTACTACCTGTTGTCCTTAATTGCCGTCTCCTGGGACTGTGATACTATTATCTGAATCACAAAGAGAAAACCCTGCTGAGAGGCTACTGGGGAAGGCATCTGACTACTTTATTTTTCTTTCTCCTAATTCGAATCATTATTGTTCTTTTGAATTTAAATGTTGTTGCTACATTGAGTTTGAGCTCCAGAGCCAGCAATCTGCCTACAGCCCATTCTCCACTGCACAGCAATGCAGCCTGAGAACCTTTCAGGATGGACTGAAGAATTATCTGTCACAGAAATGTTAAGGTCACTTGAATGGAGAATGATTGGGAATATTTAGGCTTAGAAGCACTGGAATAGACAACTTCCAGAAGAGATATAGCAGTCACCAAGATTCCAAGTCATTTATGTGCATTTTCTCAGGGCACCCAGCACCAAGGAAACAAAGGACAGACAGAAAGAAGGGATGTGCTGAAACAAAGGCAGCCTACAAGCAGTCTGAAGCAAAGACTCAGTGCATTTAGAGACGGTGGTGAGAAGACAATGACAGAGTAGGAGCCACAAGAGACCCATACAATCATACAAAAAGCAGTGTACACATAGTGCTGAGGGTTTCCAAGCTAAAGAAGCAGCAAGAAGAAGGGAGGAGGATCAATGGCTTCCATCCCTTATCCTCCAAGCAACATCAGGAAAGCCTGGACAGACAACCTGGGCCCAATGTGGCGTCTGTGTGCTGACGACATGACTCAGGCATGTTTATCTTGTGTCTTTGTGAATATGTGCTACAAGAGTGTGAATGAGTAAAACAGATTTTGTTTGAAAAGAAAACCACATTGCCCTCACTTGAGAGCTCATATTTGGTCCTGCTATGCTACAGTCCTACAGTCACAAGAATCAGACTCTAAATTGGCTCAGTAATACTTTATAACTCATAGAAACAGTGAGAGCTGCAGCAATGAGGACTGGCTAAGACCTGTGTTTGCACATGCTCAGTAAAGGACTTATTCTGCCCTGACTCAGATTAGAACCTTAAAATATCTTTCATCCTATGCTTAGCAAAGATGTGCAGTCTTTCTACCATTTTCTTTTTGTTTGCAAATAGTCTGTCCTGAACCTATTAAGTTATCCATATGTGAACATTATTGAAATATGTTCATTATTGAATATGTATATGTTGCTGCATGCTTTTATTTCAAAAGTTGGCACTGTCCCTCAAAATTATGAATCAGAAAAAACAGCTTGATACAAAAACCCCAAGCAACATTGGAAATAACAGAATGGGTCATTGCTGGTTATGTCTGATTCAGACTAGAAATACATTTACATTCTTATGTGTAAGCAGTTTTTCAGAAAACAAAAAATAAAATGTAACAATTTACTATAATGCAGTTTATTGATAATAAATCCCTCAAATGAGCTACCTGTAGATCACACATGAAAAAAAAATATTGCATTGTGTCACCAGACTGTTTTCAAAGGGTTTAGTAATGATTTCTTGTTTATAGTAAAAATGCCAGTTTTTTTTTAAAGACTCTACCCCACAGAAGCTGCTTTTCTAGGAAAGATCTCCAGTATTCTTGTGAAGAATTTTGAGCTGAGATATTATTAATTCCTTTTACCTGGCCTACTATCTCCCTACTGGAAACAATTTCCATTACATTTTCAGGAGTGTTGCAGGAAGGAAGCTGTAATAAACAAACAGCAGCCCAAATTTCTCAGTATTCATTAACGAGATCTATTACTCCAGTATTTTACAGCTAATTCACATAAATACAAAAAATGCATGGCTTGTCAACATAATTTTTTATTATTTAATGGTGATAGAGTCATTACATTGCAGTTGTATATTGTATGTTTTGTGACACTTTACCCCTCTTTTCAGAGATATGTCTGTTTTCAGCAACAATGCATTAGGAACACACTGGGATTTGTAACATGGAAAAAGGGCACCATGGCGCTGATGGCATTAAGTTTCTCAGGAGGGCCAAAATATGCAAAGGAGTGAAAAGGGCTGATCAAAAACAAGTTCAAAGACATCTCTGCCTTCCTCTGGGATAAATATGGGAACAATTTGCAACTCTCCATTTTCAAGGAAATTTTGGGACCATTTGGCTGAAGTGTCTCCAGTCATTCCTGGAGGGTGGAAATGGCAGCTGAGGGAGTTTCAGCAGGGGCCCCATGACATGAGACTAAGTTACATATCATAAGCCATAAAATTTAGAGCTACTTTTCTAGGCATGATTCACATTTTAGTTTTGGAAAAAGCAGCAAAACATTCTACATCAATTTTTCAGGTGTGGAATGTGAGGTCCAGCAACAGAGCAACTTGATATATGAAACCAGCATCAATAACAAGACAGAACTGCTGGCAAGACTGACTCCAGGACTGGTGTTTTGTTCTCATACACTTCCTTTTTGTGACACCCTTTATTGGGGAAGGGTTAGAGTTTGGAAAGGTCTGCCAGCACTTTTTGAGGGAACAGCTTATTACAGACAGTTCCACTATGGAAGTATGGGCTTTGGATATGATTCAGTTTCTAGAATATGGCACTTGAATAGTAGAAAGATGTGGGCTGGATTTTCAAGGACTGAAAAGCAAAGTTTGACAGACAATTTAAAAATATATATTAAAAAAATCATCCTTTCTTATGAACCTTTCTTACTGTTGTTCCCTTCTTACTGCCTTGTAAGAATGGAAGCTTTGAAAAGCATAGCAATAATGCTGAACTTCAACAGATGCTGAAAACACCTGAAAAAATAAATTGGCATTGCCATCTGTTAATTTCCAACTCCATCTTAGTCAACTGAGATCGCACTTGATGTAACATAAAAAAGTAAGCAAGTTATTTCTGATTGTATTTCATAAAATTTGGAAAGCAAAACATTAAAGGAAAAAGGTCTAAGACATAAATTGCCTTTTAGCACTGCTATTTTTACTTGAGACTCAAGTGGCCCCTCTCTGTGTTTCACAATAAACTGTAACCAATGAACTGAAGATTTAGTCAGCCTGAATGTGTAGGCAGCCTTTCCTGAATGTTCTGTTTTTATGAAAATAGTGGTTTCTAGCTCCCTTTGCTGCAGAAGGAGAGGATATAAGACAGCAAAACAACATATCATGGTGGCTGGGCAAATAGTTGTACATAAAGATATCGGCAGCCTTCAAATTTACTTTCTTCTCATGGTTGACAGGTGCAAGTGCATGGCATTGATTGTAGCACATTCTTTCAAGTACACTTGTGAGACCTATCTGTGAATATGTGAATGGTTTGTGAACAGCTCTTTTCACTCTGTCAGATCAGATCAAGAGCAGAAGTAAAGACTGTGCTGCTAACTTGTAAAAATCTGGGTACTATATGGTAAAATCTGTCTACTGCTTGACACATACCTGTATTGATTTGTAGCATGCTGCTCATCTCTATAATTACATACCTCTAAAATGTGAGTCACAGACAGGATTCTGTGATATAAAGATAAGCATTGTGTTAAAAACTGCTACAAAATGCATGGCAAACCTCAAATTCTGGTTTTATATGTTTATAACTGATGCTTGCGCTCACAGACAAATGAGTATGATCAGAGGTCTGTGTTGCTCTTACTTCATTACAATTTCAAGGATGCCATTTTTACCCAGGTATTACTCATAATCCAAGTGGAAGAGTCCCTGTTATATGAAGAATGTGTATGGATGAATGTGCAAGGCTTCAAAGAGGAAGATTTTGCAAGACAGACCTGGTGTGAGCACCTGCTAGCAGGGAGCAGACAGGACTGTGACTCGAGCCACCAGCAGTGTTAGTTCCTCTCTTACCACAGAATTAGGCTCCAATACTTGATGTTTGCCCTCAAGACACATAAAGCACCTTAGTATTCTTCAGTGAAATCTGGTTCTGCATTCCCAGTTTTCCCCAGAGATGCATGGGCAGCCATGCATGACACAGGCCATGATGTCCTTCAAGGGTTCAAGTGTAAATTTCTCAAGATATGTCTTGAGAACGAATATCCAAAAGCAGGCTCACAATAAATTCTTTCTTGCTCATTTGAATTGTTGTCATCTGCAGAATATTTGTGTGGCATCTACATAGGTTATTGACTTAATTTCAAAGAATTTTTTAATCCCTTCAATCAGTCCTTCTTCACTGAGTTTGGGATGGTGGAGGTTATGATAAGAAATGTGAGACAATCCTTTGATCATAGATAAATGAAAGTCTTCAACTATCCACAGACAAGGCAGCTTATCAGAACTTCTACCCAGTTACTTTGAGCCTTGTTTTGCAGTCAGTGCTGTGTAGTATACATAGATATTAGCAGTATGCACCCACCTGTATCTCTAGGGAGCAGTGCTTTTCTTCTATCCTATTAGGATTTAATTAGGTGAAACACCAGGCTAAAACTCTCTAGCACATAAACTCCTTGGTATATTTTCATCTGTAACTGGCCCTATCTCAGGAGAATTACAGGAACCCAATAAGATACACATCAATTTATTTTTGTTTGCTAATAAGAGTGTGTAAAGCTGAGCTACCATACCACGAATCAGTAAGTCAATTCTCACCTTTCATCTTTCTTAGTCTTTAGTTTTCTCTTGAAGTCCAACCTTTGCCTTTCAGAAATTTAATTTATGTCAAGGAGTTGCAAAGAGTGAAAGGCAAACACAGCTAACTGACAGCTGTACTCCAGAGAACTGCAATATCCATTCTGGAACCAGTCACTACATTTCAAGTTTCAGTCAAGTACTCTCCCAGGAGCCCCTGGTTCAGTCTAGCCTTGGGTATATTTGTTTTGATATAAACAAAAGAACATATGCTATGCTACTAAACAGCAGCACTTCCTACCTGAACAGACTGGCAGAAAACTCTTGTACCCATGCATTAGCATATGGGACTGAGCTGTGGTGTGTAACACCATGTCTATTTCTGTGTTCTTGAAATCATAGACTAACCTGTGCCCCAGCTGGAAGCCTGGAAGGTAAAACCACCAGTAATATCAGTTCTTCAGGAATATGCTGGACACCTCCTTTGAACAGAACAAATTCTATAATGATGTCCTAGTCTGGCTTTTGCATTCTGATTATTTGCAGGTAGTTGTTCATATGTCACTTTGATGAAGAAGACTGTGTCACAAGGTCCAATCTTTATTCAATGAAGTAGAACCCAGCAGTAGTTCCACGAAGTCTGTAAAGGATGAATAGAATTTAGCCAAGAGCATTTTTAGGCCTCAAATCTGCGAGCACTTTTCAATCTACTTAATATTATTAACATGAACAGTTGTGGAGATTGCAAAAGTTAGTTGGAGTACTTTTTTTCTCAGTTGTGGTTTTCACCTTTTTCAAAGTATCGACTATTTCTGAGCTGTGGTTAGTATTACTTCTTAGTTTAAGTTTAAAAAAGTTTAAATCTTTGTCACCATGACATGATCACTATTAATTACTACTGGTGAACTTAATATAATTAAATTTAAATTTAATTTGATATAAGCATGTTTTCATTTCTTCTTTTCCCCAATATTTTGATCCTTAACATATCATCTGCAAAAATTTTTGTTAGTCCAAACTCCTGTGGTTCCCCACTAATCTATGTCATCTGAGAACTTGAAACCATAAATTAATTCAAATTACATCTTTTATAAGAACAGATACACATCGCAGATTGCTGCAGCACCGTACTGATTACTGACTTCCTAGTTTTAATATAACTATATGTAGATTTATAATTATAATGAAATACTATAACAGTTTACCTGATATCTTTGCTAATTAAATATGGCATTCATAATACAGTACTTTGATTAAATAATTTATAATAATGGATCCTCTCCAAACGGTTGGAAGCACTAAAGAAAATTAATTTAAAAATTAGTAAATTGATATTCATTGAATAAAACCACTCAAATATGCACCTAATCTCCTGCTAGTTTTTCAGAGCCAATTTTAATAATTATATCCATAAGCAAAATCTAAAAAGGGAAAGCATGAGAAATAAGAGGGCCCAAAGAAGTACAAGATCTTGCACATGGATATTCAGAGTGTTCCTAAGAATGCACAAGTAGTACTTTTATATTGTTTTGGAAGGGAATAATTAGTCTGCTGTTGGACTAATCACGTGAAGTGGATCACTACTAGCAATCCCACGAAATGTTAAAAAAAACATTTAAAAAAGCCTAAGCATTTCCAGAAAAACTGATGGCATGTTTCTGTGCATAAGCTGCATGACCACACACCCATGTATTTCATGCAGCCTTGGCAGTTACTCATCTAGTTAGGGAAATACTGGACTTGGGCATGTTGTGTCCCCCTGTATATCTATCTTTGGCAAATGGAGGAATTGTTTAATTCCTAGGAGTACAGCTTAGAGGGATAAAAGCAGCCAGTGAAATATTTGTATCCCATTATGTGGGAAGTGTTGGACCTCAGGAATCTGGAGTTTTTGAGTTTTCTGTGCTTCCAGGCACAGACCCCCTGGAAAACACTGCACTGGACCTGAAACCTTGAAGAAGATTTGCAAATATAAATAACAAGTTAGAAATCATGAATGTGTAGTGGGTTAGATATGTGTGTTTTCACTGGGTGATGGGTTTTAAATTTGAGGTTTTTACAGTATAGTGGTAGCTATGGAACAAGATGGAGAATTTTGGTGGTGTCTTTCTTCTTGTTCATCTTCTTCTCTTCCTGCTTCTCCAAGGAACTTAGGTAGTAACCTCTGGATTGGTCAGTCCAAAGTCACTCTAAGGGTCATGGGAATCTATTATTGGGTCAGAAGCATAAATAATATAGGTGTTAAACTTTTATTGGTCTATTTAGCTTTAAAAGGCCTTGAAACAGGCTCAGCTTGGAGCCATTTTTCCTACTTCTAGCAAGGAGCTAGAAGTGCCACTGTGCTATCTGTAAATTTTGATAAGATATAATAAACATACAAGTCTGGCTCAACTGCCTTTCTAATAATCTTGGATCCGAAACAAAACAGATGAGACTGATGACAAACCACTAACTAGTGGTGAAAAAGCCTGGAACTCTTACAGGGGGGTCATTTTACACAAACTCTTCTTTGGTCAAATGGCTCTTTGCTTCATTCTTTTTCACTCTAGCCTGTGACCAGGACTGTCTCCTTCCCTCATCCTTGCCCCTGGGCTTTTCCAGGGCCTGTGGGGCTGTTCCCCCCAGGCAGAGACCTGAATAGCTGGACTTGCCCATCAAGATAAGGTAATCAGTGAAGGGAAGGAGGCATTCAAATTTTTAGCTGACTCTAAAGCTCACTTTGCTCCCCCAATTCTCTTATTGCACGCTCAGAAATATGCACAATAAGAACGTGAACTAGCAATCCCTTGAGAATCCTGAAATATTTGAATAGAAGGCAAAATTAAATAGAGCCTGCCTTGTCCCCAAAGATTGACTCCACTTTTCTGATTTTACCAGCCCGATGTTCCCACAGAATAGAAAAATAATCAAAACATAAAATAAATTAATTGCTTTTTTTCTGGAAATAGCTTATCATTCTATTAAATTTCCAATTTTTTACGTGCCTGAACAATAAAGACATTTAGCTCATGACTGCTTTTGCTTCAGGAAGGAAAGAAACAGGAGCAGGAGAGGAATACTACTGGCTTATTAATCTTCACTGCTTTTATGACATAGGGTCTCAAAATTAGGGCCACAGCCTCACCATGATGACTGCAATGCAAACTGGTACAGCACCTTGTTCAAGAGAGTGCCAAGGCATGCACAGGACTCAGGTTGCACAGGTGGAAAAAATGAAGGAAGAAAAGAGCATGATAAGACAACCACAGCTCACAGCCCACCAGGTGCTTGCAACACAACAGGAATATTCAGTTCTGGTAATTTGATTTGTTTAGTACTATACACACTGGACTCATTTCACAGCTGCTTGGAACAGTGTTATCTATGCTGCCTTTGTATTTACTCTGCTGCCTTGGGAGGCTTGAAGGATGGAGAGGCTAGATGGAATGAAATTTAATGTTTAGTTACAACTTTTATCTGTCTAGGTGTGCATAGAATTCTTTCAAGCTACAAAGCTGACAAATTTGCTTAGATTATTTTCCTGAACTTCCTTTAATTTGCAATCAAAATATATACAGAAAATGGAAGTGTGGCAGGTCTCATTTTGAAAAAGAAATCATAGCCTTTACAGAGGATTTCATACAAGATACAGTATCAGAGTAAATTTAGTTAGCTTACATATATTTGACAGAAAGAGTACCTCCCTCCAAACCCTCAGAGAAAGACAGAATTGCTCAGAGAGAGACAATGCCTGTGAACACAGTTAGAGGGACTTTTTGACCTCTGGAAGACCAGCTCTTGAGTGTCTGTTTGTGTGTGTGTGTGTGTGTGTGTGTGTGTGTGTGTCTGTGTGTGTCTGTGTGTGTCTGTGTGTGTCTGTGTGTGTCTGTGTGTTTGTATCTGTGTGTCTGTCTATGTGTGTGAGTGTGTGTGTGTGTTTGTGTCTGTGTGTCTGTCTGTGTCTGTGTGTCTGTCTGTGTGTGTGCGCATGTGAGTGTGTCTGTGCATGTGAGTGTGTCTGTGTGTCTGTGTGTGTGTTTGTGTGTGTTTGTGTCTATGTGTGTTTGTGTGTGTGTGTTTGTGTGTGCGTGTGTGTTTGTGTGTTTGTGACTCCGCCAGACAGGAGTTTTCTTCCCTTCATGAATTCAGGCTAACTCATAAGAAATTAGAATTCATGTCTTGACCCAAAACTACGGCCAACACAAGGTCGGAGTCACCTATTTCAGAGAATAATCTCATAAAAAGTAATTGCTAACAGCATTACAAACATTTCCTTGTGCCAGACCTGCAAACATTTTCTTTGAGGTTGGTTTCCAAAAAAAGTCCAGGTTAATATGACTAAGCCTACTCCCTAGAAGAGTATTGGAGCAGATAGAGGAATGATGTAAAAGAACTAAAATGAGATTTGCTTGGTATATATATTATCCTTCTTTTGACACTCTTGGGGACTTAGTGGCAATCTGTGGAGAGAGATAATAGCAGCAAAATATGGCAGTAAGCTGAGTTTTCAACAGCTATTGATCTGTGCCTTCGAGTTCAGCACTAAGGCCTCTATTTTGAAAACATCCTGCCTCTTAAGATCTCTTTCCCAGCACCTAAACACCCCTGAAAAAAAGAAGAGAAATGTCTCAGCAGCAGGTTAAGATCAGCTTTCAAGGGAAAACGGGTGGATGAGAGCCCTCAGAATAGGTACAAATAGGTGAAGAAGAAGCAATGTTTCTGGCTGTTCATGCTTTAAAATGTTACATTCTTTTTCCAGAACTAGCCCTTCTAACTTAGGCCATTGACTAAAGTCAATGGTATTTTACATTGTTTTGTCAAGTGTTTGCACTCGTAATCTGTAGCAGAGCAGGGAAATATGTCTTCACTTTCACAGGTCCAATTAACCCCTCTGCTACAAGACTATCTTTCACCATATACTGATATAACATTTATCCTTTTCCTACTCCCATCACAGCCCAATTCTGTCCGACTGCAATAGGCACATTTAAAGGACTGATCTGCTGGAACATATTGTGGCTCAGTATATTTAGACTGATGTCTTTTGAGTCTGGTACCCTGTTATTTTTGAATGACATAGAAATACTTTGCTGCACCACTTAGTCTGTAATTTTAGTACTAAATATGACAGCAATAATTCTAGGAATGAGAGAAGTATTTACTATAAACAAATCCAAAGAATAATAAGCCCTACCATCCTCCGGAATCTATTTTTCTATCAGTTATGCATATATTACTGACAGTATAAGCAGAAGCTATGGAGTGTGTACCATCTGCAGAGCTGGAAGCAGCAGAAGGATACTTCTGTCAAGTTGGAGTCCTAGGAGCAGGATTCAGCTCCTCAAAGTAGATGCACCATTCTACTTCTCCAGCTACACAGAAAGCCCAGGGTGTCCCTGAGCCTGAGACTGGAGGAGTGGTCTCAGCAGTAGGAAACTCAAGCCCTGCTGAGGCAGGTGAGCAGAATGTGTGAGACCAGTGAGTTTGCACCAGGGATTGATAGGTTCTACAGTACCCCACACTGCACAGGAGAAGGTACAGAGGCCAAGAATGAGATCTTCTAGCACAACTGGAGATAAAAATCTGTGTGTTCTGAAAGCAAGGATGCTCCCTGTCCAACTGCAGATGTTTATTGCAAAACTGCTGAAGCCAATAGGAAAACTTTATTAAGAGAAGTTGGATGGAAGAGGAAAGGAACATGCCTGTAACTTACGAATTGGAAGAGATGAGTGTTAGAGATAATTAAAATCAAAAGGGGAAGAGAATTAGGGAAGAAGTCCAAGTGTAAGTGTTGTATGAAGTAGCCAAACAGCAAAACCAGGGATACTAAAGGCTGACACCAAAACAACTTGACCACCATGGGCAAGCTGAAGGAGCAGTCACAACACCTGGAGGTCTGCAGCAAGCAGTGGAGGACTCAAAGCCACTGCCTGTCCTCTGCTGTCCTCCCACGCTGACATGTGAGGATGAACAACAGCTTGGTGTGAGCCCAGAGCCACCACCAAAACTCGCTGCAGTTCCCCTCAGCACCCTGCCAAGCTTCTTTCTCCTGGAAATCACTTACTACTGTCCAAGGCCAAAGGGCATTCACAGAAAGTTGTCATTTCCACCACCTTTGAAGATCTCCTGAGGCAGACAGGGTTGCTGCCAGCTGTGTTTGGGTGCTTTTCAACCACAACTTTCACGTTCTCACCCCTCTTCTCTTCCCTCTGTAGCATGTCCTCAGCTGTGAGGCTCCAGCATGGCTGGTCCATACCCTTCTGAACAACTGTGGCAGCATGGAGACAACATGCTGAAGCAAGGAAAAGGGGAAATGCAGCTCCTTTGACCCAACTGTCCATCAGAGAGAGAGAAAAGGAAGCTGTTGTATCCTTGAGTGTCTGGTGGACTGCACTGCATTCCTCCACTGGTTGCTTGCAGCCATTGCTGAACAGACCCCAGGTTATCCAGGGCTCAGCTCAGGCAGGGTTTGACCCACTGCTCTTGCCAGAGCCAGCTGGTGTGAAGGGCAGAAGGATTTGGGCTCCAAAAGTAGGGTGCAAAGTTTCATCTTCTAGAATGAAACTTTCTCTTTTTATCAATGAGATAAAATATGTTATCATGGGAAGGCTGTGAAAAGACAGACTGTCCTGAAGTCCTAGACCTTGGTCTTATTGCACTATGGTCATTTTCCTATATCCAATGAAGTCAGTGAAAGCCTGCAAATTATAATAAGCCCCAAGTTTCATGCTCACTCATTCTGAGGCCAGCATCCATCCCTGTGTAACTGATTAAAAGCAGTTATACCACAGATTGAAATGTAGCTTGGGGAGGTGAACATGTGAACAGTGTGACAATAGTCATGAATGCAGATAGAGCCCCTTGTTGACAAAATACTGCTTAATGTAAAAGCAGATATATAAAGCCATTTCCACGTTCCAGCAGCCAAACCACTCTTGAAGTCAAAAAGTGAGCTCAAGTCTTCTTCTCACCTTGTTAATTCACCTACCACTGGCTACAAAGAAATCCATATGCAAACATTCCATAATTTATAGGAAAGGATGGGTCAGGATTATAGATTCTGGTTCACAAAGCCAGTTTCTACATACTGTGACTAATAGTCCTTTTCAGGAAAATTTTATTCAGAAGAAGATATAAATACATATGTAAATCTGAGTGTGCATTGAAGTCTCATCGTAATCAGCAAAGCCAGAAATAATTTAAGGGAGTCAGATTTAGGCTTGCATTTTCATGTTTTCCTAAATGGAAACCAATAGGAGACAAATTTTAACAGGACCATTGATAACCCATGCATGATTGGGATAACCCCATTCATGATGGTCCATGAATTGGGCCATTGTTATGTATTTCGGAACTCTTCATTATCTGCTGTGCACTTTAGGCTCTTATCACATTTACTCTGCATATCTTTCCTTGCACATGCAACATGAGGACTTTTAAGCACCAATTAATAGATAAGTAGAGATGACAGATGGCTTAATTTAGAAATAGGAAATATTTAACATCCACATAAAGCAGCGTTCTGCTCAGCCATCATCACTCTCCATCACTCCTCTCTGCATGCATCTTAAGTATTACATATATCTGCTTAACTAGCAGACATGCACATTGTTGATATTAGCTAAACCTAAGCCAGCTTTTAAACTAGTGCCAACTCCCACATTTCTGCACAGTCTCTCATAGACTCCTAGATTCCTGTCAGAGTTTTGAAATTCAAGGCAGGATTTCTCTGTTAGGTAGTAACTCAATCACCTGACAGTAGTAGTAGTAACCAGTATTAAAAGCGGCAACAAGTGCAGCTTCAAGAGAACACTTTCATATTGATCTTTAATTGCTCTCTCATATTGTTTATCACTTTCTCAGAAGAATACTGGCAACCATTTTGCTTTCACAGTTTCATGTCACCACAAACCCTTATTTGCTAGATAGAAGCACAGTGCACAAAGCAATGGTGAGCCAGTGGAGATGCCAGCTGCAGCTCTGGGGTGCAGGTGTGCACAGGAAGAGAACAGTTCTTCTCAAAATCTCTCTCTTTAGTCCTTATCAACAGTTTAAAATATCAAATTTGTGGACAATAGCTAAATGATGCCAGATAAAATAAGTTCTTTTCAAAAATTATCATAGAAGCATTAATAAAAGGTTAGAATTTTATGCTCAAAGTGTAGCAAATTTCTGTTGAAGTTATAACCAAGTCACTTAAGCTCTAATTTGCTTTCAAATATGAACCATGGCATTAGATGAGCACTTGACCTTCATTTTTCACATTTAAAGTATCAAACTGAATATTTGCATTTTCAATATGTGATGAAAAAAACAAAACAGAAAAAGCTCTATGGGCAGCATTTAAGTACAGATCTTGATTCAGGTTTTTCATATCCTCTTATTAAGGAGAGGTAAGCTCTGGGTTCCAGTTTGTAGGGCAATCCAATTATACAGTAACATCTAGTCCTTCTCCTACCAAGAAAATAACCCACCCATTTTCAGGTATATTCTTCTCATCAAATTACTGAAACCAATAGTCTTCTATACACCACTTCAGATGCTTCCTCAGGATTTGATGGCAAGCTGATTACTGAGACAGACAAGGAATTAGGAACAGTGTTCAGTGAATGCTACATTCTATAGGATATTTTTTATTTCTGTTTGGATATTGCTTTCTTTTTTGTTTCTACCAAATGGTAAAATTGTGCACAGAGGACTGACTGAGTGACTTGTAATTACAATTACATATTTATATGCAAAGGAATATGTATTAGAAAAGAAATTGACAGGTTTCAGGTCACTTTATGCCTAGATACAAGTCTTTCTCTTTTTGTACTAAAGCTAACTGGAGAAGAAATCTTCCTTTTAGATTTCACACACCAATTTTATTAATAGCTTGATGTCCTTAGTGCCCATAGCACAGTAATAAATGTAAATTTAGAAATGGCTAACATACTTCAGGAGGCTGAATGGTTGTTGACAAAGTACTTGCACAGATTTTCATGATTCTATGTTGCTGTGAGAGCACTTAAAGAGAAAGGAGAGCCATGAAGTCCATTAAACTTCAAACTTAAACTGAAGCAAATATTGATACTAAATGACATTAGTGAGACTACACATGGAAGAGAGGACAAAGGCAAAGGAAATGGATTTAATATCTGCTACTTGCAAATCACAAGAGTGACTGAATTCTCAGGGAGAAAGCTGTAATTTCTGTCACATGGAGAACTAGGAGGAGCACAAATGATTACCCCGCTAGAGAGCTCAACTAGCTCTTTTTAGCCAAATGACATCCTCCTCTCCTCTGCATTGGCATGCTTCGTTTTCAAGACTTGCACCTCCACAGGTGCCAGCTGACCTCCAGTCAAGGTGGGAAGGGAAGGGAAGGGAAGGGGTCACAAGCTGCAGCACACATGACACCTCCAGCAGTGGGGAGAGCATCACTGCTTGTGCAGCCAAAGAGAACAACAAACCTTGCCCATACACTTGCTGTTAAATTATTCACTGGCATCTTCCTATTGAAATTTTGCAGTACTTGTAAACATTTCTGCTTCTCAGGACGAACGTGACCATGTTGAAATTGACAGATTACACTAAGTCCTTGACATTGCTCCCCAAGCAATCCAAAACGTTTCCTGTTTTCAGTAGAAACGAATAGAAAAAAATTAAAGAGAATTTTAAACTTCTGATTTTAGCATGGGAAACTGAGACCAGAATGTTGCTCAACAGCATGACATTTAGGAAAACAGAGGAATGCTGCTGAGCAGACGAGTCAAAGATACTGCTAAAACAAAATATTATGAATCCTTTACCTTTCTGAAATAGAATATTGATTTATTCATTATTGTGAGTGGAAAGCGCTGTAATTTACTCCTCTTATCATGAATACTGAGTTCATGGCCAAAGGATTTGGGTGGAGAATTGAAAGTGAATTTTAGCTGAAAATAAATTTTATAAAATTGCACAACATCAATCACAAATCAAAAATTCACCAGAAATATGAATTTTGGCTCTCTGAAATTTCATGCAAAACTGTTAATTAGTTTTTGGGCTGACAAAAATGGGAAATGAGAGATTTTGTCCTCTTTTATAAAAAATCATGTTTTTTTCCCACCATTTGCTTAGAGATCATGATAATAACCCACTGTCCCTCCAAAAACCCACAAAACCCAGGAAAACAAGTTTTCATAATTCCACTACAATGGGTTAGCTCTGTTGATGTTCCTTTTTTTCCCTCAGGTCAACTTCAAACATTTTTAAACTCTTGTTTTCTAAGGACTGTGACCTACATACCCTGATTTTTCTGTGTGCCAACATTTAGGATAAAATCATAAAAGTCTTCGCGTAACACAGATTTTAGTACACTGACAAGGGGAAAGAATTTTAAAATGACTGGCCTGTATTTCAGGGGATGTGGGAAAGACACTAACTATCAGTGCCTAGCTGAAATATTCTGCAGACTGGACCCCAGATGTAACAGATATAACCTCTCTGTAACAGGAACTACAAAGAGCCTGGAAGATCTCCTTCTGAATCCTGTGTCTGGTGCCCTTTTCAGCTGGCGTGGGGATGTAGCTCTCAACTCCTAACAGTTCCATCACTGCTGACAGTCTGCCTCAGAAGAAAGCTAAAAAAGAATGGTTCTGCAAGGAGACACAGGCACAACTCAGTTTCCATTACCTCTGTCTGGCTTGCAGCAGTAAAAACTCTTTTTACATTTCCAGTCTCTACTTTTACTAAAAGCCCCATCCTTCAGAAATGTGGCTGCTGCTTCAGCACATGCCATGGAATGTTCTGAAATCCTGTGTTTCAACTCCTCTGCTGGAAAGACAAGATAAATGAAGAGTCAGACTAGACTAGCATTTCACCTGCAGTCAGGCAGGGGAGCTAAGTGCTAGGTATGGCACAACAGGAGCACAGGCAGAATCAGTGTTGATAATTTTCACTGCTGTTCTTGGTAGCGACACTGGTGAATGACTCATTGCAGCCATTCCTGATGCCTTCCACGGAGCATTGACTGGGAATGAGAACTGCTCTCTTTTGGCAGGCACCCCCAGGGAAGCAAAAGTGAGAATCCAAAAGTCTCTCCATGCAAAGAATTAAATCTTAGGTCAGGGTTTATTTCTGATTTGGAGTGATTCAGTCTTTGGACTACAAATGTGGGCAGCTGACTAATATCAGTCATGTATGTAGAAGTCAGAAACACATATCTGATTGAAAATGGAAATCCTGACAAAAGCACTGTCCTAAAACTAGCTAAAAACTGCCTTAACTAATTTTGAAAAATTCCTATATTAGTGAGTCAGAGGCATTCCACATTTTTCCTCATTAATTTGTTGTGGAGACTGAAAGAAGCCTTCTTGGTACTGCCATGACAGTGCATTAAAATAATTTGTCAACAATGCCACTTTTATTCTGTAGCAAATTTGCATGATATTTGCAATTGCTCTATACATAGGGATTCAAAAACTAGTCCATGCTTCTCTATTACGAGGAAAAAAGGAATATATTTCTCAGATAAAACCAAAGTAAACAAAGCAAAAACTTCTGGAATAGATTTGCTTTTGAAATGCAAAGCTCTGAGATGGGTAATAAATTCAAGTTTTCAAGGATCTTTGCAGCTCAGTATTTTTTTTTAATTACACAAATAATGTTCTTCTCAATTTCCATAAAGAGAAGTCATTTTTCACAAAGGATAATCAGGAAATTTGGATTGGCCAATCCAAACCTGTCATTGTCTACACACACCCACAGATTTACAGAATGAGAGTGATTGAAACTTTGGGCACACTTGAAAACTCTCAATTAAGTCTATCAAGAGAATACATTTCCATTAATATTTTATTCCAATGATGTGAAAATTTCTTAACAGAGAAATGCTTAATGAAAAATGTTTAAGACATGCCTACAAAGACATTTCATCCAACTGTTTCTTAGATCACATGAATAATAACATTTTTTAAATCAAACCAGAACAGTGTTATTATAGGTTTTAAAATTTTTAAAATAACTTTTAAGGGAGTAAAAAAAAATCTTGAGGAATAAATGAGCAGCTTTATTTTTTAACATTAGCATTGAAAAGCAGAGAAGGGATACTGAAGAATGAAAACACTGTTCCACTCCAGAAAACAAATTGTTCAAACTAACATCACCATTTCAGTTCTGTTTGCTGTGCTTTTAACTCAAAATAAATGAATTTAGAATAGCCTGCAATAGTAAATAATTGGAAATTTGTTCTATGTCTAAATGACTGTTAGAGGAGATAGCTGTGATGGAAACAAATCTTACCAATATCATATTCTGAGTTTTGCAACATTTGAAAAGATACTGAACCATCATTTATTTGCTCTCTTTCTGGGAGATGAACTTGTTCTCTTTTAAAAAATGTAAACAATTATCTTATTTAGAACAGTGAAGCGCAGTATTTTGTGCCATCTTTTGTTCCATTTAGCAAAGGATTGTGTTTCTAGAACTGCAAAGTGCCATAAAACATAGAAAAAATGTCAACAGTGATTGATAGATTTTAAAATTAAAGTTTAATGACTGTCACAATAATTATTGGAAACAAAAGTATAGATATGAAACAAAATTAAACATAAATGACACAAGACAGAAAAACAGTAAGAAAGCATTTTTCTTCTGAGGAATATTACTAAATTTGTGTATTTCAGTGAGATATTTTAGTACTGTTAGGAGTTGATTTTCTTAAACTATATAGAAGCTTTGAAATGTCATGCCATAGCTCACTTAACTGATTTATAGACCTAAAGTCCTATGTTAGGAGGATAGTCTGCTTTATTCAGGGCAACCAGGCATTGGAATCTAGAAGAATTCTGAAAGAACTAAAAATATTTTTTTTTCAAGAAAGAGAGATGTATTATGGTTAACATAATACATCATACATAATAGTGGTTTTTTAACACACACTGGAGCAATTAATACCTCTGTTTTGCACTTTATTTGTATTTTGTTTTTTCTTTCACTCTTTCACTATTATAATTTCTTTAGAACTATGAGAACTAAAATATTAAGAAAGTTACCACAAGCGTATTTTGTTTTTTACCTTGTAGACTGATTCTTTAAATCCTACTCTGCCATTAACCATTATGTGCACTACAACAATATCCTGGAAACCTTGTCACAGATCAGTAACTCCTTGTGTTCAGCAAAGTAAGAAAACATGCAAAGGAAAATATATCTGTGCAAGGAAACTTAGCTACAGGACAGGAGAAATGGGTCAATACAGAGGGAGAATGGAGTAAAAGGAAGATCTCCAGCCAACTGTCTCAACAGGCTGACCACTGCTGAGGTCAATAAAAATCACAGAACAAGTGGAGTGGTTATTGACCAGGGGCTACTCCCAATGATGTGAGGTGGTCCAGGAAAGAGAATTAAGGGTTTTTCCTAACAAGTGGTTGGTGCATTACTGAGATACACCAGGGTTATTTAGAAATAGAAAGAGAGGCTGACTAACTGATAATGCCTGAGATATGTGACTGTCAAGCAACTCTTAGCACAGTGCAGGCGAGAAGAATCCTGTGAGTGAAGGAAAAGATACTGTGAGCCTGAGGAGGATGAGCTTCCAGAGGGATACAGGGGCATGACTGATGCCCCTGAAGATGATGGATGACCCAGTCATAAAAGAGAAATGAGATGATATTGGAGAAATTAAACTACTCAGCCTAACTTCAATAAACAAAATGATACTGAACTGTGATAGAAGACAGTTTATGACTACCTAGTAAATAATACACTGATAAGAAACGATCTTTGTGAGTATGCCAAGAAGAAATTGTATTGAACCAGATTAATTTCATGCCAGGTTATCTAACCGTTGAGACTGCTGTTGGTGTGACTTGAACATGATTTTTCTAACACAAAAAGATGGGAAATACGGTCTAGATGACAGAACTATAAGATGGATGCAGACCCAGTCGAAAAATAAGATTTAAGGACTTGGTACAAAATGTTTCCTGTCAGCAAAGTGAGGCATATCAATGTTGTGGGGCTCTCTCCAGAGCATGATATTGTCCCACTTTTTAAAATTAAAACTTTCTCCTCACCCATATGTGAGGTTGTCTATGGAGTATAATGTCCCATTTTGAACACTTTTGAAATCAGCTTTTTAATAAAGTTGGGGACAATTTAATGTCCAGAGGAGAGGAACATAAAATCTGTCAAGAGATGTGGGCAAAGATGTCTAAATACAGGAAACATCCAGCAGCATTTTGAAATATGGGAAATAGGTTAGATTTCTGTTGTCCACGAATGACAGGAAAAGAAACATTCTCCTTAGCATTCCAGAGGGAAGATCTGGTTGCACGTGAGAAAAAGCAATCCACCTGCACATTTAGAAAACACTCAAATAGGCACCCTGGTGTGTTTATAGAAAATCTTTTACTATTCTGCAGCAATAGGAAGAGAGAGGTATTTGTTCATGACAGAAGAGATGATGACAGTATCTGAGAAGTGAGTTGGTGACAGACTGTGTAAGAGGTATTTCTGACTAGATAGGGAAACTCTTCACTCACAGATGTCATGAAAGAAGACATAGGCAAAAACCTGGAAGCAGACATTAGACCACAAGAAATGGCCTCTGGGGTCACAATGAGAATCCATTTAGCTCAGCTCTACCTTATTTCTTTCTTCCTTCCATCCAGTCCATAGTTACTGCAGTAAGGCATTTTTGAACAAATCTCCTCATCCCTGTCTAATTTCCCAGCAGTGTCTATCAGCTCACTGTCTGTTAATTTGTCCGATCCCTTTTGGAAAACCCACCAGTTCTCTGCTCTTCACAGACTCCTGTGGCAACAGTGAACTTCCACTGGTTCACCAGTTGCTTTTATCTGTTTTAAACTACAGCTCCCTATTTCCAGTCTTGTGGGACTTGGTGAATAAGACTTTGGCATGCATTTATCTCGTTACGACCTTCATGATTTTGTAAACCTGGAGCACATCCCCACGGTTTTGTCCTCTCCAAACTGCAGACTTGTTACCACTTCTGTTTCTTCATAAAAGGTGGCTACTTCAGCCATTTAGGTCTTACACTAGCTTCTGTGGGGTAATGGATTTTAATGACAGGCAGGAAAGGAGCACAGCTCACCCTTTCAGGTTTCACATTTACCATGTAATTTTACACTTCAGGTAAAACCTGAGAAAAAAAAATGGTGCCACACCCCCACTTATAATGCCAATGAATGCAAATCTATCCACTGACTTATCTAATATCTACTGTTTTTATTTTAAAAAATTCTGTTTTTAAAATATGTCTTCTGTTTAACCATGATGTTGCCTTGTAGCTGCATGTCAGAGGAACACCTCATATAATCCATTTCAATGGTCACCTTTGTGGCTGGGAGCTGAAAGTCATTTGCTTTTGGCCTATTGTTTGCAATACCAGTTCAGCCATCTTCCTAAAGAACAAATGGCCATTTGTGTCTCTTCACCACGACATGGTAGGAGAGGCAAGTGCAGTATTATAACCTGATGCAGAATTACACCTGGACAATGGGAGTGAAGCTAATGGGCACCCCAACAGCCCTCCTCCATCAATATTTCTGATTCAGACAAGGAAATGGCTAACTCTTTTCTCGCATTCCCTGGATATTTAATGTGGTTCTGTTTGTAACTTCCATTTTCATTGTAGTTTTACATTCAGCTTCATACACTACATATTTTCAGTTCTTTGGTAAGCAGTACAGATATTACACGAAAGGTACCTTTAGGTGGTGACTAGGGGATGAGACACTAGTTATCTCAAAATTTAGGAGACTTTATCCTTAATGAAAAGCAAATCCCAAAACTGGTATGAGACAAAAGCACTAGAATAACAAGCAACTTCATTAGAAAATATCTTACAAAATTACTGAAATATTCACTCTGTTACACAAAGGATCTGATAGTGAAAGGAAATATTGTTACAATAATGTATTGGGATAATGTTGACAACTCCATGGAGAAACAAAACTAGAAGTTTAAAGTATCATCTCTAAAAGTTTACTAAGAGAAAGGTAAATAGTGAAAGAAAGTGGATGTATCACTATGGTTATAGAGAGTCCCATAAAAGCATGTGTCTATTGGGAGAGGCAGCTCAGACAACTGACAGGGTTCTGGTGTTCCTGATTGATGTCACGGTCAGCTCCATCCCACATGTTGGAAGGACGAGATGGCACTGCTGTGCAAGTGCCAGGAGCAGGCAGTTACACTACCAGTGGTTGTGTACCTTTTCTTTCTGTTTCCTATCGGGATGACAACTGTAGCATCTTTGTGATGGCTGAATGCACAGCAATGACATCATCTTTTGTTTATCTTCATTGTCCTTTGATAAATGATGGATAAATACAACAGATTGTGAGAGTTTCCCTTAGCAGCAGAAGCAACTTATAAATAACATTATGTCTACCAGAATATCAAGTTTCTACTTCTCAAAATCACTAAGCAGAACGCAATTAACTAGCTCTGTTATACTTTGGATAAACTAGTGCATACACACATGGCAGTTTTACCCCTAATTTACAGGACTGCTTCTTTAAAATATCTGCATTTTTTTAATTGCCAATGACACAAGTATGGCATGATGCTCAGTGATTTTGTGCCAGTTCCTAAGGGTTGAAAGCGTTTGAATCCCATTCTCATGGTGAAATACCTACAGCCACGAAGGTGAGTGATGAAGCAAAGGACTCAAATGGACTGACAAGAATTAACACATGATGCTTTACACAGGGAAATAATTTTCTGTCTCCAGAGGTGGCAGAGGTTATCAAGTTCTTCAATTGTGTGCATGCTTTAGAAGCCCAGAGGTTATGCACAGTATCTAAGCTAAAATAAACCAGATGAATAATAGAATGTTTGCCACTGGCTAACATATACAGGGAGATTTTTTTAATGTTAATAAATTCTCAGTGATCAGGCATTAAGGAATGTCTAGCACCAAAAATCACAGAAAGGGTCAATTAAATATTTTTTAAAAGAAAGAAAAATTTTGTGCTTCTAGACATAATGTGCTTAATTGTCATTTCTTAAAATCCTGAGGGGCAGGCAGATAGAAAGAAGCCCAATGATGCTGCACAGTAACTGCAACATTGAACAGTATTAAAACTCTTAAAAATCAGTAATTTCAGAAACATTAAATTGCCAGTTGTGTCCACAAAAACAATCTGTAATTATTATTGGCAACTATTTAATCTAACAAAATTTAGGAAGGATGAAATACAGAAAGACAATCTGTTGTTCTGCTGTCCTGATCTTCTGTGAGCATTATTTTTACTGGCAATGTTTTATGGAATTCTGTAATGATATAATGTTTGGCTTTGGAAGCGCAGAAAACACAAACCAAGTTTTGTTTCATCTTGTGGTTTAGCATTTCACATCTTTCATCAATCTTCACATAATTGCATTTTAGCCACTGTACATATTCTTTGAGATATGTGTATCTTTAACCTATAACTGATGGAAAGACGCAGAGTTGCAAAAAAACCCCAAAACATATAATAAAAAAACACAACACATTTACAAAGATAGAATCATGGAATCATTAAGGCTGGAGAAGACATCTAAGAAGACTGAGTCCAACCATTAACCCACCACTGCTGTGTTCACCATTAAAGCATATCACCAAGTGCCACATCCACATGCCAAATGAACATTTCCAGGGATGGAGATTCCATTCTGGCAGCCTAATCCAATGCTTAGTAAGTGAACATTTGTCAGATTTTGTAGTTTCCAGAGTCCTGTCTGGCAGAGGCTTTTATTCTGTGGCAGTTGGTTTAAATATTTATCTAATTATCCTTTACCCAGTAAGGGTTGTTTTATACAAAGTCTTGTCATCTGTTTCATCAATAACAACTGGCAATTTAGAAATATATCTATTATGTGCTGAGACCTGTAAATGCTTTTCCATGCTCAGGTTCATAAAGATCCACTATCACAGAAGACTGAAGCAGTGGGAAGAATAAACTATGAGCAAGGTCCTTATCAAAAGCTCATCCAGGTGAGCTGGAAAACTTCCTCTAATTTTAAAACTGATGTTGTTAACAAGCACCCTTTCCCTGTCTCTACTGCTACTCATATTGGGGAAAAAAAGCTACACAATAAGTGAAGTGTCAGAAAAGGATTTAGATAGCCAAATAAGGATCCAGTTGAAATTTAAATACTTTTTTGGGGGGGGGCACATTAAAAATTGCCTTTCTAAGAAGTACCTAAACTTCAAATTCACATGTGCTTTACAAGTTACCACATAACCAAAACTATCTCAGGACTAAGCCTCAAAAATTACCAATTCCTCTCTCAGAATCCACTGCAACTATAGATATACTTTCAATTCAAATAATATCAGGGTATAGTGCAAGCAAAAAGTTTGCAACCATCCTTCCTTTTATCTGTTTGAATGTGTTCTGGCATGATTTTGACCCACATCAACTAATGCTATCTTTGAGACTGTTTTGGTGCAGATGACATTGCAGCTCAGGCCCAAATCAAATTTCAGCAGGCAGTGCAGGAATAAACATGTAGTTTTATGGGAAAGAGAAATAAGAAAAAACCCATTCAATACCCCTTTTTTTCATAGGGAAATCTAAACACCCATTTTCTTAGCATGTAGACTGTTTTGGAGTGGAATACTCTGTATTCTTCCTACAAGGATATGCCACTGTGTGCAGTGCTTAGTAGTGAGGTCACCTACTTGGCTATTCTAGAATACTGTGTAGTTTCTACATTTCTACGTTCTATACAATACTAATTTATATGGACTGCCCAAAAGAGTAAAACAGAAAATATGCACAGATTAAAAACTATGACTTGTTTTTACTATCCCCCATGTTGTAGGCATGGAGGTTCACCTGTGATTCTTCTGTTCTCTGCATGGGAACCCAGCCTCAGCATCAGACCTGGAGTGCACCTTTACTGTTACCACCAACCCCAAACGGGTGATATGACACATATATTGCAATACCACAACCACAAACCTTTACAAGGAGAGGCCAGCAAAAAGCCTGGACCCTTTGCAATGCAGTAATGATACAGAAATTTTGAGGAATTCTAACATTCTAAAGGGTAGCCACAATCAATTCTTGAATGACAGAGGAGACATTAAGAGCGAACTGGAATCCATACCTAAAGAAAGCATCCCTACTCTATATGCCCACTGGGGAGCAATTCCTGCCTGCACATTCTCACATTCAGTGTGCTGGCTGAACCTAGCCCTAAGAAGGCTGACTGCTCATCCTACAACACTATTTTTTAAGTGCAACTTTTCGTAATCAAGCCTTTCCTTGCTGTCTCTAGTAACCAAACTAGAACTTTGTAGCCTGGATGAGGGGACAGCTGGATGTGCAAAAACCTGCTGGGACAATCAGGCTTGGAGGTTGGCAGTCAATGGCTCACATGCTACTGGAAGGCTGCAAAAAGTGCACTGGGGCATGACTCTGTACCAGGAGCTGTCCTGTCCAACACCTTGTCCAGTGACCTGGAGGAGGTGATTGAGTACAGTTCCATCAAATTTGAGGATGATACCAAATTAGGAAGAACAGACTTGAGGGCAGGTCTGTCATGCAGAGGGACACAGGCTGGAGGAACAGGCTGACACAGGAACATTACAAAATTTTATGATAATCTGTGCAAAGTTCTGCACCTGGGAATCTTGAAAGACAGCAAGATGAGCCAGCATGAGCCAGCAGCGTGCTCTGGCAGCCAAGATGGACAACAGCATCCTGGGCTGTACTAAGCACAGACAGAACATTCAGGGATGTGATTATCACTCTCCACTTGGCACTTGTTAGATCACATCTGGAACATTGCCTACAGTTTCAGGTTTTCCACAAAAAATGCGGTGTTAATAAAAGGAAGTGAGTTCAGCAGCGAGCCACCAAGACTGTAGAAGGACAAGAGACAATGAACATAAATTGAAACTAAAGATTTCTGACAGGATGTAAGAAAAACTTTTTCACTTTAAGGACAGTCACTCATTGGAACAGGTTATCTAGAGAGGTTTTACAGGTTCCATCCTTGCAGATTTTCAAGACTCAGCTGAAGAAAGCCACAAGAAACTTGGTTAGGTCTCCGAGCTCGTATGACTTCAAGTTTAAATATGTTGGACTGGAGACTTATGTCTCCAGCCTCAACTCAGCTGTGATTCTGTGGTTCTATGAGTCCTGGTTCCTTTAAAGCTAAAGTTTTACAACATAATTTTTCAAGCCTTCCTGAAAAATTTAGCATTCTTCTGATTTCTTTTGGGTCATGCACTTCGAATTAGAATTACCTTATTGTTCCAAGGCTCATCTGAACTATTAATTGTCACAAAGATGACTAGAAGTGCTAATTAAGTTGATGAGTTGTGAATTGTCAATTTGGATCTCTCAGCCATCACAGTTATGCTGAAATAAATTATATGCATTATTAAAGGGTGAATATCATCACACCCATGTTATAACTAAGGAAGTCTCAGAGGAGAAGACTTAATTTTCTCATTTTCCTGAAGAAAATTAGTTGTATTCCCATACCACAAAACATGAATTTTAAACCACTAACACAATTTATCAAACTTAAATATGTCAAGGGTGGTTTACAAGAACCGAAGAGTGTTTTCTTAGTAATTCTGCCATTTTTTTAAGTAACAAAACTTGCTAATATTCGCACATGTATTTATGTGGAACATTTGTGTCACCTAACAATCAGTATCTGAGAAAAAGAAAAACCAAGTCTTTTCTCAATGCAAATCTGTTAGATATAATGACATCTAGGTAATAAAAGTATTTTTCAAGTTTTTTTGTTACTCAATTCAAAATAAAAAAATCCACTGTTGACCACATGAACAGAAGATTGTTACTTTCTTTAGTGTGATGTTACTTCTATTATTTAGCCACGAGAAAAGAAGTAAGACCAGAAATACAAAATAGCTTCCTCACAATTTTGCACCAAGACAGCTCCTTCAACCAGTATCAGAACCACACAAGAATCCAATAAAGATATCCACATGACACAACACTGTCATCAGGAGAGTCTGCACTGGACTTCTTTGTGGTGAAAGAACTGTCCTCATGGCTTGTTCAGCTGCAGAATGCAGGGTACATGCTATGGATCCAGTTTGCAGAGCACTCTGAGAGTTGTGTGTTGCAAGCACAAAAAAGACCTTACAGGTAAAATATTAAAAAAAAAGATTAAAACATTGCAGTATCTGAACACAGCAAACAAACAGTTAACTAATGGGTCTAAACGAGGGAGCCAGGCTATTCTACACGATTTTTTTGCAACAGCAAACAGATACTGAACATAGGAACCCCTTAAGCAGAGGGCAGTAAAGACTTGTCTCTGATTTATGTTCTTTTCTTTCAGAGAGAGACACAGTGAAGAAAATATAATATCAGTTAAGGTAACAGCAGATGAGACCAAATAATTGCAAATGGTTGAATGCAGAAGCTGCAGGATGTACTCTGCTATCAAGTGGGTACTTGTTAGAAGCTATTTATGTATCAAGTGTTGCATGAGAGGACCACAGGGAAAAAAGTGCCTGAGCACTAGAGATGCAGCTGGAAATCAGGATGGAATTCAGGCGAGACCTGAGGACAGGATGGATGAAGGGAAGAAGGTTTAGCAAAGAACACTTGATGAGAATGGCTGAACACCATCATGAGGAAGAAGAGACAGGTGTGGAGGGAGGAATGAAAAATAGTAAAAACTTCCAGAATGGGCTTGTTGCTCCAGAAGACAAAGGTAAAAAAAGAAGAAGAAACAGGAGGAGGAGAGGGAGAGCTAGTGTGTCAAGAAGAGCAGACAGGGATATTGGGAGACTAGAAAAATATATGGAAATAGAATAATACATTGAAGACTGTAGGTTAATTGAAAAAAGTATTTTTAAAAGAGGGAATAAAGAACAGAGATCCACTGCAACAGCATGAAAAGGCAATTTTCAAAGGGATTCACTGGCCCTCTGTATAAGTATCTTGGTTTAGAGCAAAGGAGCTCTGAAAGAGATGACTTCAATGTTTCCACTTAGTGCACATAAGTTTTGCTGGTGGAGTTGCTTGGCTTCTACATCTGGGAGAAAGCTGTCCCAGAAGTTGTGCTCTGAAGTGTGAGTGAAAAGCATGCTTGCCCTAAAGAAGAACTAAAGGGACAGTCCAAAGTGGGCTATATTGTCACAAAGTTCTATCCCACGTGCATGAACATCAAAAAATTCTTAAACCCCCAAGTGTTTCTGTCACAACCTGAGGGTCTTTTGGTACCTATAAAATGAACCAAATGCTGTTCATCTGCAGCCATATTTATCATCAACAGTTGGCCTTTGACTGATTCTCTAGCACTCCTTCTCTAATCCTAGCTTGGAACCCTTAACTTCCCAGTGTCAGTTGCTGTCCATCCACCCTTTCTGATCTTTTACTGTTGACTTTTATCTGTTTTGCAATGGTGAGGTGCAAAATTCCAATACCTAAAAATTATACTGAATGTTTCCTCAAGAGCAGCTTAGCACCGGCAGTCTGATCACGAGAGAGGGCTGCATTGTGATTTATGAGTGAAGAGGACTGATGAGCCAGAAAGGATGAAAATCATTCTTGAAGAGCAAGGGCAACAACCACCCTTTGGGGGCAGCACAGCAGGAGTATCCATGTTCTGGAGAGCTTGAATTGGTGTCCTGCTGAGAACTGTCATTGATTGTGTCACCCATTTGGCTGTCTGTGCTCTGGGACACAGGACAACATATCTCCAAGCACACTCTTCAGCCACTCTGGGATCCTGCCCATGCATCCCACAGATGAACAATTAAAAAGCAAAACCAGGAGTGTCTCTCTGGCTCGCTTCTAGTGCTTTTGCAAAGGAAATCTGTGTCAGTGTTCCAGAGTCCAGTTCAGGCCAGTATACTGTTTCTGTGCAGGTCATTACAGTGGAATGATGTTTCTGACACTTGGATCACGACTGTGAGGAGATTATGCATGTTACAAAAGCTGTTGTACTTTAATAAATGTCTGTGGTTATGAGTAGTGGTGAACTCCTCGATGTGACAGCTAACCACATCAGAAGCTCCCCTCCTAGTCCCAGCCTGTACGAGTGTCAAGCTGTGTGCCAGTGACTGTCCAGCTGTGCATGCAGCATATGCCATAACACAGCTCTGCTTGAGTCCCAGACAGAGACTTGTGCCATTCAGCACCCAGAGATATGGGAATGGAGGAAAACTTGTGCACTGGGAGGAATACCAGACAGCTGATTACCTGGGGACCAGGGAGAGCCAGCCCAGGCTGATGCAGAGTCTCTATAGAACCTGACCTCTGCTGCTCCTCAGTGTGGACAGGCAGTCAGGGATAGGAGTGGAGTCACAGCAAACACCTGTCAGGACATCTCTACTGTTCTCAGGCCTTATCTGCTACCCCAGGGGCTCTTGGAACAGCAGGAAGCTCTGGCCCACTCTCTATTCAGTGCAAAAAAAAAAAAAATTCTACACGAGGGAGCAATTTCCCTCTAGGAGCCTTCTCCTCCCAATGCCACTGCTTAATGCCACATCTCCACCTTGCTTCTCTGCCTGCTGCCAGTCTCGGCAATCATGTTTTGGTCAAGGAACCACAGTAACCCTAGGCTGGAGTAAAATATTCACATGTGCATAATGAATATGTGACAAACATAAGCACCAACTGCTTTGATCTTCTGCTTTGCTCCTGTTGTACCAAATTATGTACTAAGATAGGCACAGATAGCAATACAAGAACTGACAGGTCTGTTGCTGCAGTGGATGCAGGAAATGGAAGTACAGGTTTGTTGTGTGTCAGAAGCAAAGATAAAAAATTGGGGCTTTTTAGAGAAGTTAATTATTCCTATATCTAAAAAACATAACTGGTATGAAAAACAGCTGTAATTGCTGTTCTTCTTAAGGTATTTAAAAGATACGTTACTTATCTGTTTGTTTAGACAGAAAGAAAACACAGATCTACACGTGTATCCTCTGCGAACAAACCAGAATGAATGTCAACACAGCTATATAGATATACATCAGTTGTCTATTTTCAGCAATCATGTCAGGGTCAGTTATAAATTATAGAGAACTTTTCTACAAATATGTTGGTAAGTGATCAAATCAATATTTGTGCCAGTATCAGGAAAAAATATAGGGGGTGTGGATGGAGGAAAGTGGGGGATGGCAGAGAACATTGAGATACCAGCTGTAATTGTAAAAAGAAAAAAACAATTTTCACATGCTTTACAGAGTTTAGTCACAGAACTAGTGCATCTTTATTTTATATCTTCCCTATTATCAAGCTGCGCAGCAAAGCCATGAAATTAACAGTCAAATAAGGAATTTAATCCTGACATAAATAACATTCCCACAGACAGTACTGGGAGATTTGTCAGAAAAGTGTGTTCAGAACTTGACCTCTAAAATGAATACAGTGTTGGTGGGTTCCTAATTATAACATCTCATTTAGCTACCAGAATAAGGCAAGTAAAGCAGTAAGAAGTACAAAGAAGTCAGTTGTTGACAGATGGCTTGGTCTTTGCAGCCAATACTCACAGAAATAATATTTGCTCACAAGGTGGACCACAGCATTCACTGGAGTGTAACACAACTTATCAGAGGAATTCAAGTTTCACGATAAATCTTTCTAAAAACAAGCTGCAGCAGAGAATCAATCTTTTTTTTTCCAAGTGCACAGTTTTTTTTGTGTAAAATCACTACTTTGCATTAAAGTAATCATGGACAAATTACTTGTTTCAGCGACTTTAAGAGCCCATAATTATTCCAGGAAAACCTTCAGTGTCCTTTTAAACTAAACAGCTAGCTTGTAATCCAAAGCCATGAACAATAAAAGTTCACCAAAATCATGGGTGTTTTAATGATTGTAAAATGGGTTTTTATGCTTTGTAAGCAGTTTTCTAACATATATGAAAGTTGCTATTTGACTTTATGCTGGAACCGCTCCAACCTGATTCAAAGTCTACTTATGTCAGCAGGAATCTTTTTTCTGACTTCAGTAGCTTTCAGATTACAGCCAGTGCTTCTGCAGGAATAATGGGGCCACTCAACGCCAAAAAGCAATGAGACCTCACCAGTTGAAGGATGAAGACCATAGTTCTGGACAGAGATCAAATTATGCTAAAAAAGATACCACAGCTCTCAGAAGAAGACTTTAGCTGACTGGTATTTCCCAGGTGTGGGAAAACAAAAATATCAGAGGCTTCTAAAATTACCCATGAAACCTAGTTAATAAAAGACATAGAGAAATGCAGAGAACTTTTATTGCCCGGACACTTTTTGAGGTTTCTGGTTTTTACTGATACCAAAGAAACTAAAGCCAACTAGTCAAATCAACTTAATTAATTAAGAAAGCATACACTCATAGGAAGGCTTTATTATCTTATTTGTCCTAGAAAATTAATTATGTGTAGTCAATAGAACTGTAACCATAGTGCTGTCAGGAGCAGCAAAAGAAAACACAGCAACCCATGAGTGCAGCAGTTTTAGTAATTGCAAATTTGAAGCACATTTCTTTCTCATTATGTTTGAATATCCAAACTACTGTGCAGTAAATTTGGAGTTTAGACATGATGTCACTATCTTGCTCCTCTCTTACAGAGAGCTATCCAGTTCAGCATCAGTATAAAAGGAAGAACAAATACTACTATTTTCAGTGATGTATGAACATCAAAATATGATTAAAGCATTACCTCCTGAATTCATTCTAAAGGAATGCAATAGATTAGACAATAACACTCATTCCCAGCGCATTAGAAAGGCTGCATACTTGAAACAGGAATAGACAGTAAAAGCAAAAATTACCATTCCAAACCTTCTTCACCCCCATTTCCCATTAGGTATTTTATTTTCTTGTATACATTTATGCTGCAATCAGAGATTCAGCAGTAGTATAACTGGAATTCAGCAGCACTGCATTTTGTCCTGATGCCTATATAATTGCTAGGGGAAGATATTTTATTTACACAGCTGTGATGTGTTTTGTAAACAGGTTGATTCTGACTTCTGAAAGCTCACGGAGAATTATTGCAAAGGAAAAAAAGAAAAGCTGACACAAGCTCCCACGTGTTTGACTTCTTGCCATGTTTACAGATAGGACCACAAAATAGTGCTTCTGTCTGTTTTTTCTGGAATGAGGCCAAAGCTATTTAAGGACAAGCAGCCCAACAGGTTCCTGTCTGAGCACAGCTGCACCAACCACTGCTTTAAAGTCCCAAAGTACTATGAACAGTCCCAAAGCAGTAAGACCAGTTCCCTCTCCATAATTAATAAAGCTCCTATGCTACACATCATCTAATAATTTTTGTTTTAAATAAGCAAAGTTCATTTACAAAGCAAAGTCAGCTTCTCCATCACTTTTATAATGGCACTGGTATGACACATACTGCTGTCATTACTTCTGCTGTCAATACAGCTTCCAAGTGGAAAAGTAGGATTTTCATCTCAAGTTGCATTTGCTTTCCTCAGATAACCACGTTCTTTATGAGAAATGCTTTCTCTTCATCATGCATAATCAATAATCTTAAACTAGACTTACGTTACAACAGATTACGCGCAAACAATGCTGTGGTCTAACAAAATCCCCAGTTATATTTGTTTAGCATATTGCATCAGTGGAAAGCTTAAACTCGATCTGTTAGCTGAAAGTCTTTTGGACTGCTGAGTCATACATGATTAATTCTAACAATATTTTAATTTCCTCCATGATTAGGTAACTAATGATTTGAAATGAGATTGGGTGTTCTAAACTGAATCAAAATTAGCTTTTTTTTTTTGAATGAATTATAACTGATTTATGAAGTGGGACTCTCTAGGGCCTGACTTTGTAGTGCTTATTGATGAGGCTAAATTCCCATTGAAACCAATGAGCAATTTTCCTCAATGAGCATTGAAGGATCTGCCCTTATGATGTAGAAGTTATAACTAGCTCTAGCTTTTGAGCCACTCTTAGGACTGCAATTACAAACACTCCAGAGTTATAATCCCCAAAATAAATTTTGCAAAGAATTACACCAGAATTTCTGAGTAATGTGTAATGGAGTTATACCAAAGGTTTTATGTCTTTCCATGACCACAGTATTTTGCTAGCATAATAAACACAGAAACCTGAGTTGGAAGTACTCGGGCAGTATACCCCTAAAGTGTATAGTGTATCAAAAACAACTTTGGATACACTATTCACGTGCAATTCAGTTTTTTCCATAATAATCATTCATCTTTATCTTTTTCTTGTGATTTCTCAATGACCTCTCACAAACAAAATGAAGAATCTGACTGTATTTGGAGGTCTAGGAAGGCATTAAAAATCACACAGATGCAATGTTTTGGTCTTTTCTTAACAGATGCTTCCCATTATTAAATAAAACTATTCGTTTTTTCTAGACCAAATGCACAAATGCTATTTTTTCCCAACAAACAATTAAAAAAACGCCAGTTTCGTGTTGCAATGAAATATTTTCTGGTATTTTTTTCTTTTTTCTTATTTTTTGAAAACAATATATTGGCCTTTCAAGATCATCTTCTTTATAGACTTGTGCCAAGAAGCAAGCATCTCAAAAATGAACACATTTTAGAACCATTTTGTTGAGATAATTCCATACTGATTTTTAAAGCAATTAGCAAATATTTTTGATGAAAAATCTCCTAAACAAAAGTGCCTGCACTTCTAACATTACGACTTGAGAACAATTTTAAAAAGGCAGTTTATTAGATATTAGTACATATTCATTTTTGAAGCAGCTGTTGCATTAAATCTGCACATGAGTTATAGCACCTGTCGTCTCCTGATGTCATGGAGCTGCTATGTAAGAATTTGAATGGACTTTTCTCTGCTGGCATCAGTGAGAGTTGAATCAGCCATGCAGCCTCTGTCCTGTCAGGGCTGAGGTTCAATAGACTAAGAATGACCCCTCATGTCTGAACACAGCTTCGATTGGCGTTTCAAAGCCTTAAGAGATTTCAGCTTTTATAGCATTTTGCCAGGAGAGAGACAGGGTTTTCACTAATATTTCTTAAAGGTGAGTCAAAGAGTTTTAGGAAAAGATGGAATACTTACTAGTTCCCTGCAGAAAACAACTATTCCAATAGTGACCTTGAAAACCAAATTAGGAAAGAGAGGAATCTCCCTATTGAGAGGGAATGAATGAGGAAAGCACCTGAAACTAGAAGAGAATAATTTCCTGAACTGTCAATTTCAATATTTTGTGTAAAAAACCAAATCTTCTATGAAGAATTAAATTTTTCCTGTTGTTCATTATGTAACCCAGTATTTTTCATTGTTTTCAGAAAAACCCAGTTATTGTTGTTCATTTCTATGGAAACACTCATATATCACATAGCAGTAGATAGCTGTGCTGGCACTGCTAAGATAGTAATTTTCTGACAATGCTACAGTCTCAAACCAAATAGTATATTTAAAGATGTATTCACATATTCTCTTATGAAAACAATCTTATATCACATCAAAAAACATAATCCAGAAAATCTTCTGAAATATACCAGGAAACTGCAAAGATGAGTCCACAAATGTCTCAGTTTTGTGTTGTTACTGTCATTTTGGGAGGCATAACTCTCTGAGGATGTGTAAGAATCCTTTATTGCATCCCTCTGGATGATGCTGAATGACTGCCTCCTGGTACCAAGTGATGCACGCACAGAAAAATCTTTTGTCTCTTTACTTATTGAAGAAAGGGATTAAGTTTTATGTTCTTTTTGCCCCAGATCAGAGACTACACCCAAGTGAAACAAGCAAAGGACTGAAGGCTGGCTACAGCAACAACTTCAAGCCAGATTTTACCAGTTTCCCCTGTTAAATTACTGGCACCATATTCTGTCTGAAACTGGTGGCACTTGCACAAAGAGACACAGCTCAGTAAGTACTCTGGGATCTGGGAAAACCACAACTAAGTTTTCTCAGGGGTGCCAGCATCAGCCAGAGCTCCCCTGCCTGCAGCCATGCCCCCAGGGAGTGCAGGCAGAGTGAACTGCAGCACTGAGGACATGAGTTTGCCTAAGTGCGCTGGCATCTCCCAACACTTAGTCAGAATTAATTAAAAACTCTGCTGATGAACTACCCATCTCACTGCAGCTGAAGATTCACTCAGGTGAGTTTTATTTACCATCCACTTTCTGACAGAGACTGTGCTAGCTGGTCTCTCCACGCTAATGTACAGTTGTGCAGTCCACTGTAAGAAGTAAATGCCACTTGCCAAGAGCTGTTTGTCTTGCAATTGTAACAGTACTGTCCTGGCTGTGACACAGGACCTCAGGAAACAGGTGAAAAGTCCCCTACAAGGGACTATAATGGCTCATAATCTCTGTAACTAGACCACAAATTCAGCAGATGGTGACACACCTTCCCATTTAAAAAAATCCCTCGTCTCAAGTATTACAGCAAACTGATAAATACCAAATAAGTCCCCTACTTATAAGTGCCCTACTACTGGGAATGGCTGTTTTCCGGGCCAACACATTGGACCAGGGATGGTGAAGGCCAAGATAATGCACACAAGTTTAAAAATTATTTCTGAGTAGTAAACTGTAAAAATTAATACCTTGCACAGGGTGAGTTCTGCAAACATTGTCAGAAAAGCATTTCAGGAACTCTGAAGAGGATCTTACTTAGATGCCATATAGACTGAGGAAGTTTGTTGCACACCTACAGTTTCTCCCTAAAAAAAAACATTATTATGCTTTCTGTCACAGGATGAAAGCAAGCCTCCATTATCTAGATGTCTTCTTTGCTTGGGTTTTGTGTGATTTAGATATTATTCTGAGTACTGACATTTAAAATCTACAGCTTGAGTTGTGTTTTAATGTTCCAAACATTCAAGGAAAAGTATTGGAGTCTCTAACCCAAATGTCAATTTGGCATTCTGAAAAGCATCAGGATGAATTCTGACCAGCACTTCTGCATTAGCTTCAGTTTAGATTAGAGTTGAATTTTATAACTGTATGTAAAGATGAAAGAATTGATCAAATGTGGAAACTACCAGCTGATCTAGAAGGTTAGTACTACAATGGTTAAGTTATCTATGAACAAATAAACTTTTACGATCTTGCACTGGTCTGCAAAATCAGATTTCAGTAAAAGCATGAATAAAACACTTTCTCCCAGTGCTCTGTTTTTTGAGTGAAGCTGGCTGAAGAATAGCGTTTCTGATTTGTGAAAAAGTTTTGGTGAGAAGCAGGAAGGGTTATTTGGTTCTACTCTGAATCAAACAACAGATCTTTTTTTAATTTCCCACGAACTGGAAACTGAGAGAATATTTCATTCTGACAATCCCAGCACATGAAACTTCCTCCAGGAAATAACCTCACTGCGCGCAGCAGCTGCTCAGTGAAATCCACATTCGTGGTGCTTTCATGCTTGCTGATCACCCACCTTGCTTTCCCCAGCAGCTGCAGGGCGCCCCAGCCCCACTGCCCTGGCTCCCCACTCACAGCCCTGCAGCTCCTCCCAGCCACTCCTCCACAACAGATCCCTCATTTCCACAGATTTCAGGCTCCAGCCTATGAAGACAGAACGTGCCAAACCTCTCAGCTCTACAGCAGAAAGTTGGGAAGCCCTGGAGCATGTGGCTTTCTTAGGGCCTCGGCTATTGGGAGTCCTGGTCCATCCTGGTCCACCAGTACACCTGACTGAATGCTTATTGAACATAAATATTTGCAGAAAAACATTTTGATTTAGAGAAAAATTTGTAGTTCCCAGGTCTCTGATGTGCACAAGTCATTCCTCTTTAGAACACAAAACATGAGAAACCATAAGGGACAGGCCAAGCTCTCTGTCTCACCATGCCCTCATTCTCCCCGAAGGCAGATATCTATATGGACACAGAGAGGATAAATAGATCCTCACTATTGTTGCCTTACGAGTGAAACAGACTCCCACTAAAGGCAATGATTTTTGTAAGATTCCAGAGTATGAATTATGCCAGCATGGAAAAACCTGCCTGTCCTAAGCTCATGACAAAAATACTTTCAGTGTAGTCCTCGATTTGGAATCGTAAACAGCTGTATTTCATGGAATGCTTAAGACTGACTTCAGATTAATATTAGCAAGATGCATTTAAAATGATGGATTTACACATACATGTTGTAAACAATACTACAGTTGTTCTTTTCTAAAGTACAGCTTATAGAAATAGAAAATTATTACTGAAACTTCGGAACAAGCACAATACAAAATGTAGCACATTCAAGACACTGAGATTACATTTATACTACTTATCCAAACATGCCCAAAACAGTTCCCTGGCACTAAGGCATGCAATAACCCCCACACATACTATTCAACTGTCTTCTCTTTGAAAGCAGGGTATCCACATCCCAGCTGCCTTTTGTGCATATCCCAGGCCAATGCTAGCTCCCAGACTTCATCCAGTGATCCTTGGGAGAGCTCTAAATCAGCTGAGGAGGAGTGTGCCAGAGGCTTCTCCAACAGTTTTGAAGCATGGTGATATTGCTGTAATTGGGAATGTAGCTTGAGATACACACACCTACAAAGCCTTAAAACTCTGAGTTACTTTTTGGAGAGAACTGTATAAATACCACTCAAGTATGCAATCTTTTCATGGTGTCAGAAAGCCACTGGAGTGTGGTTTGTATAATCCAGGTCAGGCACTAATGAGGGTAAAGTCAAATGAGAGGCTTGTTTAAGTACAGCGTGTTAACTGGGAGCCTTAATTCCAATCTTTCAGGATTTTTTTGCCATGTAAAGGCAGTTACCCACAAAAGACTAGATATATGCTAGAATGACAAGTCTTGAAGCTGTATTCAAATTTTTGGCCAAACGAAAATAATTATTTCACTGAACTGTTTTGGTTTTTTGGTTTTCCATTGGAAAGTGTCATGATTTCATTAGGAAAAGTTTGCTTTTTTTTTTTTTTTTTTTTTTTTTTTTTAACTCCA